>CM053506.1:80210687-80387763 GCA_028627145.1 Eidolon dupreanum | reverse complement strand
CATTTATAGGCCTTCTAGATTCCTGATTATTGGAAACAGTCAACACATTAGAAAGGCCTTTCTTAGCAAAGCCAATCTTTTTTCTTTTCCAGTTTCAGAAGAGCCCATTTCAAAGCAGTCTACATGCATTTAAGGGACCTTACTTATAGATGCAAGAAGTAGCTATTATATTCCAATATCAGGATCTTACCTATCAAATTCCTCAATATTGCAGCCTCAGTATCTGGCACAGGGTCTTAGCACCAACATTCAACAGACCACAGTTCAACCAACAGTGAGGCAATGCCATGTAAGAGCAGTTCTGAAAAGGTGATGCCCAGACGACAGCACAGCAACACCTGGGAGTCATTAGAAATGCAAATTACGAGCCCTCCTCCCTACTTTTAGAAGGTGGGGCACAGCAATCTGTATTTTAACAAACCTCCAGGTAATTCCTATGCACAACAAAGTTTAAACACAACTTCCATTTAACAAGGTCCTCACCAGACTGCCTCCTACTTTTTCAGTTCTGCCAATCCCATACTTCTGTCAGGAGCCGTTACTTTTAAGAGACCTTGTACCTCTGCACAGATACAGGACTCTGTATTCCTCAGACTATTGGTAGTTTCAAGGATTTAAAAAAAGCAAGCAAATAAATCTAACTCAAAGAGGCTTGAATAAATGAAACTTGTGGATACAAGACTGAAGGGCATGGGTGTGGCTCTGGCTCCAGGCAGGGCTGGATGTAGCGAGCAGCCCTGTGACATCACACAGGCCCTATTTTCTTCTCTTTCTGATCCTCCTTCCATGTGAGAGTCCCAGGATGGCTGCTGGTACTTTACAGTGTTACATGATTCCTTGTTCATTTTCTTCAAGGTAGAGAGAGGTTGTGTCCCCATTGAAAAAAATGGATTTGACCGACTTAGGTCAGAAACCCAATACCTAACCAATTGCTGTGGCTATGGGGATTGATCTCATCGATCTGCTTAAGCTAATAAAGCCAAATTCCTAGATTGTAGTTTGGATGAATTTCACATAGATTTATAGTGTAAGAATTACAGGGAAGAGTGGCTTCCCAAAGGAACTATGGGATTATGGCATTAGGAAGGATGTAGAATAGATGCTGGTCAGGAAAAACATGTTTTCATTATAACGTGTTTGTCTTTTTCCTGTGGATTTTTTTTCTTGATATATAAAGAATACTAATACTTTGTATGTGATGGACATTTCTTCTCCTTTGCTCTCTAGGTTAGAAACTGTTAGTCTTCTACAACCCTGAATTATTGTTTTTAAATGCTGACTTGTGTATTTCCTGTTGCCCTATAAATGACTATTGCCCAAATCTGAGGCTAAAGAGACATTCGGCAATTGGTGGTGCCAAAGTAACTTCCCAAAAATGAAGCTACATGATTGCTCCAGGACATACTAAGTAGGGTAGAACTGGGCCTGCCACAAGCACCGCCCACACTGCTTCATATAAGCAGAAGACCAGGGACAGAGAAAATTAAAGAACTCTCAGAATAATGAGTCATCATCACTTAAATTGCCCATATTGAGGAAGAGAGGGGAGTCCTTTACCATTAGATGGCCAAAGGGTAAGATGACAGGGGACACCTCATATTCGCTGCTTCCATTCTCCTTCTTTCCTGGGAAGAGCATCCACAAAAAATATTATATGGAATTGGCCACTTCCCCAGATACTGGGTAGGTCCTAATTAAAATGAGATGATTTGCATCTTGGATTTTTTTAAACTTATCATTGTAACATAAGCATTTCCCATGTCATCACATTGTTTATAAAGGCTCCCTAATAGCCAGCCAAGTGAAGATGCCATAATTTTCTTTGCCATTTCCATATCGTAGATAATTTAAATTGAGTCCAATTTTAAATTGCTATCAATATGCTGAGGATCAAATATTCTTATGCATAAGCCTTTTTTCCATATCGGAAGTTACTTACATTAGAAATAAATTCCTAACCATGGATTATCTTGGCCAAAGGCTAAGATCACCTTAAAGTTCCTTATGTACATTGGCACCCATATCTAACACGTCTTTATGCCCTTTGCTTTGGCATTTGGGGCCCTTGATGAATGTCCCTTGAATGGGCGGGTGTTTGAAAGGCTGCCTGTGTTCTCATGACTTCTGAAGCCCAGGCATCGCTAATACAGCTCCGTCCACCTGGGTGTAGTTTAAGTAGTTTAAGTTGGGTTGTCCTGCTCAGGACTCATGGCATATGTAACAACTATGCAGTTAGAACAGCTATGGAATCACAGAGGTATTGTTTCTGCTCTGTTGGAGGAAACTGTGATTAGAGAGCTCTAGTGAGAAGAAACCAGCTAAGTGTTGTCCCAGGCGATGTGAACCTCTCAGCTTTTCTCACTGTGTAAACCACTTCCCCATCAACAGCCCCAATCAAGTGAGAACTTGGAACTATTCTTGCAAATACCCTGAGCCCTGTGGTTACCCAAGACCCCATATACAAGTCAACAGGCACCACTTAAACACTTCCTTTCTTATCACCCCCAGTTTCCATCTCCCCATGCTCCAGGGCTTACCTAAGAGTAGGGGACACCGCTTGGACCCCAGAAGAAGGCTGGCATCAGTGAGTCTTGGGCTCTTGCTGTCCTCTTCACCATAGCCCTCTGATCTTAGGCCTCTTCTCATGAGTGTCTTCCTGCTGCCATTTGCTGTTGTCTCCCCACTTTCTGGCTCAGGTCACACCATCATCACCAAAGTCTGGGGGCACTCAAGTGAAACTGAGAACTTCTCAAGGGGTTTTCAGAATTCTCTGGATTATCTGTTCAGGGAACTTTTCTTTCCAAAAGAGGTATAGCTTTCTATTCTATATACCTGGAAGGCAAGGTGGGGGCTTGTCTTATTTTGGTAATGAGAACATTGAGTGGGTTTTCCATAAGAGGCAGAATCCAGCTTCACTTGCTTCCTAGTGATCAGCTGAATAATAAACTCATTATAGGTGATTTACAGAGACAGTCTCTTGCTAGAAAAAATACCTTCTTAGACTGGATTAAGTTTCCCAAATAGAAATGGAACAAGAGGCAGACTGTTCCATTAGCTATATTCCCACAGAGACCGAGACCAAAACTAAGAGAAAAATAGGAGATAGAGAATGCAGTTTAAGATGATGGCATAAAAAGACCCTGAATTTACCTCCTCCAGTAGACACACTGTATCTATAGCTACATGTAGAACAATTTTCTCTGAAAAATACCTGAAAACTAGCTGAGCAGTGAGCTACTTCACATGGCCAAATGAGAAGAGAGCACATCAAGGATTGTGGAAGAGGCTGAGATGCAGCTGTGCAACCAGGAGGGCGCTCACAAACCCAGAGCTTCTCCCCGAGGAGTGAAGCGTTTAATGTACCAAATCAAGCTACCAACTTTTAAGCCCTGCACCTGAGAGACAAGCTCCCCAAACATCTGGCTTTGAAAACCAATGGGCTCAGTCTAAGACACCCGAAAGCCTGTAGGGAACTGGGAAATTGCAGACTCACTCACCCCAGGGCCCAGTGCAGAGCAGCCTTCTGAAAGCGCCCAGATTTTATGCCAGAGATGTTCATTTCTTTAAAAAATTTTATTATTTTTTTAAGTTTTATTATTAGTTTCAAGTATACAGTACATTGGTTAGACATTTATATAGTTTATAAAACGATCCCCCTGATTGCTCTGTCTCTCTTCTGGTTCTACAAGTTGCCATTATATCCTGCTGACTGCATTTCCTGTGTCGTTCATCTGTTAACATTAGAGCATTGACCTTGCTAAAGCTGGCTGGCACCTTTGTTTCTTTCAGTTTTATTATTATTTTTTAACTCTAGACTTTTTTTTTTCCTCAGCAGGTGCCATCTTTACCCTCCAACTAGTGGGCACCATTTTGCATTCTCTCTCCGCCTTGCTAAAGCCAACGGATGCCACTGTTTTTCTCCCTGCCCCCCCACCCCCTCCCCAAGAGGATGCTATCTTTATGCTCTCCCTCTGCCGCACTCCACAGCACCAGTATCTCCCAGAAGGGCACTCTTACACATGTGTGGTACCCCAGTTTTTGTGACTGCCACTCAGGGGCTACCCCATCAACATCTTATCTGGCTCTATTGGCAGGAGCGAGGCAGGGGCACTTGAGTTCCTGGGTCCCATGGGACTGTAACAATCAGAAAGACTATAACAAAGGGGAGAATAGGCTCCCACTTGCAGGGCACTGCACAAACAACAGACTGAAATATGCCCAGTCTCTCTGTTAAAGAGCCTATTTGCTTGCTGTGGTGCTTTGGCCTGAGGGGCAGGCTTCAGGTTAGACACACATCTAGAGGCCACAGGTGCTCCCAGGGAATGGAGGCCAGGGGACACCATCTTTGCACTCTCCCTCTGCCTCACTACATCTCGCTGATATTTCCCAGAAAGGAGCTTATACACTCATCTGGAGCCCCAATTTTTTGTGACTATCACCCAAGGGATACCTCCAGATCACCTAGTCTGGTGGCCAGCAGGGCTTATACTTGCAGTCCCACTGGGCTGTATATATTTGCATCCTTTAAAAGCTGCTGCCTGAGGATCTGGCTTCCAATCAGCCTGAATTCAGGTGCTGAGATACCCCCTTTTGGGACACTGACAGGTGTTGGTACACCCTGAACAACCAGAAAAAATAAATCAGGCTACTTGGATAATCACAAAGATTCAAAAGACAACCAAGAGCTAGGGTGAGGTTGAATGACAAGGTTTACCTCCAACCTAAGGCCACTCCTTCAAGACTGGGAGAAATGGTCGTTTTATTTAATGTGCAGAAACCAACACAGAGAGTCAGGCCAAATGAGAAAACAAAGGAATATGTCACAAACAAAACCAAGATAAAATCTTAGGGGGAAAAAAAAGAGATAGAAGAAAAAAATTGATGAGATGAGAAATTCCCAACCTCCTTCCAGTTCTCCTCATTTCTACTGAACAATGATGCTATTTACATTCTTCTTTCCTTTGACTTTATCATTGGACAGAAGGAGCTGGCTCACCTGTTTCAATGAAAAATGGCCCTGGCTCAGGCTGCCCCTTTCCTCAGAATGGGCACAGGCCCTTGAGCATCTGCTGATTTTTCCAAGTTTCCTTGGCAGATCTCTGGCAAAATAACAGATGGCTATTATGAGACCAGCAGCCAGAGCTACATAAGAACTAGTCCTCCTGCCCATCTCTGGGAAAAGGCAGGACATATAGGGCTGGAGCCAGGACTTGGAGTAGGGAGCAACCTGCAAAGGCATCAGCAGGTGGATGAGGGCCATCCTAGGAAACCCCGAGCTTTGAGGTCCAATCTGGTGGCAGGACACAGGGAGAGGCCATGGAGGTGTTCTCTACCCTGGCCTGGGCCTAGGAGCCAGGGAGGAACTGCCCTAGGCAGGGGTAGTTGAGGAGAAGATGATAATAGACAAAGGCTGCATGAAAAGACCACCTAAGTCATTGCAGGAAGGTCTAGGGATCTGAGATTGGGGAATGGTCCTGAGAAAACTGGCAGACCCTGTGCTTCCCCAGGAAGAGAGGGTTGGAAGGGAGTGCCATGAGACCAGGGATTCTCTTACTGATTCCTCAACTTTTATAACTCTATCCCTCTTCAGAGCTTTCAAACCAAAGAGGCCAGCAAGTCTGTGCCAAATCCTCATGCAAAGTACATTATTTATCTTAGAACTGAAACCCTGAGCAACCTGAAAGCAACAAGAAACCACTTACACCTGTGGGTAGATTAGGGCTTAGGGACCTGAGCCCAAGGAATGTTTCTTCAACTCTTGAAGTTACTTCTACTATGGGCTGGTTGTCAAGCAACCACATTCTAGGATTCTTAATATAAATTTTAATTTATTTAGAGTGTTTCATTTTTGTAATGTGTTTCCATACGTTTTTGACTGCTTAGTTTTGACACGCTCTTCACCACCTCTCCACACCCCTCCAACACAGTGGTTGACACATATTCAGTATGTAGGTGAGTGGTTATGTTTAGCATTTTCTAAAGGAAATTGTTTCAAAACTGTCAACTACAAATATTTATAGAATGTTCTTAACCATTTCTGTGTTAAGCTATGTGACATAATGGAATTTTAAAAAATAAACCAATCACATTTTTTTATTTTATCAAAATATGCAGTTCTATAAAATCATCAATAGTGATTCTATTGGTTTTGTTTTGTGAAAAAGTCAGGATTTCTGGTTGAAGAAAAAATGATGGGGGACAAAGAGTGGGACAGTCTGAAGAGGGGAAGTCAGCAGAAAGGAAGTGACAATAATACCTGTGTCTACATATTCCTTAAAGTTTAAAATTAAACATTAAAATATAATAAAAATAAAAATAAAACATTATTTAATAAAACTGATTATTTTATAGAATATTATATACCTAGTTTTAATGTATATGTACTAAGTAAATTCATTCTTGATAAGCATTCATGCATTTATGTATATTTTTCTAATAAATCGAGCTTTCTTAAGAATTATGTTTTGTCTTTTAAATCCTAACAATTTCACCAAGGGCTAAGTACTATTATTAGCTCCATTTGATAGGAAAAGAAATGTTGACACGGAGAGTTAAAACAACTTGCCTACTGTCATGCAGCTAATAAATAATATAACTAAGAATGCAAATCTGTACCATTGTTTCTCACAGCATCCCAGAAATACCTGGGATGGTTTTTAAAGTGCCCACAATGGAATTTCTTGAGTTTGGATCTGGGGATCTAGATTTTTACCAAACCCCCATGTGATTTACATGCAAATAGAAGACCAAAAATCACTGAATTAATCAATAAGGATTTACCACTAAGCCCTACCTCATTTTGTTTTAAACTATCTATTTTTTAGTATCAAAAAGTAGAGATTTGGTAGTCTGGGTTTTTGAAGAGCAATGATGCAGTTTCTAGCAAATTTTAAAATGTACATACTCCTCAACCTAACTATCTTATTTCTAGGAATCTATTTTGAGAAACTCTATGTAAAGACACAAAAATACAGGCACATGATGTTCTTTGCAGTCCTGCTTGTAAAAGCAACAAAAAAAAGAAACAAATTTATCAAAAGAGGAATAGTTTAAAACTTCATAGTATAGTCATATAATAAATTTGAAACCACTGAACAGGATAAAGTACATATATATGTATTGAGATGAAAAGATACAGATGGTATTAATGTAAAACTATGTATATAGAATATACATCCCATATATGTATTGATAATCAGACTAATATCTATATTATCACATATTTACTTCAGAATACATATAATAATATAGGCTTTGGTAAAGCTATATATATTTACATAAACATAAGAAAGACATTTGATGTGATACATCTCAACCTGTTAAATGTGATTTCCTCTGGCAACTATGGTTTTTAAGAAATAAAGATCTCTATTTTTTATTTTCCATTCTTTGTCCTTTGATATGTATACATATCAGTATGTTATTTTTTAATTCAAAAGACAAGATTTTAAAAGTTAGTGGGTTACTCTAAAAACTTTCCCCTTCTTGGCCCTCCTTGTTCTCATCTCATTCTCCCACAACCCACTCCCAGTTATGATATGAGATATCGGAACCACTTGCTAAAGATCTGGGTCTACCTGAGGAATGAGCCTTTTAGATTTCAATTGGCTCAGAGAACTTTTGAATGTTCATTAATATCATGTTATCTATTGTATCAAGAGATCAAAGCCACAAACTTACCCTGTCTAGCTCCAAGGTATACATTTTGACTAAAGATTCTCTCTCTCTCTCTCTCTCTCTCTCTCTCTCTCTCTTTCTCTCTCTCTCTCCCTCTCCCTCTCCCTCTCCCTCTCCCTCTCCCTCTCCCATCTCTCTCCACACACACATACCTTTTTCCACAGAGCTTTTTCCATGCAACATTTTATAATCCCTTCACATTTTGATCTCAAAATATTCCTCCTTCTGCCCAACACTATAGCAAACCACTCATGACAATTGTGGCAGCATTATTAGGAGTGATAATAGAAGTAACCTCTGTCCCTCCCTGGTGAAGCCATAGTCTCATCATTTCTTCTTCTATGGGCTCTCAACATCTGATAACTTATACAACTGGCCCATGAACTTTGAAATATTTCCCAATAGAGCTTGACACATGAATTGATTCAGTCCACATCTTGACAGCCTGAATACTGCATGAATACTTCATGTGTAAGATGAATACTAAACATTCACCTTATAATAATCAGAGGAAAAGGAAAAGCAGAAGACCCTCATCCCTCATAGACTGTAAGTTCACATTGTTTGGGCTTCTTTCAATAATTAGACTCTTGTCTGAGAATAAGTGGCAGGGAAGTTAATGCTCATTGGTTCATACGTTTTACTACACTGCAGGTGAACTGAGCTCATGTGACTAATTCTGGTCAATAGACTGTATGCAGAAGTGATAAGTGTCATTTCAGGGCCAACACAGTTTAAAGCAGTATGTCCTTTCTATCACCTTCTTTCTCATTACAAAATCATAGCCACAAGATGGAAGTATCCTGGATTCTTGAGTCACCACTTCGAGGAGAGTTGCTCTGGGATCGGTATTACTCAAAGTATAGTTTATGGCCCAGCAGCATCAGCATCACCTAAAAGAGCTCACTAAAAAAGCAGAATCTTGAGCCATATCCCAGACAGACAGAATCAGAGTCTCTTGAGTGATACCCAGGAGTCTCTGTTTAAACAAACCTTCCAGGTGATTCTGATCCACAGTAAATTTTGAGAACCAATGATCTAACCTATATCAGATTATTGGCCAGTGAGAAACTTTTATTTTAATCCATTGGGGGTTTGTTTGTTACCTACATATAACTTGTCCTACCCTGACTCTTACAGAGTATAAACATAAAACACTAAACTTTTCTCCCACCATTGGCTCTACCTTAACATCTTGGGCAAACCCCATAACTTTCTGGTCACATTCAATCATTAAAAGTCATTCAGTTTAAAACTCCAATCTCAAATTTGATCTCATCTCTTCTTCTCTTACCTTTCATACCCCCCGCAAGTGCAAAACAGGCACAGAGGTATAAGAGTGTGATGAGGCTTTAGTTTGGTTATAGATACCTCCCCAAGCTCTCTTTTCAAGGCCTAACTCCTCTGGTATTACAGGGAGGGGGTGATCTATGTGGGGTGATATGGAGTAAAGAGAAAACATCTCAACTGCTCATAGATGCAGTCCCTGTTCCCCTCTGTTTGTTATCTCTGCTTTGCTTTTTAATATTGACAGGCCGCTGATGTTCTTGGGAGGCACATGCATTTCTTTGCATGGAGGGGAGTCATGTGACTCTTCTTTCTGCATAGTTCCCTGTTGGGCAAGAGAGTAAAATCTTGCCCAACATCCTTCCCCTCAGCTCACACTACTGGCAGCATACCTGGGCCTTTGCTAGCCTGAGCACACAAAGAAAAGGCATCCTCTTGAAGTGCACCTAGCCCTTTGCCAGGCACAAGAATTTACAGATGAAGTGCAGACTGGATTTCAGCACCCTTTGTTCACACAGCCAAGGAGCTTTGTGGACATCAGCCCTGAGACCAACCAACCAGCTCCTGCTGTTAGAGTCCCTCCAAGTAGTGGATCCCCTATTGGTAGAATGAGCATTTTGAGAGCCTAGTGGGTTCCAGCTTTGTGGAGGACAGATCATCACTTCTCCTCCCCTTAAAACTCAGTAAAGGGGTCTCAAGAGAGTAACTTGTAAAAAGTGGAGGTGTCTGCAAGTGTTTCACTTTACAGTTGGATGTCCCAGAATAAAGGACAATTCGAAGGATGATCAGAAATTCAGAAAGAATTCATGTCATGCTGTGAGTTGCATAAGCCAAAAAGCGTTGGGTCATTACAAGGGTGCAGGCTATTTGCAAGCATGGTTTGTTTGCTTACTTGATAAGGAAATGGTTTCCACACGGGGAAAAGGTGAGATGCTGGTGTGACCCTGGGACCACATTAGCCGGCACCTCCTCACAAGAGCAGATCTGTAGCTCAAGAAATTTTCCCAAAGAGCTGAACCTCCTGATATCCATCCCAGCTGTTCTAATGGCATAAATGTAACATAGATATTACCATAGAGTCCTGAGAAGGACAAACCAAGCTAAAACCAAATCCTGGATGGAGATAGCAGACATTGGGAAGCCTCTGCTACAGAAGGGCACGAGATGGAGGCTGGCCTTTCAAACTGTGACTCATTTATCAAACATTCACTGAATTTCACAATAGGCCTGTGCAGTGTTAAGTGCCTGACAATTAGCTTTTTTAATTGCAATGTAAGTGCCTGACATTAAGCTTCTGATTGCAGAGGCATCTATTTCAAAGATATCCATCTTGAATAAACATATTGCCAGCCACACAACTAGATAAAGAGCCAGGCTGCCCCACCTATGAATTTCCATATGTAGAAAGCCCTGGGTGACTTAAATAACTTACCACTTGATTGACCCTACTTTTTCCGTTCTGGGCTTTAATGGCCACTTAATGTTTAAAATTTAACAATAAAAAGTAAACTTGCAAAACCCTAGGCACCCTCCCTTGACTCCAATAAAGGCAGAACCCCAAATACACTCTCTTTACTCACGACCTTGGTGTGTGGCCCTGGCCATGCTGTGTACCCTCTAGGATGTGGGAATAATAAACCTTGTATTTTCAAAGTTCTCTGATCATTATTGCTGAAGGGTGTATTGCAATTGTAATAAGAACCACAGGGCTGGTCCAGCCTCACTTTGGATACTGTCAGAGAAATGTCTGTAGGGGCTTGCCACTAGTATGGGCCCAGGTGAGTGCCCCCAGACATTTCTAGTATCACTATGGATAGGCTGAGACCAACACAAAATAGCTGGTCCCTGGGTTAGCTGGGCCAAATGGGGGCTAATATCAATGATGAGCCTTAAAATGTTTTTACTTTTGACCAGCAAAGCACTCTGCCAGGGCTCTATCCTATGGATATAAACACAAAGATGAAGAAAGTTGTATACATAATGGCGTTTGTCACAGCTTGTTTGTAACAATTAAAAAAATGGTCTACAATTAAAATAAATTATAGTATATTCACCTCTTGTAATAATAATTAGCCCTTAAAAACTCAGAGAGTATATAAATTTAAATAGGAAGTCCTCATTCCTCAAAAATCCTAAAACATTTTGCTTTCTTATAAAGTCAAGATGGCCTTCTCAGGGTTTGTCTGACAGTTCAATGATGTCGTCAAAGACGCTTCTGAAAACTTCTTCCCTTCCTCGTCATTTTGTTGTTTTTTTCCTTTTTGGACTTATTACCTCATAGTTACAAAACGGCTATCACTGCTTGGGCTGATCACAAAGTCTCATGTACTGGTACAGGAGGGAGTCTCATAGGAGTAAAGAAAAAGTAACATTACTAGTGTTAATTCAAATTGGGGTTTTTTACATGATTTATTATGTGTACTGTAGGTTACCTCCTCAGAAGTAGTAAGAGCTAATTTTTAAAATATATAAAATACAGAAAAGAACAAAAACATTTGTTCCTGAAAGGTAGGTAGACAGCTAAGTAAGTACAAGTAAGGATGTGGGAGGTTTTCCTCTACATTCTTCCTGTCTTAATGTGGCATCTATTGAGGTATAATCTGAGTAAAGTTTCTTTTCTTGAAGGTAGAAAAAATTATTAACCAAAACTAACCACTATAACATTTTGGTTTACTTCTTTCAAGTGCATTTTTTCTCGGCTCATGATAGTTCTCTTTGCTTACTTCCTTTATTTATTTTGTGTTTTAGAGGGTCATTATTGTAGTCGATGTAATTTCCTATTTTTCTTATTTACACTTAACATTATAAAACTTTAAGAAATCATTCCAGTATGTTTAAGAGTTGCCTATTGCATTACTATTATTATGCACTATTATAGCACACTTGAACTGGTTCCAATTTTTGTTATAAATAAACTGTACCAAACGTCTATATGCATAAAACTTTCTTCATAAATAATGTTATTTCTGTTGAATATTTTCCTAACTATAGACTTTCTGTGTTAAAAAATAAGAACATTTAAGGCTCCTGATCTATATAGACACCCCATATCTAATGCATGTTCATTTCTTTGCCTTACCATTAAACCCAGTGATGGCAAATTGTAGGGATCTGTAAATGTTTAATGAATGTTTGTAAATGTTTGAAAAGCTGACCTCATCACTCCTGTCATGTCTGTAGCCCAGGCTTTCGCAATTCTATTCTGCCCATCTGGGTCTAGATCATACATGGTTCAAGCGATTTAAGACTCTGTGGCATCATTATATACGTCACATCTGTGCAGTCAAAACACCTGTGAAGAACCTTAGATGTGTCTGCTCTGTGGAAGGGAAAAAAGAATGATGCCATTCATAGGCAGAGCTGTTCTTGATCAAAGGAACGAGTTAAGCTTGGTACCTCAGTGATAACAACTCCTGGCTTCCTCCTCATTAGTTAATCATTTCCCTAGAAGCATCCCGATCAACATGCTGTCTTGTTCCTTTTCACCCAGTTGTGTTTTAAGTGTGACTCTGGGCCCAGGATGTTGTGACATCACCACAGACGCCACCCTATGTGATCAAACAGATTGTAGCAAGCCTCATACCTGCTTCATGGGAGGAACTGTTAATCTATAGATCTCTCTTTGTTACCTCTGACATTAACATCACTCACCTCATCTCACTGTCTAAAACATTTCCACACAATCACCCCCAAGAAGTGAGCAATCAAGCTGTTCTTATATACCCTGAACATCTGTGTGACCCTGGTACCCCAGTATGTGCAACTCATGACACCAACTTCTCCTCTGGCCATCCCCAGCCACCAGTTCCTCCTGGTCTAGAGTTGCCTATAAATAAGCAGGGACAAAGGTTGGACACTAGAAAGATGTAGGCAGCAGTGAGTGCCCAGCCCTGCCTTGGTTTTGCGCATACTCCTAAGCCTGCCCAACATCAGCAAACTCCCCCTAGCTGCCCTTGTGGACATCTCCTCTCCATGGCCCTCAGCTCACAAGTCTTATCTGTACCACAAGACTCTCTCAGCCCTCATCCTTTCTTCCTTTTAGAGTTGTATCCCAACACTCCAGACTGATGTCTAAACCTTATCACTTAAGTCCTATAGCTTGAGATTCCCTAAGTGAAAGTGAGGAACATAGAACATTTCAAAATGTTCTGGGCTATTTCCCAAAGGGTTTTATCTATCCTAGTCTCTGGATCTGAGGAAGGCTAGGACCCATTTTTAGTTGGGAAATTGAGGGCTAACTCAACCTTTAACAAGATTCAAACCCAGGTCTATCTGATTCCTAGGATAAGCCAAATGGCAGATTCCCCTCAGTTATCCCGAGGAGATCCACTTTTTGGGTGATTTACAGAATCATCTGTGGACCAGATGAAGTTCCCCAAAAGAGATGGAACAAGGGTCAACTGTTCCAATAGCTATCGTCCCTGAAGAGGGAGCTAGAGACTAAGACAGAGGCAGAGAGTCAAAAATTCAAGGTAAAGAAATGCTTAGCTTCCTTGGTTCCCTTTGTGCCCTACTCTGCAGCCCTGAGCAGTGACATCTCCATCAGCTTTTTGCTGGCCCCCTTAGAGGGTGGAAGAAGTTGACTTAGCTTTCCTCAGGCTCTCGATTGCTACTTACTCATGGATAGCGCAGAAACCCCACTGCCTGCCGCTTCCCTTGCTTCTCTCTAAAACCATCACAAATATGTTGATGATCACGGTGACGCTGATAATGGTCAGTGTTCCTACCCTTATGTAATGTCTTATTCTTCCTTCCTGGAGAGAAGCAGGGCTTGTGGGGAGAGACAACTCATGGGACATGGGGTGAGGATCCTATAGGCACAGGTAGGAGGCTTTATTTCTTTCTGTTTTTATTCTCTTCCCAGGATTTTTGAAATAAAATTACATATGAAATTTTGCATCTTGTTTGTTAATATTTAATATTAAAAATTAAGTATTTTCATGTCATTCTATTTGTTTAAGAGGCTGGCTAGTGGTCTGTCAGTGGATTTACTTTATCATTCCAATACTGTAGAGCGTGTGGTTTGGTGGCACTTATTTAACAATAGAGAAGCTGTAACAAACAACATTATCATTAAAATGTTCCCCATTTGTGAGTTCCTTTCCGTAGGATAAATTACAGGAAGTAGAATTTCTTGTTCAAAGAGTATGGAGGTATGTTAAGACTGCTGCTGATCCACATCCAGCGTTAAGTCCAGACTTCATTGTAGGTCTATGGTGAATATTTGATAAACAGACCAATTATGAAAAAGCTAATCCTTACTTTTATCATTCTTATATCCAGGCTTTCCAGTTCTGTTCTTTACATCTATGGTGTGGCTAGCTTGGCTTATACTGCTTGAGACTCAGTGACATTATTACAAATGTCAAGTATATACGGTCAGAACACTGTGGAAGCCCATCAGAGTGCTCTGCTCTATGGAAGGGGGCTGTGACCACTTACTTCAGAGAGATGTCTGTCATGTGAACAGGAAACAGCTAAGCATGATCCTTGGATGATGTCAATTCCTGGTCACCCATCTGGAGAAACAACTTCCTCAATAAGCACTCCAACGAAATCAGCAACTGAACCATTCTTGTGCTTACCCTAAACCTCTCTAGTAACCATAGGCAACCCTGTGTTGTACGACTCACATGACAACACTATACTTAAAATTTCTTGCTTAGGCACCTCCGATTTCTATGTTCCCACTGTCCAGGGCTGCCTATGAAAGGAGGAAAGAGAGTGAAGATCTCAGAAAGAGGCCAGCAGTAGAGAATTCCAAAGCTCCATCTCAGTTCTGCCTGCCCAGTGTCATGAAGGTCCTTGGGGCTACCGTCCTTGTCCTCCTCTGCACTATGGCCCTCTGCTCCTATGATGAAGGTGAGTATATTGTCTATTTTCCTTTAAGGACAGTTGCTCCCTGAACTCTGGACAGAAGTCAGACCACATCTTCCAAATGCTCTTGCCTGAGAACCTCCGTGGGAAATTAGAAAACCTCAAATGGGGTTTCAAAACGACACTTGTTTTCCTCAAGAGGATTAAAAAAAAAAAGCCTATTGATTTGGGCTGCAGGATGGGAGTTAGGAGAGACCTTATCCCACTTTTTAGATGAGATAGTTAAAGTCTAATTTATTGGGTTATTAGCATGAGGTAGAATCTAGGTCTATTTAGACCTTGCAGGTGCCAGTAAGTTTTAGAATCGCCTACCTTAGCTATTCCTGAGAGTTGCAAGAATTGTCCCTATTTTCCCTCAGCTATCTTATGACTTAATGGATTAAAAAATAAATTTTCTCCAAAAAGAGTTAGGAAAAGGAAGTAGATATCTAGAGTTTGATTCCCTATAGAGTAAGATAGAGACCAAAATGAAGAGATAAAACCAAAGATAAGACTAAGGAAATTAATGAAAAACAAACAAAAAAGTCAAATTATTTCCACTTTCCTTTTCCCTCAAGCCTCATGGCTGAGCTATGCCGTCTCTCTCTACTTCTTTCTGACCCTCTCTGGCTTGACTGTACTTCTGAGAAACTCCTGTTGTTCTTATTCCCCCACAGAGAAGACTAACGTGGCATCCACCTGCTGCTTCTCCTACACGTCCCGGCCGATTCCCCGCAGAGTTGTGGTTTCCTATTTTGAGACCAGTGACCAGTGCTCCACACATGGTGTTGTGTAAGTGCCAGTCCTCTTGCTCACCCCTGGGGAGACACAAGACATGGGAGCAGGGGAGCGTCCATAGGAGTCTGAGCAGGGAGTAGTTGTTCACAAGTGTACCCTCTGATGGATAAGCAGCCATCCTGGGAAAGCCCAGCCCTCTGGGGGCCTTTTTTTCCATGCAGGACACAGAAAAAGGCCACTGGGGTTGTTTCCTGACATGAAATAGAACCTACAGAGAACCAGGGAAGATGTGCACAGAAGTAGAAGGAAGAGAGGAGAGAAAGAGACAGCAGAAAGGAGGTAGCCTTAGGTTTTGCCCATAAGTCACTCAGAGAAGGACCAATAGTATCTGAAGTTTGGAGAATGAATCCTTGATAAAGTGGACTGGCTCTAAGCTGCCCACAGGGATGAAGCTGAGGGGCTACAGGTGATCAAGCATGCCCTATATAATACCTCTGCTCTCTCCATAGCTTCCTCACCAAAAATGGCCGGTATATCTGTGCCAATCCCCGCAATGCCTGGGTTCAGGAATACATCAGCAATATGGAGAATATTCAACTGCGTGGGTAGCAGGGAACAAAAGGAGGGGAATGCCCTGCAGCCCCAGAAGTTCCCTCTTTTACGACTCCTTCCCTCATCCACTCACTGCATTCTGAAACCTTTCTTTAATAAGATGTTAAATATTAGAAATCATTTTACTCAATTTGATGCTTTCTCTGAGAAATCATATAACATCCTCTTATTCCCAAACCCTTTCCCAATCATACAGTGGTTGACTCATATTCGGGGTAATGGTGAATGATTGTGCTCCTGTCTTTGGGTAGACATTGGACCAAACCTATCAACAGATGCTTATTGAGTTTGTATGAGCCCTTTACTCTGTTAAAACTGTCAGGATAATAAAGATTCTTTTTGTTTTCTTAAGCAAATCTTGGACTTCTGGCTATTCTTTTGTGTTCTCCCCCCTTTGATAAATCAGTTTCATTCTTTGGAATAATGAGATGGAATGATTAGAGGTATCTGAGTAAAAAGGGAAGGCAAGAGAAGGGATGACTGTCATTCCAATGACACCAGGCTTTACACCAGTGACATATTGCTCCCAGGCTGAAAAAGAAGCAAAGTATTAAAAACAAATGTGAATATATACACACCAGGGAAATACACCACATAAATGAACACCAAAGCAAAGCATTCCATCATGCATATTTATGGATTTTTATAAATTCAGCTTTCTTAAGAATGAGGACTAACAGTTTTTGAGGACTTACTATGAACCACGCCCTATACTAAGGGATTTCCATGCATTGTCTAATCTTCAAAATATCATTGTGTTGTATATATTCTGATTATCCCCCTTTGACACATAAGGAAACAGTTTCAGTGAGCTTAAGACACTTGCCCAAGGTCATGTAGCTAGTAATGTGGAGTCAAACTGCAGACCAGAGCAAGTCTCACATTCTTAATGAACCACTAGGAAATAGTCTCAATGTGCCTATGTTCCACCTGAAACAGAGTTACCAGGAATGCATAACTCCCTGATAAGAGAGAGCCTAGTTAGGCAAGCAAGGAGTAAAGAATTGTTAGTTTAAGATCCCAGAGAAAACAGATCCATAGATGTGAGCCTGGCATTAGAAGCCTCTTCTAGAGTGAGGCTGTTTGCAGTTTGGAAGGGGTGGCTGGAAAGGTGAACTGGACCTTTCACAGCCTCAGTGAGCTGGAGGAAAACTGAAAGTCCAGGGCTGCCCAAATGAAAAGGCCTTAAGAAATCATTCTGTTTGGGCTGATATCCTGGGAGTAAAAGTAAATTAGAAGTGAACTAGCCCTTCAAAAGACAGGAGGCCAGCTTCAGATACCTGCATGATCTAGAAAATCTCAAACTCTGAAATTTTTTTAACATGATCCCAGATGCTAATGCAACTAATGTCTGACCCCTGCCCCCACCAAAAAAAAAATAAAAGCTTGAACTTTTTGGCAAGGAACTGAAAACTATAACAAGTATCATCGCAGATTTGTAAAGTCAAAAATAAATTCTAGAACTGAAAAATGCAATGACTAAAATAAAAACTCACAGCATATTAATCACAAGAGAAGAAATGTAGGTAAAGTTAAAACACAGCAAAATGAAACAAAGAGAAACAGAAGAATGGAAAATATAAATGAGAGGATAGGAGAACACAGAGGATAGCGTAGGGTATCTGTTGTGTACTTAATTGAAATCCCGAAATGAGAGGAGAGAGAGAATTAGACAGCAGATGTATCTAAAGAGATAATGGCTAAAATTTCTACAAAACTAATGAAGATATGATTTTGAAAATTCAAGGAGGGATGGCATCAATCTTATTGCTATCAATGGGCCAAGTTTTATGTCAGCCACTCCTACTATCAGCCCTGGCCTATAGAGGAGAGATACCACTGAACTTTTTAGAGATGCTGGTGTCCCTCTCATCCGTGAATCCTAATGTCTTTGGTGAACAATGTGTTCTCTGGGCCTTCCCATGGAATATAATTGGTGAGTCTTCCATCCTCACATAGTATATACACTCCAGCATGCCCACTTCCATGAACTTTTTCATCCCTTCCTCCTCCGTCATGACAATTCCAGTATTTTAACTTCATTCAGAACAAGCCCTGCTTTCTCAAGGCTTCTGGAGCTTTCCTGGAAGCAAATTTGCACCAACCCCTGGGATCTTTATCAGGAAGTCACAGTCTTTATCCAGAAAGAGTACCGCCAAGCCAATAAGCTCTCCTATCTATCTATTCTTGTGTTCCAGCTTCTTTAATTAAGCACCTTCAAAATTCAATCCCCAGGTACTCCCCCAGCTCAGGCTGATTAATGCTTACAAAATTTTGCTGTATAGTCCCTTTTCTCTCTTATCAGGAATATAATTTACTGACACAAGGAGACTATGTAACAAAAAGATATGGAAAATATGAATAATTCTATTTCCTTTAAGAAATTAAACTGGTAACTAAAATTCTTTGCAAAAATAAACTTCATATCTTACTGGCTTCATAAGCAAATTCTATCAAATATTTATGGAAGGAATAGGAAGGAAGGATAACCTCTTTAATAAATGGTTCTGGAACAGTTGAACATCCATAGACAAAAAGAAGGAGGAGGGGGTAGAGAAGAAGAACCTTGACCCTAACCTCACACCTTACACAAAAATTAACTCAAAAGGGATTATAGACTTAAATGTAAAACATAAAACTATAAAAGTTTTAGGAAAAAAAATAGGAGAAAATCTCAAGACCTAGAGTTCTCAGATTTGACACCAAAAGCATAATTCATAAAAGGAAAAGTTAATAAGTTAGACTTTATCAAAATTTTAAAGCTTTGCTCTGCAAGACTCTGTCAAAAAGATTTAAAAAAAAAAAGTACAGAATGGGAAAAAATGTCTTCAAACCATATATTTGACAGAGGACTTATATCTGGAATATATATAGAACCCTCAGTAAAAACAATGAACGATTCAATTAGAAAATGGGCAAAAGTTATGAACAGACATTTCACTGAAGAGGATATACAGATGGAAAATAAGCAATGGTATTGTGATTGTATTTTTTAATCCTTATTTTTAAGATAGGGACTGAAATATCGTGGTAGGCAGAATAATGTCCCCACCGCCAGCCCTGCCAAAGATGTGCACATGCTAACCCCTGAAACCTGTGAATATGTTATGTTACAGAGCAAGGAGGGATCAAAACTGCTAATCAACTGACTTTGAAATGGAAAAGTTATCCTCGATTATCTGAGTGGGTCCAATGTAATCACAAGGTTGGTGTAGCCAAGGAATGTGGGTAGCCTCCACAAGCCAAAAAAAAAAAAAAAGACAATAAAAAAAAAAATGGATTCTACCTTAGAGCTTCCAAAAAGGAATGCAGCCCTATAGACACCTTGGTTTTAACCAGTGAGACCCTTTTCAGACTTTTTATCTCCAAAAATGTAAGAGAGTAAGTTTATGCTATTCTAGCCACTAAATTTGTGATAATTTGTTACAGCAGCAATAAGAAACTAATGCAAATATTCACAGATAAAATATGGTAGTGATTTTAAAACATGGCCACAATTTCTTTGACACATCTCTCATGGAGAGGTGGGATCTAGGTCTCCTCTCCTTTAATCTAGACAGGTTGGTAGCTGCTTTAATCAATAATAGTTTATAGTGGAAAACATGTGATGTGACTTCTGTATCTAGATCATAAAAGGCCATGCAGCTTCTACCTTATTCACCAGGAACACTTGTCTTTGGGTCTTAAGACTGCTATCATGAAAGGCCCACATGTAGACAGCTCCAGCTGATAGCTCCAGCTGAGCCAACTTTCAACCATCCCAGCCCAGGCACCAGACATATGACTGAGGAAGCCATCTTAAACTGTGGTTCTTTCAGCCCAGCTGCTAAGGGTTATTTATGACTTAGACTGTAGGGACATTGTCATTTATATCACTTCTGTGTGGCCAGAGCAGTTGTGAAGGAACATCAGCATGTTCTGCTCTATGGGAGAGAAACAGTTGACCCACAGTTCATAGATACAGCTGTCCTTGCAAAGATGCCTGTGGCAATACCAACTCTTTGTCATCCACTAACTATGAAAATAATTTCTTCAGAATGACCTCAATGAATTGAGCAAATATTTTCTTCAGAAGTGCCCACAATCAATAGAGAAATTGAGCTATTCTTGCAGGTACTACTCTGAATCCTTGGTTAACCAAAGGGTATTGACAATCCCTGGATTGTGCAACTCACAGCATGACACCAACATTGTGATTAAACTCTTCCCCTACAATCACCCCCCATTTCCACCTTCCAATACCAGAGAAGGAGTAATGGTCTGAACTCAAGGAGGTGCCAGTTGAAAGTGTCCATGTCTTGTCTTAGCTGTGTTGATGCTCAAACTCAGAACCTCTTGCCAACATTACAGAGGCATTTGAAATTCACCATGACTCCCTGCTCCCAGACCTCCTCAATACTATGGGAGACTATCATCCATTCTGTCTTTTCCAGAAGTCAACCTCTCTGTCCCCAGGTAAATCTATATCAAACATGCCCTGATGACAAAGTTCACTTGAGTGAAAATAGAGCACTTGACATGTGGATTTCAATCACCCTGGTCTCTCTTTCAAAAGGATCCAGACTATCATATTCTACCAAGTGGTTCAGAAAGAGAGAGAGCAGGAGAGGTTAATTCCACTTTATAAATAAGATAATTTAGGTCAAATTCACTGAATAATTGGCAAGAGGCATACTCCAGGTCTATTTATTTACCACTGATCCAGGTAAGTTTAGATATGTCAGCTCTTCCCCAAAACCCTGTTGTTTGGGTGACATAAGAGATATCCCAGCTTGATCTCTGCTGTTGTGCTGTGACATCACAGGCTAGATGGATTTCCTTTATCCCCCCAAAAATTGGGAGGGCAGATAAGACATTTTAGTGAGTTAAGTTCCTTAAAGAGTAAGAACAAAAACCAAGAGAGAGACACACACACACACACAGAGAGAAAGAGAGAATTTCTAGGAAAAAAGAACATGCCCCAGTTCATTTGAGTTCCATAACTTTAGGAAATGTTATGTCTTTCTAGTTCCTTCTCATTTTTTCAGGGGTGGAGGGCAAGGAGAAGTTGATTTTACTTTAGCTTTGAATGACTCAATTTCTTGCTGTGCTTTCTTCTACAGTTGGTATTGACTCCTTAGCCTCCTGCTGCTTCTCTTATGCCCTTTGGAAGATCTCTCAAAAATTTTTACAGACTTTTATGAAGCCAGCAGCCAGTTCTCTAAGCCCAGTGTTCTGTAAGGGCCACCCCTCCTGCTCATTCCTGGATGAAAAACTGGGAAACCCCAAGGAAGGAAGCAGCCCCCATGGATATGGGGGGCGGGGTAGACTGGGCACAATTATGGTAATATCCAGATCTCTGGACCCATCTCAGGTACAAAAGAGACCTTCAGGTGTCTTCTGAGCCAGTCCAGGGCCAATAAAGAACCAAGGGAAGTTGGCCAAGTACAGAAGAAGAGTGGGAGGAAGTGACAGCAGGAGGGAAGCTCTATGAGGAGATCCCCATGATATATTCAGAGAAACTGGGGCTCCTGAGGTATGGGTGCTGATTCCTGAGAAAGTGACTGACCCTGAGATGTCACATCAGAAAGAGGGATGGAAGGGCCACCATCAGCCCAGAAGTTTCCCTACTGGCTATCTCCTTTTTAATCTTTATTCTTCTCTCCACAGCTTCCAAACTAAAAGAGGTTGGCTAGTCTGTGCAACCCCAGTGATGCCTGGGTCAAGGAGTACATCAGGAATCTGAAGCTGAATCTAAGGGATCCAGAAAGAAAGAACCAAATCCATCAGTAGATTGGGGAGCAAGGACTTGAGCAAGAATGGTACCCACTACTCCAAAAGTTACCACTTTTATGGGTCTAAACCCTACCTTCCATTAATCAAACTTTGGAGTCTTCCATACCAAATTTTATTTGAGTTATTTCACCTTTATTATATATTTCCAATTTTGAATTATATTTTCTATTGAATGTTTCCTCTAAGAAATCTCATAGTGATTCAAAGTGACATTGAATGACTGCATTAAATCTTCTCTCTAAATATGAGACCAAATCCATCAACAAATAAAAATGTATAAATATTCATTTTTCAAAAAATATTTGATCTTTGTACTATGTTATAACCTTTTGTATAATAGAGAAGTTTTTATTTGTTTAAAAGTAAGCAACTCATGGCCATTGTGTTGCTTGTTTTTTTGAACATCAATAATTCTGACTAGAGGGATGAAAGAGGAAGTTTAGGAAAACTGGAGAAGTGAGGAAAAAACAGAAAAAAGAGGAGACATGCCACCACAATGAAACATGCCTTATGATGAAGATGATATCCTGGAAAGCCAAAGCTGAAATAATATGTTATAAGTTAAACCATAATTTATATTCCCTAAAATAAAATCTCCTGCTTCGATAGACCAGAGGTATGGGGAGAAGTATGCACCATCTGTCTCCAGGGGATGGCCTCTCTGGAGGGGATATATGGCATGGTCTTTTTTCAATGAGACAACAGTTTTTTGCAACAGGATCAATCCCAGTCAGCATCTTGGTAAATTATAACAGGAAATTTCAAAATGACAGAGGGTAGTGTCACTGCCTACTGCTGGAAAATAAAGGAGAATAACCACTCATAAGATTACACCAGAACTCTACAACTTAAACAGGAAATCCTCAGCTACTTCCCCACTTTTAGAAAAGATATACACAGCTTATATAAGGGTTTATATTCTTCATAAGTCAAGAACAAATAAATAAGAAAATAATAGACATATTACATATCTAAGTGTATTAAATATTATAATTTTGCTTCTAAAAGAAATAAACATTTTACCTTTCCCCATTATCCTTTTTTACTACTATTAGACTTGAAAATAAATGTGTCAGTGGCACTAAATACAACAGGTAGCTGGGGATTTGGGGTATAAACGAAGAGTGAACTCCATGCCAAGTTCTCCTATATACAGACATGTTCAAGGTTCCATCCATATCAGGATCTTTATATTAGCCCCCTCTGACTTTCCACTATTTTCATCTCTACATCTAAAGACTTATACACAAATGTTTATAACAGTTTTATTCAAAATTTCTCTAAACTTTATTCAAAATAAAACCCAAAAGTCTATCAAGTGGTAGATGGATAAACAAATTGTGGTACAGTCAGTTCTGCTATTAAATGACACACGTGTTCCTAAAAATCACTGCACAATTCCAAATTATGCAATAAAACCCGCAGGACTTAAGGGAAATGGGATTGGGCACACAACACTCAAACATTTATCAGTGCACTTTAAAATATAGAAATCTAATTAAAATAATAGCACAGTTTTGCCCATGTTAAATAGTTAACACAAATACTACAATAAATACGGCTGTCTGGGAGACTCATGGGGCATTCTCTTCTCTCACTCTTAGGACTTCACCCCAGTATGTACCACAGAGCCTGGCAGAGCTGCAAAGCTGGCGCCAGAATTTGCCAAGAGGAACGTTAAGCCGATTGCCCTTTCAATAGACAGCGCTAAAGACCATCTTGCCTATAGTAAGGATATTGATGCTTACTATGGTGAGGAGCCCACAGAAGAGTTATCTTTTCCATCATTGACGATAAGTATTAGGAGTTTGCCATCCTGTTGGGCATGCTGGACTCAGCAGAGAAGGACAAAAAGGGTGTGCCTGTGTCAGCTTCTGTGGTGTTTATTTTTGGTCCTGATAAGAAACTGAAGCTGTCGATCCTCTACCCAGTTACCACTGGCAGGAATCTTGGTGAGATTCTCAGAGTAGTTATCTCTCTCCAGCTGACGGTGGAAAAGATGGCTGCCGCCCCCGTTGATTAGAGGATGGAAACAGCATGATGGTCCTTCCAACTATCCCTGAAGAGGAAGCCAAGAAAGTTTTCCCTAAAGGAGTATTCACCAAAGAGCTCCCATCTGGCAAGAAATACCTATGCTACATGCCCCAGCCAGGTCTCCCTGAGGAGTTGGTGCAGGAGCTGCTCACTTAGCACAGTGAGCCAGAAAATGTCAGCTGTCACTTATGTTGCCTACAACAATTCCATAAAAACTCCTGGTGTGATCACAGCCAAGGTCTTTAGGTTGCTATACTACTGGATTATTAAATGAAAATGGCGCTAAAAGCTCTATGAGATTCTTTGTTCTGTGCCTTCACCAGCATTCTACTCTGTTCATATATCTCAACACTCTCTGCTGGCTCTCTTTGAAATATATTCTACATTTGAGACTCAAATTTTTCTGGATCTCTGCAGGATTTGCGATCAACGAGGTAGAGTCTGTTGATAGTTGAAAAAGCCCGCTTTGCTCTATCATGATTGACCATCAGTTTTTTTTTTTCAGCTGTTCTAGTCAAATCCTCTTTTCTGTTATGCATTTTGGCAAGCAGCAGAACTTGAGGTTTGATTTCCTCTGTAGATCTCTAGGTATATAACCCAAAAAATTAGTAACCTAGATATTCTTCAAGATTCATTGTTTTGATCACAGTGAAAGAAAAATCTTTTCAGCTCTGTACTTTTCCAGTAGATAACTGAAGTGGGATGAGCAAGGGGAGGGATCTTTAAATATTTTGCTAAAAGAAAACTTTTCAATAAATTTCTATCTAAAGAAAGAGGCTATAGAAAACGCTCCACTTAACCTGCCGGGAGGTATACCAGCGGTGGGAGTAGGACACTGCCATGTGCCTTTCACAGAGTATTTCTGGAAGTGTGTCTGCTTTGTGGTGATGGACACTGAAAGGGCACCTGTTGAGAAAGGAGGAGAGGATGACTGAAGATGTTTTATTGTAGAACTATTCTTGCCGGAAGAGTGGGCATTTTCTGAATTTTGTTTTTGAGGGATCTAAATAAATCTTTTGTTAAAATGGAAAAAAAAAATCCTAGGACATGGAAAATAGACAGAGTGCTAAGAACAGATTAAACATAGCAAAAGAGATCAGAACCCAGGACACACATAGGAAGCAGAAGTGGAGGCTCTGAGCTCTGGGTGGCGGTTGAGGAAAGCAAGAGGGAGAAGTGGGTGAGGGTTATGGAGATCGATGGGCAAGCAGCTGTAAGACAGATGTCCTGTCCCATCATCCCCACCACTGGGACTTGCAATGGCAAAGTAAAATACACCACTAGATAAATAGGCAAACAAGACTTTATTCAAGACTATTGCAACAAGGGAGAGAAAATGAGCTCATCTCTACTAAAACAAAAAGCAGGGTAGTTTTTAAGCACTGGGTTCCAATATTGGAAAAGTATTAAAGGGGATTCTCCTCCCGCAAATCCTATCTTGTTGCCAACCACATCATAAAATTTAACCTCATCACCCCCCTTCAGACCTGGTGGTGTGGCTTTTACTCTATAGCTTTTCAAAAAGCAGAAGCAATCATCCACCCACATTTCTGCTTAACAGATGTTTGTTACTTTTAACTGGAAAAACACAATTACCAAAAGGTCATAGAAGGCGAATTCCAGAAAAGGGATGGAACTAAGTGAGTCAGGGACTCTGCTCTGTTCCTCTTTGAACCTCCAGAAGCCCAGAGATAAGTGCTTTAGCAAATATTTGGAGAGGGAAGGGCTGCTCTAGGTAATGGCATAAAGTCCTAAAGCCAGCCTAGCCAGGCTGTACAAGAAATGAGCCCAAAGAAGGGTCTCAGAGACCTTGAAAGAGCTTCTCCACCCAGTGCGTGCCCAGGAGCAGCCCTTGAGGAGACCACCTGCAGACCACTGTTAAGCGTTTGGCATCAGTCTCACTCCCAGAAGAGTCAGTCATCCCGTGATGTACATATATCAGAGGCCTATGTATGTGTCACTGATACCTTGAACAGGGACAAATTTGGGAGCAAATTATATAGCAACTTTAGTTGTGGTATCTTGCTGTGTCTTTAATTCTGAGTGCTAGTTTTTATCTCTTCCCCTTGATAAAACTCAAGGCTAATGCCATGATTTTCTTAGTTGCTCTCAAATAATACCAACCATTCTGCAGTCACTTAAGTCACAAAACACAGTATCAATAAAAATAAGTAAATAAAACTTGCAATCCCGTGTAAAAGTCTGACTTCAATCTTGCTACTGTGACAAGGTTTTCCCCCTGTCCCACATTGAGTCTTGCAGATAGAAAGCCTGCGAGTCAAGGAAGGAGGGCTTTCTCTACCCACCCCTTGGACTTCCTCACATTTCTGACCCTTTCAGGGTCAGAAATCAGAAAGATGGAAAAGGTGACCCTTTGTATGAGTCCATTTATATGAAATGTCCAGAATAGGCAAATTCATACAGACAAAAAGTAGATTAGTGGTTGCCAAGGGCTAGGGTGAGAAGGAAATGAAAGTGACTGTTAATGAGCATAGGGTTTCTTTTGAAGACCAATGACCCACCAGAAATGGCATAAAGATTACTTCAAAGTGAAAACATTTGAGCTATAAGAGATACAGAAGGAAATCTTATCTGAATTTCCCTTACTGACTAAAACAGAGCTTTACTATATTCAGCTGCCACAAATCCTATCTCCAGGGACATATCCAAAAAAAAAAAAAAAAAAAACTGTATAAACCAGCTTCATCAGAATGCTCCATCCTTTGAAGTCCTAACGTCCCTCACTCCCATTAAACTGGCATATAAACTTTTAAACTCTACCTTTTCAGGGAACTAGTCTCTCTATAGGGTACTCCCCCATGCATAAAAAACATTTCTCCTGTTAATCTTCCTGTTGTCAATTAATTTGCAAGTCTCCAACCTCTAGGAACTAAGTTGGTAGAGGAAGTTTTTCTTCCCAACAGGAGTGATTTCAAAATGTCCTGAAATTAGATAGTGGTGATAGATGTGCAACCTTGTGAGTGTATAAAAACCACTGAATTGTCTACTTTAAAATGGTGAATTTTATCTCAACAGAAATAAAAGGCAAGGAGAGTTAGAAAGTTCCTTTTTGAACGGTCTCTCCTGACATCTAGAACCAGTGCTCTGTGGCATGACAGGTATTTAAAGCTAACCCTTTCTCTACAGTGCCCACTACCTGCCTACCTACCATTGGAACCTCTCACCTGCGGCTCCCTTGACAGTCAAGTGTTTCTCTGTTTGGACTGGATGCTTTCATTGTTCAGCCCTGAGGATGACAGTGTTAACTTCTCTTTGCAGAAGCCTATTCTCCCTTCCAGGTGGTCCCCTTGGACAGGACCCACGATGACACCACACTGACTTTCTCTCTGGCTCAAGGCTCACACCTGGACCATGGGAAATACTCATATAACTCTTTGCGCTAAACAAGTCACTCCATGCAACAACTTTCCCCTTTGAGCCACCCTTAAAGCAGCTGGCCAGCCCATCTCTCTTTCTTTAGATTTTCTAGTCCAGAGTCAGACGGCTGTCCACTGTATCCCCCAAATTTCTGAGTCATCTGGTTGAAGCCCCTCTTGCCAACTTATGTGTACAGAAAAGCATCTCTAGCCTTCCCTATGAGAAATACTATTCTCAGCATTACCACAGCCTCTCCAAAATTCTTCTTTAACCTCCCACTGCCTCCTCCCTCTAGTGTCTTCAATGTGAATTCAGGGGTTAAAAATCACATAAAACCTTCTTTGTGAATCTGCATCAAAGTGGTACCATGCCCAAATGAGTAGTATTTACCATCCTTTTTAACATGTCTTTTGGGGAGAGGAGGAAGGTTGCCCAGTTTGGTAAAGGGGAAAAAATTCAGGAAATGAGTCTGCCTCTGATGCCCTCAGCTTCCCCCTTTAGGCTTCTTTAGGACATCTCCATGATCCTAATCTTTAGTTGCCCAGTGCCCTCAATTTTCTTCTCACTCAGATGCCATCCTAAAATCAGCTCTCTGAGCCTTTCATACTAAAGCATGAGTGACTTACTAGAGCATTTTAACAGGCTTTTAAAGGCAAAAATTAAAAGTCAGGAATCTACCATGAGCTGAAGAACATCTGGTGGCTTCTGGGCTTTGGGGGCCACCCAAGCCTCCCAGAAAAGATGAAAGGAAGGTCAGGGAAGAATGAGGCAGTGAT
The DNA here is from genome assembly GCA_028627145.1 of Eidolon dupreanum. NCBI lineage: Eukaryota > Metazoa > Chordata > Mammalia > Chiroptera > Pteropodidae > Eidolon > Eidolon dupreanum. Next base: position 80,359,630 of record CM053506.1, on the reverse strand, counting down.
CTCTCGGACACAGGAAAGGGTCTGGTGTTGCAGAGCCAAACAGTTGAGAAGGGAGGACTGCAGCCAGAGGTGCTAACAAAAACCTGAGACGTGTAATCCTACAGACAGCCCATTGCCAACTGACCCAGGGAGTCACCTGGGTCACAGGAGGGAGAAAAGGTGCTTAAATTTGTGGAGCACCTACTACATGCCAGGTATTATGTGCTCTACAGACGTCTCATTTAATCCCCCTGCAATCCTGTGGCATAGATTTCATTTACGGATAAAGGCATTCAGACTCCATGAGGCGAGGTCTTTGAAGTAACTGGCCCAGCCCAGTTAGCACAAAGCCATAGCTTGCAGTGGCTGCTACCATTTGGTACCTGAGTGATCAGCTCAAAGGGAACCAAGACATGGATATTGCCTGTCTGGGAATGTGGAACTGCTCCTCCTTCAGGTTTCATCATTGCAGTAAGTGGTCATACAGCTTGGCCTCAAGCCCCGACCCCATTCCACTTTGGCAAATGAGCTGGAGGTCCCAGCCAGTCGCCCCCATTGTTACAGCTGAGTCCTGCCCAGGTCTTTTCCATCTGGAGGATTGCAGTAGCTTTCTAACTGGTTTCTCCACCTCTGGCCTCCTGAATTCATTCTTCACACACTACGCAGAGTGAGTTTACCAAAATGTAAAACTGATCACACTTTCCCTGCTTAAAACACATCAAAAGCTTCCCATTGTCCTCAGGATAAACCTCACATCCACAACATGGCCTGTGTGTGCCCTGTACGATCTGACCGCTGTCTGCCTCTCCTGCCCTATCAGGTACTTCCTTCTTCTGCTCTTAGTATTCCACCCACAGTTAGTGTCTGACGTGTGCTAGGGCTTCCTGCCTCAGAACCTTTGCCCAAACTATTTTCCTTACCTGTATTTCTCTCTTTCTTGCTTTTCAACCTATCTAACATTGCTCATTTCATAGTTAGCTCAAATGTTCTCTTCTCAGAGAGGTATTCTCTAAGCTCCTAATATCTTTCTTTCCGATGTATCATTGATTAGAATATGTTAGTATATATTTACTTGTGTGATTATTTACTTAGTATTTGTCTCCAGGAGAATAGAAACATGACCTTTTGGCTCTCTGTGATATTCTTGATGCCAAGCAGAGGGCCTGGCAAATGGTAATCACTCAGTAAGTATCTATTACATAGATGGGGGGACAGACAGAGAGAAAGACATGTGGGTGGATATTCTAACAGAAAGCTCCGCTGATTTTCCTTTTGCCTCAGGCTCCAATATGGCTTCACATAGCAGCTGGTACTGGTCCTGTCTTTATTTAAAATTTTGATACTTTGTTCATTATGGATTTTTTGGCATATTTATTTTTTAAATGTTTTATTAAAATGTTATTTATCTTAATTACTGAGTTTTTTGGAGCCCTCTTAAATTTTGTGTCCAAGGCCAGTGCCTCACTCGCCACACCCAAGTCCTGGCCCTGCCCATAGTAAGGCATTAATAAATGGTAATTATCCTTAAAATAATTGATATATAGATAAGTAATAGGCAATCATAGGCTTTAGAATCAAACAAACTTAGGTTCCAATCTGGCTTATTCATTGATCAATCATTCACTTATTTATACATGTATTGAATGATTTTTTTTTTTGAGAGCCCACTCTGTGCCACCAATTCTCTCAACATGCTAGAAAAGAATAATGGGCAGAAACAGTCAGAATCTCTGCTCTTAGGGAGCTTCTAGTCTAGAAGTCTGTCGCTGACCAGCTTATGACCTTCCATGGGTCATTTAGGCTTCATGAGCCTCAGGTTCTTCATCTGTAACAGGATAATAATAATATCTGTCTATATGGCATGAAGATTGGAAATTTTAACAATCAGGTTATGTCAATAGGCATGAACCCAAATCCCAATACACCAGTACAATGCCCAGCTGGTATTATTTGCAGTTATTATTCAAGGCCCAGAAGCCCAAAAAGGCTAAGTGTCCTGTCTTGGGTCACATAGCTCTCAGAAGCAGAAACAAAGGCAAATCTAGTTTTTCTGCTTCATAGCCAAAGTTCTGCTCTGTTGTGTGCAGACGGATCTCCCCTTCCCATCCCAGAATCTTCCTGAGATCTTGGGGGACTATGAAATAGTAGCGACCCCTTCCTTCTGTGGGGAGGACAGTCCTGCCCTGTTGTGGTCCACCCTGGGCATAGTCCAGCCTTGGGGAGAATCTGAGGGAAGGAGGAGGCAGGAGTTAGCAGAGGAGGGGAAGAGGTGTTAGAAAAGCATAAATTAAAAACAGGAGGAGAAAGAGGCATCCAGAAGGGCCCTCTGTGCTCTCGTCATCTCCTTCTCCTTCCCCTTTTCCTAATGTTCCTGGAGACAGAAAAGCAGATCTAAGTCTCCTAGTGAACATGGCTTAGTTTCACGCCACCCTTCTGGCAGAACCAGAGACTGACCTGACTTACTGCCTCTCTTCCATCTCTCAGAAAATTCCATATAATTGTAACATATTCTTTTAAGAGCTCTATCCTCTGCTGACCTCAAGGGGGTAGTGAGAAGCCAGCAGATGCCTAAGAAGAGGAAGTAGGGATGGGCTCTTTCCAAGGGAAGTTCAGACTTCTGAACATCTGTCAAATGTACAGACACAGGGAGAGGCGCAAAGCTTTGCCCTGATTCCCAGCACTCTGGAGACCACAGGGCTCCAGGCCTTAGTGTAGATTTGGTAGCCAGAACCTTGCAGGCAACACAGAGAGTTATTCCATTAAAACCATGCTGGACACATCAAGAATTTGTGTGGTTCCATTTGGGCCTCTCGCAGGTCAGGATCTTAGAACTGAAGGAGGGAAAGTCAGAACCCTTAGCAAGAAGCAAGAAAAAATCCAGGAGTGGGGAACGGAAGCTCCTTTACTTTTAGCTCCATGTGACAGAAAGCCCACTTAAAACGTCCTAAAGGAAAATTAAAAAAAATTGATTGGTTTATGTACTCAAAAAGAGTGAATGCCAGGGGCATAACACAGGGACACTGGCCCTAGGGCAAAGGACTCCAGGTACTCCGGTGTTGATTTCACTTGCTCTTCTGCAACGACACCCACAGGACCTCAAGGGAACTGCCTCTCCCCTTCATCATAAGGGGAAGAACTGCAACTACTGGGCCTGAAGGTGGGTATACACTGTGACAAAGGATTGACAAAGCCCCACAGAACCTAATAGCTACATGGGCAGAGAAGTTTCCTCAGAGAAGAGAAGTATAGTTTTCAGAAGAAAGAAGGGTACTGGGAAGGATAAACATATGTATGTCTGATCTCAGAAGCTAAGCAGGGTTGAGCCTGGTTAATACTTGGATGGGAGACCACCTAGGAAGACTAGGTGCTGTAGGCATAAAATAAATAAATTAATTAATTAATCGATTAATTAAAAAATAAATAAACATATGTAAAGCTCCCAAGTTTACTTTTTCTAAAAAAGCCCCTTGGTCTTAAAGTATTGATTTACTTCAAAGAATTATATTAAAGAATTGATTACCATGTTAAATGTTCATGCTCATTTATACATTATGTGCATAGACAGATGAAAAACATGCCTCAAATATTATCATTTTCATGCCTTTGTCTCAAGGGTCAAGCTCTAGTATTAGAAAACCTCGGTATGAATCCCAGCTTTCCCCTTTCTAGCTGTGTGGGCAAATTACTTCGCTATTCTGTGCCTCTGTATCCTTATCTGCAGAAGGGGATGACAATTGTCCCTATTTCACAGGGTTGTAGTGAAAAAATCTTTATAAAATATTTGTAAAACACCTAAAACAGTAAGCAGCTCAGGTCTTTTGTTATTACTGCTTTTTGCAGTTACTTCTAACTAGAATGCCCTTCCTCCTCTCTCTGCATTTTAAAATGGTATACAGTCCCGGTCCCATTTTCGAGAACCAGTACAAATGCTATCCCTTTCATGAATTTTTCTCATCATCCTAATCCAAAGGGATCTCTCTCTTCTTCCTCTGAAATCTTCATTGGGCACTAAGGCTCCACAGCTCTGGATGGCAGGGACTTTCTCAATCCTCTCCACCTCTACCACAACTAGAACAAAAGTATCTTTACTAATATTTACAGTGGTCTTCCTTAACAAGTACTAGTTTAACTAAAAGCAATGAGCCTAAATCCCCCAACGAAGAAAAGCTCCAGATCAGATAACTCAACTGGTGAAATCTACCACACATTTAAAGAACTAACACATCAAACTCTTCCAAAAAATAAGAGAAAGAAATACTTCCTAACTTACTCTATGAAACCAGCATTACCCTGATATATGAACATATGTTCACACACAAGCTTGTACATGGATGATCATATCAGCATTATTCATAATATCTACAAATTGGAAACAACCCAAATGTGCAACTGATAAATGGATAAACAATATGTGGTATAGCCATACAATGAAATATTATTTAGCCATAAAAAGGAATAAAGTACTGATACATGTTACAACATGGCTATGATTCCACATATACGATTCATCCAGAAATAGGCAAATCTATAGAGAGAGAATGTAGACTAATAGTTGCCAGGAGTTAGGGGAGGGGAGAATGGAAATGACTGCTTACAGGGTACAGGGATTCCTTTTAGGGTGATAAAAATGTTCTGGAACTAGATAGAGGTAATAGTTATGCAAATTGTGAATGTATGAAGTGCACACTTTAAAACTGCGCACTTTAAAATAGTTAATGGTTAATATTATGTATGTAAATTTTACCTCAATAACAACAAAAAGCAACAGACTTCCTCTTGGATGAGGAACTGTAACTTCTGCTTTCAGCAAATTTATAAATATTAGTCAATCTTCATGGCCCAAAGCAGAAACTATCAATTAGCTTTTGCTGCATAATGAATCACCCTAAAATATAGTAGATTAAAACAATCATTAACAACAATGAGATACCACTATACATCTATTAGAATGGCCAAAATCCAGACAACTGACACTAAACACTGGCGAAAATGTGAAGCAACAGAAATTCTCATACATTGCTGGAAGCAATGCAAAATGGTACAGTTTGGTGGTTTCTTACAAAACTAAACATACTCTTTATCCTATGACCCAGCAACCACGCTTCTTGAATAGTTACCCAAAGAAGTTGAAAATTTATATCCATACAACAACATACACGTGAATATTTATAGCAGTTTTATTCATAATTGCCAAAACTTGGAGGCTACCAAGATGTTCTTCGGTAGATGAATGGATAAATAAATTGTAGTTCATCCAGACAACAGAATATCAGCACTAAAAAGAAATGAGCTTTCGAGCCATAAAAAAGACATGAAAACCTTAAATGCATATTATTAAGTGAAATAAGCCAATATGAAAATACAACATACTATACAATGCTAAATATATGACATTCTGGAAAAGGCAAAACTATGGAGACAGTGAAAAGAAATCAGTGGTTTCCAAGAGTTAGAGGTGGCAGGGGTACAGGAATAAACAGAGCACAGAGGATTTTTAGGGTAGCAAAAATATTGTTTGATTCCATAATGATGGATTCATATCATTAAACATTTGACCAGACCAATAGAATGTATAATACCAAGAGTAACCATAATGTAAACTATGGACCTGGGTAATAACGATATGTCAATGTAGGTTTCTTAATTATAACAAATTCACCACTCTGGTGGGGGGACATGGATAAGGGAGGGGCAGGGTAGTGCATGTGTGGGGCAGGGATTATATGGGAAATCTCTATACCTCCCCCCACAATTTTGCATGAATCTAAAAATAAAGTCAATAAAAAAAATAAAAATAAAAACTTTTAAGCTAGCATTTATTATTTTTCACAGTTCTATGAGCTGGATGGATGACCTCTCAACTGGGACAGCTGGATATCTGGTGATCCTTCTCTCCATGTGGTCTCTCAGCCTTCAAGAGACTAGCATGGGCTGGGACATATAATGGTATAAAGGTTCCCAGAAGAAAATTAGCATGTCTCATTTCAATGTGTCAGCACTTTTCAAATCTCCATTTGCATCACATTTTCTTTTGTCCCATCTGCCAAAGTTAAGTCACATAGCCAAAACCAGAGTTAGTATGGGAAGGGACTGCCTAAGTGCACGCATACTGGGTTGGAGGAATTACTGCGGCCATTTTTATAAATAATCTTCCAAGGGAAGGAATAAGTCAAATATTTAAACCAAAACCCAATCTCTAATAGAGTTAGAAGAAGTGCTTAGTGCAAAATTGAAACTTCTTTACCTGACTTGATATCACCAAGGCACATAGGAAATGCTCAGATTATATCTGCGGACCCCTTTCATTTGTGATCACAGAGCAGTTTCAATGCTACAAGAAAGAATAGACTCTAGCTAGGGGACTCTTTAGGGAGATATTATCATTTGGATTTGTTTTGTTTCTCTAATAAGAGCCTGGGCCCAACCTTACAGACATCAGTAGAAACAAGAAGGAGAGTTGGTCGAATCTGTTATTCTCCTTATTACTTAAAAAGAAAGGTTTTCCTATGTGCAATAGTGAGGCTGTTTAAGATTATGCACAAGGAAGGAAGAGGCATACACAAATTATCTCCAATCACAGATATTTACAGTAAGGACATGGGGGAGGTAGTATAGCCAAGAAAGTCACCTCACCAGCCACCCTGTCTCTGTGGGTCCTGGTCAGACCTGCACCCAACATTTACAGGGCCCACGGCAAGAATCCATCAGGAGGCCTCCATGTCGAGTATTCCAATGTTTTAAACTTATAAATGAGCTAACAAATTTAAAAGTAAAACGAATTGCTTAATATTGCAACCATGCAAAACTATACATATACAGTCTGAATTTGGGGGTTCCTCTGCCATGGAAAGGAACACAAAAAATAAGCAAGAAACTGAACACAGAACACTACAAGGGAAAAACTCTTTGTTATCCAAGAATATATAGTATTCATCTTATCTTGGAGGAAAGATTTTGACAAGTTAATTGGTTTATCTTTTCTCCTGCCTCAAGGTTTCTGCTGCTCAAATCTTCTCTGTGGTCCAAAGGAATGTCTGTCTCCAGTGTTGGCAGCAGCATCACCTATAAACCTTTACAACATTTGACTCAGGTGTTTTGTTGTTTTTTTTTTTAAGGACAGAGGGCAAGAGAGGTGGCAAAGCATTTTTCCTTGAGGTATGAACTATGTTTGTCAGAAGAGTGGAAATTTAGAGTTACAGATCAAGCTGGGCCAACACTGAGTACCATACCTCAAGAGACAGAGGAACCTTTGTGTTCCTTGATAAATTTTTGTGTGTGTTTATGATATGAAGAATCCTCCAAAGCATGGCGTCCAGGGAAGAGCTCTTTCTTGCCTGGGTCTAAAAACAGTACCAGTCCTGGTGTTTTGAAAGTTGGGATGTGTTAAGCAAGTGATACCTCTTGTGTACCACAGTAGTCCCAGGATGTCAACCTACTGCATGGTTTATTGGTGTCGGAGTTGCCACAAAAGACTGAATTACACAGGCACTGGACAGAACAACACTCTACATACATAGAAAAGAGACAGAGCAAGATCAGCTCCGATGGTGAGTGTTGGTCCCTTATGGTCAGCAGGTACCATCCTAAGTCAATGTAGGGCAATGATCTGCAGTCATCCCACCTGTGCTGCAAGTGAAGGACTCCATTTCCTCCCTGCTGGAAGCTAGTAGAGTACCAGGGTTGGCCTGGTGCCATGTGTCGTACACACTTAAGCAAAACAAAGGAGCACATATTGAGTCCAGAATAGAAAAAGATATTCCCACACAAGGCAATAAGCCCAGCACAGCTGTGCAGCTCTTCATCTTCTGGCAAGGACGTGCTCCAGCCCCAAGGCCACGCTTATGTGGCCATGAAGGGGTTGAAGACTGCATGCACCAGACTGCCTTTCCCAATAGGATGTGCAGCTGGTCTGAGAGAGAACTAGAACGTTACCTCTCCTTTATTTGGGACGACAACCTGAGCTCGAGGGAACTTCTTTAGTCACCATGCATCTATCAGATGAGGTCAGGCATCTGGTGGTTTCACTTAGAAACTCAAGGAACAGCAATCTATGCATAGGAGAACCCTGCAACTTCAGGCCTCTTTCTTTAGAAGGGATCCGTGTGTGAAACAGCTATTCTGAAACTTTATGACCTGCCCAGGATACAGACACAAGACAAATGAATTGATAAAAAGGGTGGGAGAGGGGAAGTTGAAAGTAACAGCAAAAAATTTCCATAGACTAAGTGTAGGTCTGACAAAGAAGGTGGGTAACTACAAGGAGGAGACATTTTAGCTCAAAAGTGCCAGCTCTTGCCCTCCACTTCCACTGTAACAGTTTAGGATAGCTCAGCTTATACTAGACAAACATGTTGTGCAAGCATACATCAAGGGATGTGATAAGAGCAGAATTTAGAGGCAAAGATAACAGAATATTTGGTATTTCTGTAAGGGAAGAAGCTATGGGACATGCTAGGCAATATTATGAAATAATTATAGTAAGCACTTCATATAGTAAACACCTCATCTCACCTTGTGCAATGATGCCAACAAGGCACCTAACGAAGTTCCCGGAGCATGATAAGTGCTCAACAAGCACTGGCTGTCATTATTAGCCAGGAAGATGTTTTTGACTTGAGTAGCACATGTGGCACATCATAGCCTACTCCCCGGGGTATCCCAATCTAGGTAACAAATGGAGCTTATCTGATTCTTAAATGTCATCAATGATGCTTGGTAGAAGGGGGAACGGAAAGTAATAAAAGACTCAGCAAGTACACAAAAGCCACTTAAAAATGTTTTCTACATTGGGAAGGTCAAGAAATGGCAATATATTGTGAAAACAGACATTTGTTCTTTCATTTTTTCTTTCACCAAACAAACATGTATTTGGTATTGCGTCAAACACCTCTGTCTACCACTTCCTTTCTAGCAGCCCCATCTCTTACTCTGGCTACCACTACAGCAAGTTTTGCACAGGCTTTCTCCAGCTTCATGTAGGTATAATCTGACAGCATCTCACCTTGGCCATCATGCATACCCCTCTTTTCCTGTGTCAGCAATTCTCTGAGGCTAAGATATAGGATGCCTACAGGAACCTGCTCAATATTCAGGCATATGCAGTTTGGAAGTACTGGACAAATACTCATGATTAAAGGGGCTTGGGAGCCAATGGAGAACATTCACAGCAAAGGAGAAAATCAGTGAGCATATGGATAGAATGACTTGTCCTGTGAATGTCAGCCAGCCTCTCCCCCTCAGCCACTATAGTGCTAAGAGCAATGAGCCCATGGACAGAAATGCTCTGGTGGCAAGGGTGGAGGCTATGCATGGACCCAACAGCATGGGTTATGTCTCATCAAGGTCAACTTAATTACTGCCACTGCTGAATGCCTAACCTTCTAGCTGCAGAGATATATGTCAAGTCTGAACATGGCACCTGCCCGCAAGGAGAAAATATAGCCATATAGTGACATGTTGAGTATATTGGAACCCTGCCACCCTGCAAGGGAGAATAATCCAACCTTAGCAGAATTGACACTTACTCCAGCTATGGGTTTTCTCTCCTTACCAGCAGCACCTTTGCCAGCCCAAACATCTAAGAATTTACAAAATGTCTGATCAGAGTATGGTTTTTGTACAACATTGTCCCAGGCCAAGGGATCCATTTCATAGCAAATGATGTGTCAGTGGGCATATGGGATCCACTGGAATTACCACATGCTTAATCACCCAGAAAATGCGAGACCAAGAGAGTGGTGGGGTGTTAAAAATTTAGCTAAGGGGACAACAAACTTTAGGATTAGGACCTCTCCAGAATGCAGAATATGTACTGAACTAAAAGGCAGTATATGGTACTATGTCCCCAATAGCTAGAATACACAGGAACCAAGGAGTTGATGTAGGATTGGCCCCTTTCTTCATGATTCCCAGTGATCTATGTGTGGTTTCAACAGTAGGCTTGACTGAATTAGATTGAATTAGGCTCTGCTGGATTCCTGAGGAGGATGGAGATGGTGGAGATGCGCTAGTATGTAGACACAATATGGGTTCCACTGAACCTGAAAGAATGAATACAATCATCTGAAGGAGGCTTCGTAATGATTTTAGACATAATAAAGGAACAAACATTGGAGGGAAGCAAGGTGTGGTCTGTATTGTGTACTATTTCACATCCTTTTGACCCCACCCCTTACCTCAGCCACTGCTCAGTTATCACTTTTCTTAGATTTACATAAGCTTCATGCAAGTGTCTTGCCTCAGCCTATACTTCATAACTCTAACTTCCTGTCTTGAGGCTTCTCTGATCCTGAGATCAGGAACACCTGCAAGAATACAACATACATGCATGAGCAAACCAGAAGTGTGAGGAAATTAATATCGGTGATCCACTAAAGCCAATGAAGAATTGTTCCCCTGATCTACTGTTGTGTAACAAACCACCCAAAGCTTCATGGTATAAAATGACAAGTATTTTATTCTACTTACAAATTCTATAGGTCAGAAATTCACACAGGGCACAGCAGGGATGGCTTATCTCTGCTCCATGATGCCTGGGGCCTCAGCTGGGAAGACACAAATAGTAAGAAGCGAATCCAATGGACGGGGAATCATCTGGAACAGTGCTGTCCAACAGAAATATAATGAAAGTCACATGTAATTTTGAATCTTCTAGTGGCCATATTAAAATGTAAAAAAACAGATGAAAATAATTTTAATAGTATATTTTCTTTAACACAATGTATCCAAAATACTGTTATTTCATCATGTAATCAATATAAAAAATTATTAAGATATGTTACATTGAGGAGCTACTAAATCTTTGAAATCCAGCGCGTAGTTTGTACTTTCAGAGTGTCTCGATTTAGACAAGCCCATTTAAAGCGCTTCAGTAGCCACATGTGCAGGGTAGTTGCTACATTAAACAATGCAGGTCTAAAGGCTTCCTCACTCTCTTGTCTGGCACCTAGGCTAGGATGACATGAAGGCTACAATCATTTGGGACTGTCCACCAGAACACCTGTATGTGGTTTGGGCTTCTTCACAGCATGGGAACATCTAGCTCAGGGTTCTTGGAGATTCAGGGCTCCAAGAGTGAGTGATCCAGTGATCAAGGTTGAAGCACTGTGGCTTTTCACAACCTTGCCTTAGAGATCGCCTGACAAACATTATTGATTGAACAATAGTCACAAACCCTCTCTATTTCAAGGCAAGAGAACATATACCCCACTGTTTGATGAGAAGAGTGTCAAAGAATTTGTGGCCATATTTTTAAAAGTGCCACAGGGATGAAAGCAAAGAGATAAATGGTTTCTCTTTCTTCCCTCAGGCAAAATATTCTGGGATGTATTCATAAGGTTCTTCAAAAAATCCCAGCAGAATCAAGCACTGACCACCCACAACTAGTCCTACAAATATTTCCCAAATTATCAAGCCTCACCCAATTATTCTCATGATCTGCTTTTAGGGGAACCTAGACTAAGATAAGACCCTACCATATGCCATCACTAGGGAAACAACAGTGAACAAAGATAGGAAAATCCTTCCTCTCATGAAGTTTATGTTCTAGAAGAACAGACAGAAATTCAAAGACTTAGAAGTAAAATATGTGGTATCTTAGAAAGTTTTGTGTCCAGGAGAGAAAAAAGAGAAATTTGGACAGGGAAAGGCTATAATTTTAGATAGCGCCCCAGAAAGACTTACTGAAAATATAATTTGAGTAAAGATCTGAAGGAAGTTAGGAAGAAAGCAATGCAGATATTTGAGGGAAGAGTGATCCAAGCAGAGGGAACAAAAATCTCTGAGTCTGCCTATATAACTGAAGGAGAATGAGTGAGGAGACAAGTAGAACATGAAGACAGAGAGCAAACAGGAACCAGATCACAAAGGGGCTTGCAATTTATTAAAAGGACTGGGTTTTACATTGAGTGGAATTAAAAAGCCATTCTAGAGGGTTTCAAACGGGATTGACTTGATTTGGTTTCTTTTTAACAGGATCACTATGGCTGCAATGTGCAGAATGAACTGAAGAGAGGCAAGAGCAAAATAAGGAGACAAGTTAGAGGCTTTTGCAAGAATTCCAATGAGAGACAAGGGTGGTTTGGACCAGGTCAGAGACAGTAGAGGTGGTGAGGAATAATAATATTCTGTATCTACTTTTGAAAGTAGAGCCAACAGTATTTAATAAAGGATTGGATATGGGATGTGGAACAAAGATAGGGGTCTAGGATCAAGATTCTACGTGAAGGAAAAAAAAGATTCTATGTGAGGAATCACAGGACCAGGTTTACATGCTAGAGCGTTCCATTTGGTGGTCACATCTGATCATAGGCTTTTTGTGCACTTGAAGGTGGTTAACTCCTAAAGAAAAAACTCTGATTTAGAGAATTAAGTGAATCTCCTAAAGGAAGGATCCTTAATAAAATAGTCAGTCTTGTCAAACATAATAGTCACTCTTGTCAACCATAAACAAAAAGTCAACTAGGTATTCACTCCACGAAAAGGATTTATTTGGGGAAAAGGGATTGCAATCCAGTACATGCAGAGTTGACAGTTACAAAGAGAGAGCAAGAAGAATGTAGTTCTTTTACAGAGGGGAAGAAGTTAAGAGGAGGGCTGTTTTAATCATAGAGCTTTGTTATAAACATACAGTTCTTCCTGTAGGCCTTTTGTGACCCACATTGCATGTGAGAGTTCCTACCACAGGGTCTCCCAATTCCTGTCGTGGCTAAGGACTCTGCCATAAATTTTGACGCTCTTTTGCCTGTATCCATTGGGCAGTTGGGAAAGCCCCAAGTCATCACTGTCTTCTACTTCCTGTTGCATCCCCAGTCTTGTTCCCTTTTTTAAAAATAACATGTTTTCGATTATATAGCCAAAACACAGCATTCTGACCTCTGCCCTGTGACTTCCTGATCTTCCTTTTCTTATAAATACAAGGGCAGAGCTAGGGTCCCAGAGAGTCAGGGAGCAGAGAGCCCAGGAGTCCTCAGACCAGCTCTGCCTGCACATGTAAAAGATGAAGATCTCTACAGCCGCACTCTCCTTCCTCATCCTTGCTGCTGCCCTTGGATCCCCAACCCATGGATCTGAGGACTATGAACCCCGGGCCTCTGGTGAGTTCGGTGAGCCTTCCCACTGGTGGCCAGGTTGATGGTAACTTGCGGTCTGGGGAGGAGACACAGAGAGACACATTCGTCCTCCTGAAAATGCTTCCTATTCTAGACATGGATGTGAATTTGGCCCTTGTTTAAAAGCAGCAGCAGTAAGGCATAGACCTCTTTCTCTGCAGCCTTTGGTTCCTGAAGACAACTGTAGTCAGATGACTCACTCCACTTGGGGAAACAGTTCTCACCCTGTTTTCATTGCCAGAATTATTTGATACCTTCTCTTAGCTGATAGAGGACTATTATGTGCTAGATCAAAAGAATTGTAGTAAGATTATAAATGTGCAGAAAGAAATATAGAATCCTATGATGTTAAAACTATCATATACCATCTAGTGAAAACTATCATTTTGGAGAGGAAATAGGACAAGCTGGGCAAGTGACTCACCTAAGTCCACCTAACCATTCTATTTATTTAACAAATAAATATATAGTTCTATCTATGTGTAAGTAGGCACTATTCTAAGTATTAATAGATATTAATATACTGGATACTCCTAACAACCCTTGGTGTAGGCTATCAGCAACTTATATAGTTTTGCATATTATCATTATCCTAATTTTACAAATGAGAAAACTGAGACATAGAAATCTTATATAACTTTCTCAAGATCACTCAGTTAGTAAGTGGTAGAGTTAGGATACAAGCTAGTTAGGAAGCTGTTACAGAAAGACAAGGCCCTTTAACACTTCATTTTGCAAGCCCCACAGACATCATCATGTCAAGGATATTGACATGTTCACACACCTCATTAAATATAATTCATATGTAACTACATATGAAGTGAGCTAAAAGTTTAGATGTATTTGCCTAAAGCAGGTCCACAATCCTTTACCCAAAACGCTGGGACTATGTATTTTGGAATGCAGGATTTTTCAGGTTTTAAAAATGTAATACAATACGATCCAGCAAGTCCACTTCTGGATATATACCCAGAAGAACTGAAAGCAGGTACATGAAGAGATATCTGTACACCCACGCTAATAGCAGCATTATTCATAATAGCCAAATGGTAGAAGCAACGCAAGTGTGTGTCTATTAACAAATAAATGGATTTTTAAAATGGAGTATATACATACAATGGAATATTATTTAGCCTTAATAAGGAAAGATATTCAGATACATGCTACAATATGGGAGCACATTGAAGATATTTGGTAAATGAGATAAGCCAGTAATAAAAGGACAAATACTATATGATTCCATTAATATGAGGTACTTAAAGTAGTCAGATTCAGAGACAGAAAGTGAAATGGTGGTGGCCTGTGGGAAGTGGGTAGAGGGACATGGGGGATTATTGTTTAATGAGTACAGAATTTCAGTTTTGAAAAATGAAAAAAGTTCCATGGATAGACTGTGGTGATGGTTGTGCAATATGTGGATGTACTTAATGCTACTGAACTGTACATTTTAAAATGGCTAAAATTTGACCAGCTTGGTCTAAAGTACATATCTTCTGTTCTTCTGCTGAACTCAATAGCAATTTATTTTGACTGCTCTTATAGCTTTGATCATGCTCCTCCTTTTCTTACCAATGATTAGAGTTTAAGGTCCTTGATAGTCCCTACCAGGTCTATTTTTTCATTCATTTACCTAAAAAATAAGTATTTAGCAGGTCTAGATCACTGTCTGTATAGAGTATAAGGTCAGAGCTTGAAGGCAATAAAAAGGTTAAAATTATAAACTTTATATTATGTATATTTTATCACATGTTCAAAAAATAAAAATTTTAAAAAGGTAACACATAGTTGGACATTACTTACCATTCCTGACAGAGTCTGGGAAGCATACTTTAATCAAACACAGTAATATTTCTACAGCAAACACATACGAATATTTCTACTAATAGAATAAAGACTGTAAATAGCTGCAGTTCACTTTGTGTGACTTTGTGCTACCAAATCAGTTAATGAAAAATTTCTGTTTCTAGAGCCCTGTGGATTCCAGAAATGTGCGAAAGCGTTGTAGACTGTATCACATAACATAGCTATTCAATTGATTTATTCATGTTGGATTTACAGTTTGCTTTTTGTATTTAAAGTCAATAGAATGTTTGCATGTCTCAACCAATTTCAAAAGTTCCCTGAAAAATCTCAGGACCCTAATGGAGAAAACAGGCCTGAAAGTAGGCCTAGAACCTAGACAGTCATCCAATGTTCCATTGCCATTGCCCCCAGACCAGGGGATGGGGCTGGGGAATAGGTTAGGTGGAGATACTAAGACAATGCTGCCTCTCAGTGATTTCTCTTCCCTCCTTGTCTGTTTCTCTCAAATAGAACCCAGACTGGAGATACATCAGTTGAAATCCTCAATAGTTCTACAATGTAAATATTTAGTTTTGGCACATATTTAAAAGAAGCCGGTGGGTATAGATCTGCTCAGTGTCTTCCATCCACCTCAGTTAGAGGGCATGGGGAAAGAGGGAGAGCCCTGATGGTGGTGAGTATCTCCAAGGAAGATCAGAATGGGCCATGGGTCCCTCTTCCACAGATGACCTCTATTTTATCTGGCAGTCTTAAGAATCGGCTTACCTAGGGGAGAGGGTACTCTCTGATGCCTCCTGCAGGCATCAGACCTTTCCTCTTCTGAGAGAAATGATTCTAGCCCAGTTTTGGCATTGTCTGGGTACCCTCAGACACACAGCTCAGCCCTGAGGAGAGTGAAGCAAGGAGATGCCATCGAATGCTGGTAAAGGAGGAAAACATCCCTTTTGAGTCCTGTGCCTTCTCACTTGCCCTAGTACTTTGGAGGAAAGGGGGAAAGAACCTAGTTGTCCTCAAAAGATATTCAGTCCTTAAATGGTCCTTTCTCTTGCAGCAGGACCTCATCGTCCCGCCGACTGCTGCATCTCCTATGCACAAAAAATCAGATGCATATTCATAGAAAATTACTTTGAAACAACCAGTGGGTGCTCCCAGCCTGGTGTCATGTAAGTGCTAAGCTCACCGACCATGTCTTGGGAGAGGATCCTAAAGGATGGAAGTCCAGTAAAGTCCCAGCCCCTGGATCCTGCCAAGTCAAGGGTTAGGCTCGTGTCCTCGTTAGGATCCTGTGAAGCATCAGATCTGCGATGCTCCCAGTGAAGAGAGAGGTTATGGAAGGAAAAAAAGAGCAGGAGTAAGGCTACCCAAGCAAACTCTCACAGTCGCAAAAGGAGTCTCAGAAGCGGAGGGAGCATGTCAGGGTAGAGACGGCATGAGCTCCTGTAGCAGGAAGTAACAAGCTGGGCTGAGTGGGGAATTTGAGAAGCCAGAAGGATGAGTCTCCCCCGCCCCACCATTTGCAGAACCCCCTTCACTGTGTAATCTTTTTCTCTCTTATTCCCCAGCTTTGTCACCAAGAGGGGCCGTCGTGTCTGTGCCAATCCCAGTAATGGGGAAGTTCAGGAATGCATAATGAAGCTGAAGCTGAAGTCAAAGACCTGATGAAAATATTTGCTTGAAGAAAAGGGATACTAGGTGCCAGCCACCCATCTCCATCTCTCTTACCTCACCTCCTGGGACTTTCTTGGCCTGAATTATTAAAAAATAAAAAGAAAATAAAAAAATAAACTGTTCTGTTCTGGTTATAAAAGCTATGCACTAACAAAAAGTGTCCAATTTAACTTTTCTTGAACTTTAAGAGTAAAAAGTGTAGAAATTGCTGAATTTTGGATTCCTTTTTTTTTCAAAATGAGACATCATTTTAATTTTTTTAAAAGCTAAAAATATGACTCATTCAAATACAGACTGAATATTGTCAAAGATGTATATAACCCATTAATGAGAGAACCATAAAACTGATTCAGAGATCATCTGAGGAACAGAAAAATTTATATGGTTAGTTGAAGATCGTATTCTGAAATGAATAACTGAGAGAAAAATAGATTAATATCCAATAAGGTAATATAATTATAACTTTTGGGATTCTTTTCTACTGGACAAAAATCATTTGCCTCTTGCAACGGACAAAAATTCACAAATTAACATGTAATTTCACAAAGTCTGGGTCCTGATTAATAGTAAGTAGAATATCAATCAAAAATTCATTTCTCCCAAAGATGTAAGGAATCCTGGGGTAGACTTTTAAACAATGTTCCAATGTGACATTGAAAGGCATGCAGTCATCCTGTTGCCTTATTTCTGTTTTGGATGTTTTCTCTTAATAGATAGAACTTCATAAAAGATGTCTTCTTTAAAGTTAAAGAACATCAAGAAAAATATTTAAAGTTGGAGTTAATAACAATTTTATTTTCATATCTGTCAAAACCTATACATTTATATTTATAATTCATAAATCTGGGTCAACTTTCTCATAAAACTCAGAAGAAAGCACTGAATTCTAAATAACAACAGAACTTATTTTTTTTAAAAAAGATTAAAACCTATGCTTGCTTTTTGGGTGCTTTGCTTGCCATAAGAAATCAATAGAAAAAAACTGATCAACAACCAAATATCCTTTATAATAATAAATTACTTTAGAAAAAAATCTTGAGACAATGATTAAAGCTGGAAATTACTATAACGCCAAAGAGATTAAACATAAATTTACAGTATAGCCCATCCATCCTATTAAATAGCTAATCTTTGAAGGCTTGACTACAATTCAGAAGTCTCTCCATCATTTAAGAGTGGAAGGATGGGCAGGAGATGGCTGTGGATAAGGGGTAAAGCACAGATATATACAATTTAAACAAGCATTCCAGGTGATTTTTATGCAAGTGGTCCTAGGACCTCACTTAGAGACACTATTTCAGGAGGTGCAGGTTAATAGGTAGACAGGCTAGCTGGCGGACCGGTGAAGAGGAAGAGTGTCTTAGTATGTTTCACTCCATCATGGATGTCATTCTTTTTTCATAGCATAAGTGGAAACCTATAGATCCTCAGTTGTAAATGCAGTGCTGATTATAGGAGCCCTGGCTCTGGTAGGTGAAGAAGGAGTAGGAATGAACGGTCAGGCTTGCACTGAGGTTGTCAGAGAGCTTCATTTCTACGAGGTAGAGGGGGTAGACCTTCTTATATTTGACCAGAAGTTATCCAGGGTACTGCCTAACTTTCTGTCTGGCCCATTGTCCCCTCCAGAAGACTTCCACTGCAGATATCCTTCTTTATATAGAGAAGAGTGCTTATAGATTTATACTGGGGTCAACCCTTCACCTGACTGTCCTGAAATGGAGACTGGCAATGTTGTAGTTTGTTCTTCCGACCCAAATTTCTTCTCCTAACACCCTCTAACTCTAATCTTTGTGTTACCCAGCTCCCGCTAAGAAAATGTTTTTTCAATAATCTTCTCCTTCACCTATATAAGTTTTTTCAGCCTCCTGTGTTTTGCCATCAAGTTGATGCGTGTCTTTTATATAGCACAGACATTTCTCACCTTATGGTCAGCTAATGTCATCTTTTCTGATCCCCTGCTGCTACTATGGATTTATTTTTGTTTTCATATTTATTCTGACATTTAAATGGGATTTGAAGAGGTGAAAGAGGCAAACACAGATGCTCATGGTTCTGGCCTATATTTTGACGCATGTATGATCTTTCCCGATGCTCATTACTTCACTATATTCTGTTGAATTCAGAAGCTGGGAGCTAACACCAACCCACTGAGCTCTGGAATATAAGATTGAGTGATGGCAATAGCAGCTGTTAGCTTCTCTGTAGAGATTTTGTTTCAGAGTTGTGTAAAAATGTCAAAGAGTTGTTAGATTAAAAATGTGCCAGACCTAAGAGGAATATGTGTGATTTCATTAGGTTCTCTGGCTCACCAAGTCGTTAGCTCAGTAGAATGAAATTGAGAGCACAAACCACCTGAGCAGTGTGAATGGCAGAGTCAGTGTCTCCTAGTCAAGACTTTGGGTCATGACAATGGCAGCTGAACAGAAATAAAGGATGGAAACTAAGACTCTCCTTTCTGACCAAGCATCTGTCAATCACAGAAGGTCTTTGGGGCCTCGCGAGAGATAACGATATGTTATGTCTGGGTCAACTGCATTAGACTTACATACTCAAAATACTTTTACATGCTGTTCCTCAAAAACAGTATGTTCTTTTTTGTTTCCTTGTTTTCTGTGGTGCTTCTGCCAGAAGCACTTCCTCCACCACCCTGTTCTGAACTCTTCCCAGCAAAATTCAACCTACCCTTCAAGGTTCAATTCAGGTGCCACCATAAAACACTTACCTCACTATCTCAGCCAGAGCACCTATCTCCCTTTCTCTGGAGTTTTGAAACATATTTATTGTCACTCGAAGAGATAATTCTTGAATGATTGTTATACATTGTAGGCATTAGAAAAACAATGAGAACAAAGCAAGAGTTTAGTCCTTCAAGAATATTTCAGTGTATAGAGAAGACTGAGAATAAGAATAAGATATGATATCTGTATACAAAAGTCCTATCTAATCCATCACTAACTCTTCAAATCATTACATAACATTGGATTAAAATGATGTGGTTGTTTGTACTGGGGGCAGTCAGCTTAGAGCTCAGGCCTCCCAGCCCCAGTCAGGCTGCCCAAGGGCTAAAGAGACCAATAAAGCACACCACTTAAGAATTTGTACCACAGGCATACCTCGAAGATATTGCAGGTTCAGTTCCAGACCATTGTAATGCTAAAGAGTCTTGCCTTCAATTCATTTAAAAAAAAAAAAAAAAGGCAATCACATCTGTGAAGCACAATACAGTGAATCACAATAAAATGAGGTATGCGTGTATAGATCAGAACTTCTGAAACTTTAGCATGCATAAGAATCTCCTGGAGGGCTTGTTAAAACAGATTGCTGGATCCTATTCCCAGATATTCTGATTCATTAGAACTGGGTGGAACCAAAGGAAAAAAAAAAAATCAGCATTTCTAACAAGTTCACAGGTAATGCTGACACTGCATTGTTAAGTGGGAATTGGAAGAGGAACTCCCACTCTTGACTTTGTAATTTCAGCATTGCTTGCAACTTTTATAAAAAGCACATATTTCTTTTTATAAAAGTAATTTAACTCAAATAATTGATAAACTGAATCTTCATTGTCTTTTCAAGGACAAGCAACAAAATAGGACAGTTCTTGACTTGTGTTGATACTTGATTTTTTTCATAATGAAGTTTACTTATCAAAGCTGCTTAACTATAAATGAAATATACAACAGGAAAAAGTATAAACATGGTTAAATAAGCCTGACAACCAAATTTGAATTTTGAAAAGTAAAATCTTGGAAGTTGTGAAAAATAGCTAGAAAAAAATGTGCTTTAAAGTTGTAGAAAAAAACTAATTGGAGCTGCACAGAAATCAAGGCATAAAATAGTGAATGGAAACATCCATATTTTTTTTATTTCACATTTAAAACCACAAACAAAATTTAAAAAGTAATATAGCTCATTCTCTTTTCTCTTTGTGTGGGCTGCGGGCTCAACTGAGGACTCAGCCAGGACTGGGCCAGAGGGCATGACCTGCATGGTTAAGGCCAGTGGGGCTGGGACCGAGAATACAGTCAGGGTAGCCAGAAGATTTGTTACATACAGGGCATGGAGCAAAGAAGTAAACATACTGAGGTTAATAGGAGCCAGGTTTCTTACTGCTAGAGTAGGGAGGGAAACATATAGAGAGAGAAGACAAAAATAAACCCTGTGGTGTTGACTTGGAACTGAATGTATTGGTATAAACATTTGGTTTTTCATATAGCTAATTCAGTGATATAGAAATTGCTATAAATGTTGGAGATTGACATAATAGAAATAGATATACCTTTACACATACTTATGTATATATGTTTCAATCTATTTCCTAGTTCTGTCCACTGAGAGCTCAGAACTGAAAGCAATGCCATTCCCAAAACAATGAGAACTCTAAGCATAGAGACCTTGGTTTCTCAAAATCCTCTTCCACTAATGGGAACCAGGACTCATTAGAAAAATGGCTGATTCCAGAACAGTGGCAAAGTATTAGATAAGCCTGGATCATTTTTTTGTGTCAAAAAGTAAGAAGACAAAGATAAATAAAACTAAAATATTCTAGAAAGAGGAAAATCCAGGTCACCCCAGATAAAAGTTGCCCCCAAAATATTCTCAATACTCTCAATGTAGAATTCCATACCCAGTGAGAATACCAATCAAGTATAAAAAATAAGTAATGACTTCTCAGACAAACGAGAACTCAGAAAACTTTATGTCCCATATACCCCTTTCCATATTATTCAATTTTTTAATAAATCAATGTACGTCTGTTGCTTTAAAAGACATTTTTAACATTTTTTAAATAGGCACTGCATACTCACCAGTGGGCAATGGAAGAACACTTAAGGTCTCTAATTATGTTGTTACCAAATTCTATTCATTTACCTTTTTGAGTCTCTCTTTAAGCTATGAGTCCTCTGAGGCCAGGGTCATCTTCAACTGCACCCTCCAAACTGGCCCAGTACCTGACATTTGCTACCGTGGCAAAGAACTGATGTGGTCACTAAACCCCATTCGTTTTTCCTCCTGGGCACACAGATGAGTATATTTTCCATACTTTTATCATTATGTTGGAGCCAAGTGATTTCACTTTGGCCATGGAGTATAAGTGAAAGTAATTTATACCATTTACAGAACCAGCCCCCCAAAAAACTCCCAATCCCTTTCTGCTTCTACCCTTCAGTAGCAAAAACCTGGAGGCCTTATGTTGAAAATGGTGTTATTACAAGATAGAAGAAGCCTTGGTCCCTAAAGCGGTACATGAAACATTCCTCCACAACACACACACACCCTCATCTCACTGTTGGCCCACAGTGGACTGTGACATGAGCAAGAGATAAACTATGTTTAATTAATCCCCTGAGATTTAGGCATTGTTTATCATCACAATTAACATATCCAGACTAATGTCAATAAGATCTCAATTATTGAAAAATAAAGGAATTTCCAGTAAAGCTCCCAGCAATAATTTGGCAAGTAGACTAGTCTCCACAAAAATAAAGAAGTAAACATTTTTTCTTTCCAACTCATAGTCTTCCCAGAAATGACTTGTTTCCTTAGATTGCTCCTAAAGACAATTGTTATCATTTGATTTTAGGAGTTTAAATAGTGTTATTATTGATGATAACAAATACAGAAAATTTATTAATTTATCGATTAATTTATTAATACATTTATTAATTCATAATAAATTACTGTCTTGACACCTAAGCATGAGAATTCAGCTGATTCCTGTAAGATTATACATACTTCGACCAGCTCAATTTATTAATTCATCTTTTCTCTAAAACACATATTTATAAATCACCTTCTATATACAAGGCTCTGAGTGAATGAGCAAAGATAAATAACAGATGTTCTCTGCCTTGATGAGTCACAGAGAGAAGATATAAACAGCCTTCTAATCACAACAGCAAGAAGAATGGGGCAAGTACACCCTAGGAGGGCATGGTAAAGGCACTGGACTGAGTTTGAGAGCCTGCAGAGGTGGCTCTGTTTTGTGAACATAAGCAAGTTGCTGGCCCTTCCTGAGCCCCAACTCTTCCTCAGTATATGGTCAGTTTAGACTAATCTAAGGATGGCAAATACACAGCATGCAAGCTGCACCAGAACAGAAAATACCTGTCAGTTATAGCACTCCTTTCTGAAGTTCATGGACATGGCCTGAGAATATTTTCCAGCACAGAGCTTCAATCTACCACTAATCAATGAAACCTACTAGCCATCCCTGAACTAGGCATTATCTAGATTCCCATCAAGCTTCTCTGTAATGAAAGGTAGAAACCAGGAGAAGTTCCCAAAGGGATCCACTACCTGAGCTCACAAAGGTCTAAAACTAAAGGCTTTGTAGAGATGCCAAGCCTGCCAGAGACAGCAGGGCTTCCATGTTTCTCCATAGCATAGTGGTTAAGAACAGAGACTCAGGAGCCAGACTGCCCAAGTTTGAACCCCAATTCTACTTACCAACTGGCAAAACCTGGGCAAGTTATTTATGCTCTCTGTGCCTCAGTTTCCTCAAATGCTGATAGAAAGATTAAATGGGTTAATATTCATGAAGCATTTGGGACAGATAGTGGGTATAGCAACCATTATATAATTTGTGTTAAATTATCTACTGAGTTCTTCACCCCAGGGAATGGTGAGAGACTGGGAGCTGAAGATTCTGCTTAAGAGTTCAAGTGAGGGCTTCTTAGACCTGAGGTGGGGGACTCCAGACCTCATCCTGTTACCCCAAGTCCCCTCTGAACTCCAAACAAACAGATCCTGAATTTCCAGCCCCGATACAGCCTTGTTCTGAGGCCTAGAACTAGACACTGGACATGTCCTAGCCTTGAGATATTTGGCTAAGTCTGAGACAGTGCCTCCAAGCCCCCCATGCTCATAGTCTATGGCTAAGGAAGGGCTTATGTCAAAGAGTTAAACTTATTCCCACTAAGGATGGAAGGCAATTTCCTCCCTGAAACCTTGGCTCTCTATGCTTCCTTCACTCCACCCTCAGCGAATGTGCAGGATATGAAATTGCTGAGGCATCCACTGCTTTCTGCTTCCCTTCGAAATCTTAGTTCCCTTATTTTAAAAAATATTTTGCCTCGGTGATCATTTCTCAACACTCCCTCAGCCCAGGAGCCTGAGAAGTCCCTACCAGGCCCACTCTCCTCCTGTATCACCTCTCTCCACAGGAAAATGAAGGTATCCGTGGCTGCCATCTTCTGCCTCCTCCTCCTCATCACCACCATTGCCCCAGGGTCCAAGAGTAAATCCTCCTCACGTGAGTGCAATGCCTTGTCTTCTTTCCAACCTGGTCCCTATGGGGAAATAAACAGGAATAAGGTTACTGGAAATATGTGAGAAGGGGTTCTAGATGGTGCTCTGGTGTTTTCTTAAACTGGTTTCACCCCAGGATAGGCCCCCTTTCTGCCATGAACTGAGGCCAGCCTGCTTCTTTACTTCATCAATTCAGTTCTCTTTGCTGTTAAGCAAAAAAGTGGCCCATACGTTTGGGGGATGTTATCCCCAGAGAGACTGAGGAAGAGTGTTTGGAGCCCCTCAAAGCCATTTTGTCAATTACATCCTGGGATGTGGGCCCAGCCTGCTTCCAGGGTCAGCCCAACACCAGCAGCATTGCTTAGGTTTGGTCTGGGAGTGGGGAAGGGGGTCCCACCTAGGCCACCTTTTTTCAGCTTATTTCTTAGGATGAGCTAAGAAATGCCTTTACAAACAACCAAACTATTCCTTGCTCTTAAATTTTACCTTGTTTCCTTTTCAGAAACTGAGGGGAAACATAGAAGGTTGTTGAAATAAAGCCAGTCTAAAGTTAGTGGGAATCTGGACAGTTTGATTTGCCTCTCTGAAGTCGTTCGTTAGCTCTGAGGAATGCAGTGGGAGTGGGTCTCAGGACCAGGGGATCCCTTATTCCATTCTTCAGAGAGTGAGGATATAGCCTGGAATAGTGCTGGATAACAGGACAAGGCCTTTTCCTTTCCACCCAAGTATCCAGTCACCCTTGGTGACCCCCGAGACGATCATGATACATACTCACATTTCTGTCCAGGTTGGTCACATAACATGCACATCTCCAATCACTCCACCCCGTAAGCACAGCCTGTGCTTGTTTGTACAGGGCACTTGGTCTGAAACACCCTTCCTGCTACATCCATAATGCAAGCTTGCTGTGACTTTGCTGTTACCTCCTTATACCTCTTATGAGAGCCATGAAATTTCAGAATCAGAAAATAACTGAAATACCAGCTAATCCAGTAATTTTTTTTTTAAATTTAGACCATGAAATCTTTTCTTCAAGAAAAATTTTACACAGAGGTTCAAAATGTAAAGCAGAAAAGAGGCCTGAACGGGGTCCTATACCCACGCCTCCACTCTCAACTGTATCAGTACCTCCAAGATAGTCCTTGAAGTTCCCAGAGCCCCAGGAAGCCCCGTGTAAAACCACCAATCCATGCCAACAGCTTTATTGAGAGATGAGGAAACTGAGAGGGGAATAAAGGAGTGATAGGCACAAAGCCAGCAAAGCCAAAGTGGGGTTAAAATCTGGGTGTCCTGACTCCCTGGCCATTGTCCTTAGGACTTGGTGTGAGTATCCTTCCCTCTTTGTCAGATGGAGGTGGGGCTGGGTCTGCACTCCCAAATGACACATGTTCCAATCCCTATTGGAATTTCTTCCAAAATATTTCTCCTATTTGGAGCACCTCTACAAGTCTGCCGCACAGGGATGGTCATGCTCAGTGAGATCTGGGCTTTGCTGCTCTTCAGTCCCAGAGCTCAAAGTCATCAGCATTAGCCAGTCCAGTCTTTCTAGGAGGAGATGAAGAATGAGAAACAGGGTGATTGCTGAGAAGGAGAGGAAGAGGAGCAGAGGAATAGTATGAAGAGGGAGATGAAAAGACTGAGTTCCTCCATAGCCTTGTATCTCGATTCTGCAGGGCTGTGTCCTCCTTCCCTCCCTCTTCCACTCCCTCGGGTCATGGAAGCATTCAGCGATATCACCTTAAACAAGGGGCCCCATCTCAGCTTCCCCACACGCTTTCTCCTCAGGAGGACCTTACCACCCCACGGAGTGCTGCTTCACCTACATTACCCGCACAGTCCTGCGTCAATGGATTATAGATTATTACGAGACCAGCAGCCAATGTTCCAAGCCTGGAGTTGTGTAGGTGGCACCCACACACTGCACTGGGGAGAGGGAGCCAGTGGGGGTACCTGGGACAAAAGGAGGAAGGGAGGATGTGGAATGGAGATTCCCTAGGGTGACTTTCAGGTATATTGACATGGGGAGAGAAAGCCCAGGGGCTTTCTGGCCTATTTGGGGACTGCTGGGAGCCAGGAGGAAGCTGGCCCTCTGTTTGGGGAGGCATCAAGGGAGGAGAAGAAAAGGCAGAAGGGTACTTCCTGGGTGGAGACAGTAAGAATCTGGGCCCTGAGGGGCTGAAGAGCATGTCTAAGAAAGGAGACTGGCCCTGGGCTGCCTCTAACAAAGGAAGGAGAAACAGCCTAGGTCAGATGAGGAATTTGTTAGGAAGGGTAGACAAGGTCTTGCTTCCTGGATGCTGGACCCTTGGATATAATCTTTCTCTCTCTTGCTCCATAGCTTCATCACCAAAAAGGGCCGTTCCATTTGTGCCAACCCCAGTGATGACTGGGTCCAGGACTACATCAAGGAGCTGGAGGAGATCTGAGTGACCCAGAAACAATGGAGAAGGGTACAGCTTAGAACCTTCAAGAGAAGAGGCCAAGGCCCCCCTTCCACTCCCAACTCTCAGCCCCAGCTACTTCTTGGGAGCTGCCCTGCCTTGAATTAAAGACTAGTCATGCCTTCCTGCCCTCATTCATTTCAACTGAGTTTATCCATTGGCAGTGGACTGAGACACTGGTGACCCCAGCCTAGGGTGGCATCCTCAGCATCAAGACTCTGAAGTTTGGCCAGGGTCTGGTGCAAAAATGGGTCAGGCCTGTGATATGGATTGTGGGAAGCTGAGCAGAAAGTGGTAAAGACACTCAGTATAAAGGCCACCTTTGCACAATGAATTACCACAATAATAACAGATATCATTTCTTCAGTGCCTTTTATGTACATTATATTATGTAAGCTTTACAAGTGTAAAACTAAGAATTATCACCTGATTTTACAGGTAAATCTTCATAAAGTCCTCTCCATAGCAATCAAATTCATTCCATAGTCCTTTCTTCTGTGCTGCTCCCAAGGTCTTTGTTCACTGCCTATTCTATCCAACCTTTCCCAATCCATTTACATATTCTATCTAACCCTTCCCCATCCACTTATATGTATCAGGTTGGACATATTCTATCCAACCCTTCCACATCCACTTACATGTATCAGGTAGTACTATATTATTTTAATTCATTTTTGTGTCCCCCCCAAGGCCTAGTAGAAAACTTGGCCCATACCAGGTACTCAGCAAATGGATGGATAGGTGGATGGATGGATGGATGGATGGATGGATGGATGGATGGATGGATGGATGGACGGATGGAATGAGACAGGAATGAAAAGGAGGTTTATGCTCTAAGAATAACACCCTGCTCCCAGAGACTCTCAAACTCATCTTTAGGGTTCAAGGATGAGCTCTATGTACTTGGAGTAAAAGTATGCCATTCTTCTCTCCTAATCTCCACAGACAAGGGACAGTGCGAGGGGTGGTGCATGCTAAAGGTACAAACAAGTTTTCTCAGACCTCCTTAACTCCATAAACAGAGGTCATAGGGGTACCCCACATACATACTCCCCTTATCCTCATAAAAATCCACAGCTTCACTACCACTAACTGCCTTGAACTCACCAGGACTAATTGTATTATATGTTTTTCCATTTATGAACAGTTAAACCAAACAACAAGCCCCATAAGGATCACCATATTCCTTGTTCTGCCTGTTTCCCTCTACTCTTATCTCCTGCACCCTCCCCCACATGCCTCTAAAGCTCTATATCTGTCATCTCTTCTCTGAATGCTGCCTTCAATCTACAATGGGTTCCTGAAGCAGTCTTAAGAGAAGATGCTGAGGTGCAGGTCCAGCCTAAGCCAAAGAAAGAGAGCAGAAGCTGGAAGTTCGAGACGCAGATGCAAATGGTCAGGCTCACGGTGTTGGCGCGCCCTCTGCTGACCATGATTGGCCATGGTGGCAGTTTGGACAAACCCATACTAAAGGCACTCAAGAGGGATCAGCCAACTGTTATACCAAAGCTGGTTTAGAGTCCAAGGTACAAAGAGATCAATGAAAACATCAACAAATTAGCCAAACACTTCAGGGGGGCAAAAAAAAAAAAAAAAAAAAAGGAAATCCAAGGACCAGGCACACTGTCTTTTTGGAGTATTAGTAGCATAATTTGTGACATGAGTGAATTCGATCATGTGTCCTTAGACTGGGGATGGGAAGATGTCATTTTCAGAGGCCACTAAACCCAACCTCTGCCTTAGTCTGTGCTTTCTCTAATCCTGCTCTATGTTCATCCTTCCACAGACAGATCACCTGGGGAAACGGACACTTCAACCCTTCCTTCTTCTTCCCCAACATATAGATAGTGGCAGGTAACGTGGTGAAATCACAAAGATCTGGTTTTTAGTACTGCCTACCTGTGATCTTGGACAATTTATTTAACCTCTCTAAGCCTCAAAGACCTCATTTGTAAAATGGGAATAATAATCTCTACTTCACTACCTTGAGGGTTAAGTAAAATAGGATATGCAAGGTGGCTAGCATACAGCACACATTAGCCACATATTCTCTTTCTCTGTTCTTTCCTTCACATGAATTCAAATCTTACTAAATTCAGCTTTGCACCAGTCCCGCCCTCCACCGCCCTCCCTTTCAGCAAACACTGAGGGAGGCCTTTTGTTTCTCCTCTGACATCAGCTCCTAAGTGGTCAGAGTCCAGAGAGTTGAGAAGTCAGAGAGGGAAAGACCAGCAGCAAGCACATCTCCACTTGGCCCTCCCCTGAAGCTGAACTGCCTCTGAGAGAATGAAGGTCTCTGTAGCTGCCCTCTTTCTCCTCATCCTCATCCTCACCGTGACTTCTGCTTTTCACAGCAAAACAAGTAAGTCCACCTGTCCCTGTAAGGCAGCAGTGCAAAAGGGGGATAGGGCAGCTGACAGCCAGTAGTGCTGTCAGGTCTCTGTCATTATCGCTGGGGGCCTCTCCGCCTCTGCATGCATAGCTATCTTCAAACTCTCCCCTTTGTAAAGTAGATATGAGCTGTGGTCCAGATCCTTCTGGGGTTGGGCAGTTCTGGGGTGCTGGGTCAAAGTTAGATCAGAAGCTCCAGAATGTAGAGTTAGGAATGAGCCTTTAAGAAGGAGAGCCAAGAATGTAATAGAAGAGGCAATAATAAATGTATGTGATGAAGAGGCAGGCAAGGCAAGTGGGTGAGAAAAGCCTGCTTCTTGGGAGAGCAACACAAAGGGTATTGGGAGGAAAGCTGAAGTGATGGCTGGGGCTAAGTCCAGGAGTAAGGAGTCTGAACCTAGACACCCCTTCCTGCAGTGTCTGGCACAGATTGCTGGAACTATCATGGCAGCCAAAAGGAATCCCAGTGGAATGCGCAAGTGCACTGTTTGTGGTTCATGGCCCTCATCTCCATCTCCAGCCTAGGTCTAAATAAAGTCTGTGGAAAAGAGGAAAGGGTTGAAAGGTTTTGGAGCTATAGGATGTTTGGGAGCTATGGAAAACAAGGTTTGTTTTGCCCGTACCCTACCCCTGCCTCTACCATCATTTATGAGGATCCAGTGACAGGGAACCAAGACACTCAGTCCTTCCACATACCTGCCTTCAGCTGCCCCAGTACTTCTTTTCTCTCTTATGTTACTTACCTTTGGCAAGATTGGGTATGTCTGGCCCAAATATGCCTGTTTAAATATTCAGGGATCAAGGGTTGTGCATACCACATAATCTGCCCCCACACACTCTCAGGATGTCCCCGGTCTTTGTAAACAAGGACATGAGCGTCACTGTGTGCAGAGGTGCATCTGGTGGGTGGGAGGGGGCAACAGTGCCCTTTGGGAAGGTCAAGCAGGCCCAGGCAATGGGTTCAGGCTTCGAAAAAGAGAAAATGGCCCACCCAAAGCATGGATCAGCCAAACTGAGCTCTCGAGATATTCCAAGCTTTGCCACCAGCTGTGATCAGTCCCTGCAAACAGATGGCTTTGCCATCAGTGGAGTGTAATGCAGTGGATGGGAGATGGAGGTAGACAGCCATGGGCTCATTCTCTGATCCTTGGCTCAGCTTTCAATGTGCTTCCCTTAGAAAGTCCTGAGTCGGTGAACATTCCACACACCTGCTGCCTAAAGTATCACAAGAAAATAATACCAAGGAAACTGGTGGTGGGACACAGAGAGGCCCTCGGCTGTTACCTGCCAGCAATCATGTAAGCACTTCCCTACAAATTATTTCTGTGGATATGGAAGGGTAACCTGGGGCCAGAATGGGACGTACAGAACCAAGCAATCTCCATGTAGGAGAGTAGTGGTTAAGGGCTTAGGCTTTGAATCTCACAGGACAAACCTGGGTTTACCTCTTGATTTTGCTACTGATAGCTGTGTGGACCAATGAATGGTGGTCATAATGACACTCAAGCCTGAAGGTCTAGGCTGAGTGGGGATAGGGCTGAAAGAAGGGTTGATGAGGTCTAGAGGTCAGAGAGGGAATTCCCTGAGGGGATCAAGAAAGGGGGAGACCTAAGTAAGCCCCATGTGAGCTAGAAGTGGGGGAGCATGGACTGAACCCCCACTTTATTCCATGGCTCATGACAGTCTAACTCTGCCTCCACAGCTTCATCACCAAAAAGAATCGAGAGATCTGCACCAATCCCAATGAAAAATGGGTCCAAGATTACATCGATGATCCCAATCTGCCTTTGCTACCCCCCAGGAACATGGTCCCCCCAGGAACATGGTCCGGGTTAAACCTATTAGATCATAGAAAGGCCAAGCCCAGCTCCTCAGCTACCCATGACGATCAGGCCTCAGCAGAAAGTCAGGTTCAGGAAAGAAAGGTGTGAACCTATGAAAATGCAGACAGCCTTGTGGTCTGAATGACAGAGTCACATTCAGAGAAACAAGCCATTGATCCAAAAAATAAAAGTATTTTGAATGTTTTTCAGTCTCTGGAGGAAATGCTAAAGTTAAAGGAAGTGAGCAGACCGACATTCTTAATACATAGAAAAACATCTTTCACATCCATCTCCTTGCTCTGATTTCAATTCTTCCTCTTATCTATGACCACGCGACCCTGAACAAGTCCGATCCCGTCTGATCTCGGAAGCTAAGCAGGGTCAGGCCTGGTTAGTACTTGGATGGAAGACCACCTAGGAAAATCAAGCCCTGTAGGCATAAAAAATTTAAAAATAAGGGATTGTAAACTGACAAGGTCCTTGCAATCCGTGAAGTCAACCAAGGGTTGCCTCGCAAAAAAAATTATTCCTCCTCTCACACCAAGATACTAGGCATTCTAAACTAATTATGTCCAGCTTCCAACAACCAGACCATCCTCTGGCCTCTCACTCATTAAGAGCCCCACAGAACTCTTGGCTTTTCCTGTCCATCCTTATCCTTTTCCTAGATCTTTTTTCTTCTATTATTCTTTTCTTTTAAAACATAACTTTTTCTTAGGAGACCAGAGTGGGAATATTCACATGCTCATGATTTTTGTTCCTTTTGCAGAGGCTTTGCTAGATCTCCCTGAGATTTGGTCTTTCCTACCAGGTGGCATGGGTACAGAGAGTTCTGAAACAAAAAAAGAGGTGAGCACCTACCTCCTACACTAAGCTTTTCAGGGCAAGGAAAGGGCATTAGACTAGGTTGGAGGTAAAAATCTTGGTCTAAAACTCAACCATTCAATAAAGAAAATTTCCTTTATTGCTAACTTGATTCTTAACTTCCTGACTCCATTCTGCCTGGGTAGAAGAAACTTAATCTCAGTTTTTTCAGGGGCTTCTCAACATTCACCTGAGAATTTTGTCAAGGTTGGTGGCTGGAGAGTTTACATGGTACCAAGACCAGATATACATACTCAATCTCCCCTTCCCACTACCCCTCTACCTCCAGCTTAACAGCAGAAAGCTGACTGAACAAAATTCAGCACTCTCCCAAAATACTGTTGAGAAGGCAAAACAAAAGCAGACAATTAAAGTTGTATAATTAAGAGAAACAAATAAATTTGGAGAAGTGATCTTTCTGAAAACTGGCCACTCAATGACTTGGATTCCTGTAGACTGGACCATTACTACCCCACCCCCAGTGGTCTCCAGTGGTAATACAGGAGCCTGCCACACCTCCCCCAACTAAAGCTAATCTACCCTGATGGCCACTTGACCACACTTGGCCAATCAGACTCTCAGAGAGATGAAATTTGGACCAGAGAAACATACTGGTTGCTGTTATGTCATCATCCCAAAGGAAAGAAGTCTGTGAACTCTTGCACTGAAGTCCCTGGAACTGTCCTGTTTCCTGTCCCCACTCAAGGCTTGGAGGTTTAGCTAGCCTTTCAGTTCTATGAGATGCCCCAGCATTCTTCCCATTATTCTTTTTTTTTTTTTTTAATTCCTGAAGAGCCATGGTGGCATTTAATACCTCTGGAATAACTTTTTAAGTCAGTTCTGGTTTGTGTATGGTAAAATATATATACTTTTTCAGTGTACAATTCAGTAGCATTAACTACATTCACATTGTTGTGCAACCATCACCACTATCCATCTCCAGAAGTTTTTCATCATCCAAAACTGAAACTATACCCATTGAACAATAACATCCTATTTCTCCCTCCCCCAGCCCTTAGTAACCATTATTCTACCTTCTGTCTCTATGAACTTGACTACTCTACATACCCAGTATAAGTGGAATCATACAGTATTTGTCCTTTTGTGACTGCCTTATTTCACTTAACCCACTGTCTTTAAGGTTCGTCCATGTTGCATCATGATTCAGAATTTCCTTCCTTTTTAAGGCTGACTAACATTCCACTATGCACAGTTTGTTTGCCCATTCATCCGTCCATGGATACCTGGGTATCCCCCTTTTGTTACATTAGCCAGAGT
This sequence comes from Eidolon dupreanum, assembly GCA_028627145.1. Lineage (NCBI taxonomy): Eukaryota > Metazoa > Chordata > Mammalia > Chiroptera > Pteropodidae > Eidolon > Eidolon dupreanum. The sequence goes on along the minus strand of CM053506.1, from coordinate 80,327,023 downwards.
TAGCAGATCTTTGTTATTTGTGCCAAAAGCCCTTTAACTTGTACAATGACTCATCAGTCACCATGTTGTCCAGGCAGGGGCTCAGGCAGGGAAAGCACCAAGGCTCTGAACAATGGGCTTCCTGTCCTTGTCCCTCCACATGGGGTGAAGGCTACGTGTTTTAGTCCCTTCTGGGCTCTGAGCACCTGTTCCTTGATCCAGGATTTTTTCTCCGCCCTCCTTGCTATCAAAGCTGAGGGGTTACACCTGAATATGATCAAACCTGAATATGATCTCCCTCCAAGAGTTCATGGCCCAGGGAAGACAGAAGCATTAACAAACACAATGCATTCAGGCCCAGACCTTTGCTTGCGGAGGCCAGAGTAGACATGGAAAGGTGGCAGGGCTTGGATTGACACTGGAGCCAGAACAAGTTTAGCATGTACACCCAAGGCAGCAGGAAGTTTCGAAGTATTTAACCACTACCAGGGTCAAAATCAGGGAACCAGAGTTTAAAGACCTAAAGGACAGGATGGGGCTAAAAACAGAAAGGATAGGCCAGGGTCAGGATTCTGGTAAGCTGAAACAAAGCATTGTTATTTTCTTTCTTTCTTTCTTTCTTTCTTTCTTTCTTTCTTTCTTTCTTTCTTTCTTTCTCTCTATACATCATAAGTGTTTAGGGTCAAGACTGTATTAGTCTGAAAAACTGATTAAAAGTCTAAATAAAAGTCAAATCCCCATTCCAGCATTTAATATAAAGCTTGCCAGAAACTCCTAATGATTTAGAGACAAAAGTACTTTCCTCAGGTACATTAAACTGTAAAGAGGGCTATTTCTAGTTCTTGGAAGGTAGACAGATGCCTGGCTTTAAACACATACAGAGAGAAACAGAAAGAGAGAGCTGGGTCTCCCAGCTCTGATCATCCTAAAGCAAAAACCTCACCCACATAACCCTACATCCAAACAGCTTACATGACTGTCAGCCTTGTGGAACATAGCTGATCAATTGGGAAAGGTAGAAAATAAGGCCTAGAGTAATGGGCTTTTTGACTCCTTTGTCAGAGAAAGAGATAGCTTGGGCTGGGTGAAGGCACACACAACAACACAGGGGAACCAGTGGGTGGTACAGGAAGGGAAGAAAGTGAGGAAGCATCTCTGGGTAGTATAAAGAGAATTTCACCTGGCATCGAGGGGTCTGGCTACATGTCCCCTCTCTGTGCATCTGTCTAATACATCGTGAGGATTTGGACCCAGTGATCAGATGTCCTGAAGCTAGCTTTGGAAGGCCTGTAAAAATTGTTATTTGGCCTTTAGAATAGCCTTCTGAAATAGGCCAGATGAACATGCATTTCCCCTGCAGAAAAGTACATGTGTGCATGTACATGTGTGTGAGCAACCATTAATAGTCATCAGCAGCCTGAACTAGCATTTAGGGGACACAGTTGATGCAATGGTTTAATATCATTAGCTCCAAACTCAAACAGACAAATCTAGCTTCATATCCCAACTCTGCCTCTTAACTGTGACAGTAAAACGTTATTCTCTTAGCAGCTAGAACAAGAATTCCTCTTGTGAGTAAAACGTCCTTTGTTAAGAAAATGTGTTGGTAACCCCAGTTAAGACAGAAAACCTTTCCCCCAGGACATGGTTACAGACTGGGGCCAAGACTTCAGAAGGAGGGGTGAAGTTGCTCTGAGTAAACCAAGAGGAGGGACTGTTCTGCCTTTGAGAGCCAGAGGAGGGTAGAAAGATGTCTTAGTGGAGAGGCTGAAGACCATGCAGTGAACAGTGGGACCTCCCTCCTCCCCGGAGCCCTCAAAAATTCCATCAATTGTTTAGCTCCTGGAATACTTGATGTAAGTGGTTTGGGGGAAAGTGATAATGGAGATAACTCCCCAGCAAGGTTAAGACAACTATGAGACAGGGCCAGCACCTCCAGAACAAGAAATTCAAGATTAGGTAATGTGAAGTTAAGTCCTCGGGAATTCACAGAAGTCTGGTGGAAGTTTTGAATTCCCCTAGACTATTGACTGGAGAAGGGAAAAGACTCCCAGGCAGCTCTCAAGATCCACGGAAATGACTGGATGGCTACTTTAGATAAAATGATGAGGAAAGGCCTTTCTGAGGAGGTAACATGTAACCTGAGTGCTAATGACTAAAGCAAATCAATCATGTGAGGACACAGGGAAGAAAACTTTCCAGGCTCAATCAGTGCCAAAGCCCTAGCAGGAACTAGCTTAGTATATGGGAGCAGTATAGCTGGAGCATGGAAGGCAAGAAGGAGAGCAGCATGAGAAAAGCAAAAACAGATCAGGAGTAAATATTTTGTAAGCCAGAATAAGAAGTGTTCACTTTATTTCAAGAGAAGTAGAAAGTCATTGTGAACTTTTTTAAGCAGCCAAGCGAGAGCATCTGATTTCCATATTTAAAGAAACACTGGTTTTACAGCATAGGGAATATAATTAATAATACTATAAAAACTATGTATGCTTCCAGGTGGGGGGATCACTTTGTAAACTATATAAATGTCTAACCACTATGCTGTATACTTGAAACTAATATAATATAATATTGAATGTCAACTGTAATTTAAAAATAAAAAAATAATGTAAAGAAACATAAAAAATAAAGAAACACTGGTTACTGCGCAGACATGGATTACAGGGGGGGAAGGGAGACCCCTGCAGCAGTCCAGGCTACACATGATGGTGGCCTGGACCAGGGAGGAAGTGGTGGAGGTAGAGGAGAGTGAGCAGATTAGGGAACTGTTTGGGGGAGAAGACTGAGAAGACATACAGGCATACCTCAGAGATACTGCAGGTTTGATTCCAGACCACAGCTATAAAGTGAATATCACAATAAAGTGAGTCATATGAATTTTTTCATTTCCCAAAGGAATACTAGAGAAATGACCAAATTCTTTGTATAAACTTAGCCCAAGTTTCTAGTCCTGACTTGTGAACCATATATAATTGGGGAAAATTGAAAGCAGCTTAAACTGAGATCGCCATCTACTACTGCAGTCATGAAAGTTTACAGTTTGAATCTAATGAAGTTATTTGCCTGCTAAAACAAAAACAACACTCTTCAGAGCAGCATAATTGAATCTGGGTTCTCCATAACATAATGTTCACAACGTCTAAGATACAATCCAAAATCATTCAACATATGAAAAGTCATGAAAGTGTGACCCGATCTCAAGAAAAGAAACAGTAGATGCCAGCTCTAAGATAAACTACATAGAATTATCAGGCAAGGATTTTAAAGCAGTTTCTATATTTATTTAGTGAGGTAATAGAAAATATGTTCATGAAGACTGTAAAGCTAGGAAATCTCATCAGATAAGTAGAAAATATTTTTTAAAACAAATGAAAAGTTTAGAGGCAAAACTGCTCTTTAAAAACAGCATTAAAATATATATATAATGTAAAAATTCATTGGATGAATTTAATATCAGAATGGAGATGACAGAGGAAAGAGGAGTGAAATTGAAGATATATATTGATAGAAATTATACAATCTGAATGAGAAAAAGAAAAAAGATTAAAAAAGAATGAACAGACCCCCAGGGATCTGTGGGGCAATTTCAAAAGCCCTAACATATAGATACTTGAAATCCAGAAGAAACAGAGAATGGAGTGGGAAAATTTTAAAAGAAATAATGACATAAAACTTCCCAAATATGGTAAAAGGCATACATTTACAGATTCAAGGTCACCAAACCCCATATAAGATAGATTCAAAGAAATCCACGCTTAGACATATCAAAGTCAAACTTCTGAAAACAACAGACAAAATCTTCAAAGCAAAAGAGAAACTAGAAAAAAAATTTGAATGACTGACAATTTTTTTTCATCAGAAACTGTGGAGATCACAGAAAATAAAATTATTAAAGTGCTGAAAGAGACAGTGACCAGGGAAGATGGTGGACTAGGTAAAACCATGGTTCGTCTTCTTTCAGGTTCACATTGAAATTACAACCAAATTACAAAATAATCCATGTGGAGAATCACCTGAAATCCAGCTGATCATAACATCTATGTCTGATCATACAAAAGAGCCACATTGAAGATGACCCAGCATAGACAACAACCATCTGTGGATCACTTTGTAGTTCTCACCTGGTAGCTCTGAGCAATCAAAAGCAATGGCTGACCTTGGCCTACAGGGGAGTCCCGCCCAAGGGGCTGACACCAGACCACAACAGAGCAACTCCTGACTAGTCCCATTAGTGATACACACAAAAGGTGGTTGCAACAATACACAAGCCTTGCTAGGGGTCAGCCCCCACACAGCAACTCTTACCCTGTGGATGCAGCCAGTTACCACAATTAGTCAGCCTGAGCATTAATCCCATCCACTGATCTACTAACAACAATAAAAGCTTGGTGACAACAGAAGATCACACACAACCCACACAAAAATCATGTCCAGAGCCCCCAGCATAAGGGATCAGGGAGAGTGCACAACTGGGCCACACAAGACACCTTCCACATTAGGCTATCTGGCTAAGGCTGAGAGATAAACAAATATTCCTGACACATAGGCACAAAAACAGAGAGGCTAATAAAATAAGAAAACAAAGAAACATTCCACAAATAAAACAACAAAAGAAAACTCCAGAAAATAAGCTAAATGAAATGGAAGCAAGCAACCTACCAGAGACAGAGTTATAATGGCTATAAGGATACTCAATGAACTTATGGGGAGAATGGATGAGCACAATGAGAACCTCAACGGCATAAAAAAGGACATAGAAACCATAAAAAAGAACCAGATAGAAATGAGGAATATAATAACTGAAATGAAGAAGACACTAGAAGGATTCAACAGTAGATTGGATGAAGTAGAAGATCAAATCAGCGAATTGGAAGACAAGGTAGCAGAATACATCCAATCAGAACAACAAAAAGAAAAAAGAATTTTAAAAAATGAGGATAGTATAAGAGACCTCTGGGACAACATGAAGTGTAAAAATATGCAGATCATAGGAGTTCCTGAAGAGGAAGAGAGACAGCAAGAGACTGAGAATCTATTTGAAGGAATAATGACAGAAAACTTCCCTAACCGGGTCAAGGAATTAGACATACAAGTTCAGGAAACACAAAGAGTCCCAAACAAGAGGAATTCAAACAGACCTACACCAAGACACATCATAATTAAAATGCCAAAGGTCAAGGACAAAAAGAGAATCTTAAAAGAAGCAAGAGAAAGGAAACTAGTTACTTACAAGGGTATCCCATAAGAATGTCTGCTGACTTTTTAATGAAAACTTTGCAGGCCAGAAGGGGATGGCAAGAAATATTTGAAGTTATGAAAAACAAGAATTTACAACCACGGATACTCTACCTAGCAAGGCTTTCAATTAAAATGGAAGGTGAGATGAAGAGTTTCCCAGACAGGAAAAAGCTTAAGGAATTCATCACCAACAAGCCAGCATTACAAGAAATGTTAAAGGGTCTTCTGTAAAAAGAGAAGGGTAAAAAAGAAAATAGAAATAACACATACGAATAATAAAATAGCAATAACGATGTATCTATCGGTAATCACTTTAAATGTAAACGGATTAAATGCTCCAATCAAAATACATAGGGTTACTGAATGGATAAGAAAACAAGACCCATGCATATGCTGTCTACAAGAGACCCACTTCAGATCAAACAACACTCACAGACTGAGAGAAAAGGGATGGGAAAAAATATTTCACACAAACGGAAATGAAAAAAAAAGCCAGGGTAGCAATATTTATAGCAGATAAACAAAAGCTATAATTAGAGACAAAAAAGGGCATTATACAATGATAAAGGGATTGATGAATCAAGAGGACATAACCCTAGTAAACATATACACACCCAACACAGGAGCACCTACATATATAAAGCAATTATTGACTGACATAAAAGGAGAAATCGATAGTAATACACTCATAGTAGGAGACTTTAACACCCCATTAACACCAATGGACAGACCTTCCAGGCAAAGAATCAACAAGGAAACAATGAGCCTAAAAGACACACTAGAACAGATAGATTTAATAGATATTTTCAGAGCATTTTACCCCAAAGCAGAAAAATATACATTCTTCTCAAGTGCACATGGAACATTTTCCAGGATAGATCACATGTTAGGACACAAATCAAGTCTCAATAAATTTAAGAAGATTGAAATTATATCAACAGTCTTCTCTGATTACAATGGTATAAAACTAGATATCAACTATAAGAAAAAAATGGAAAATACACAAATATATGGAGGCTAAATAACATGCTACTAAACAACAAATGGGTTATTAATGAGATCAAGGAAGAAATCAAAGATACCTAGAGACAAATGAAAGTGAAAACACAATGATTCAAAATTTATGGGACACAGTGAAAGCAGTTCTAAGAGGGAAATTAATAGCAATACAGGCCTACCTCAAGAAACAAAAAAAAAGTTCAAATAAACACTCTAATGTTACAATTAAAAGAACTAGAAAAAGAACAGCAAACAAAGCCCAAAGTGAATAGAAGGAAAGAAATAACAAAGACCAGAGCGGAAATAAATGAAATAGAGTCAAGAAAAACAATACAAAAGATTAACAAAACCAAGAGCTGGTTTTTTTAAAGGATAAACAAAATAGACAAACTCTTAGCCAGACTCATCAAGGAAAAAAGAGAGAGGACTCAAATAAATAAAATCAGAAATGAAAGAGGAGAAATAACCATAGACTCCACAGAAATACAATGAATTATAAGAAAATACTACGAGCAATTATATGCCAACATATTGGACAGTCTGGAAGAAATGGACACATTCCTAGAAACAAACAATCTCCCAAGACTGAATCAAGAAGAAATAGAAAATCTGAACCAACCGATTACCACCAATGAAATAGAATCAGTAATCAAAAACCTCCCAAAAAACAAGAGTCCTGGACCAGATGGCTTCATAGGCAAACTTTACCAAACATTCAAAGAAGAATTATCACCTATTCTTCTCAAACTATTCGAAAAAATTCAAGAAGAGGGAAGGCTCCTTTTATGAGGCCACCATTACCTTGATTACAAAACCAGACAAAGACATTACAAAAAAAGAAAACTATAGACCAAAATCTGTTATGAATTGATGCAAAAATCCTCAACAAAATATTAGCAAACTGAATTCAGTAATACATTAAAAATATCATACACCATGATCAAGTTGGATTTATTCCTGGGATGCAAGGTTGGTACAATATCTACAAATCAATTAATATGATACACCACGTTAACAAATTGAAAAATAAAAGCCACATGATCATATCAATAGATGCAGAAAAAGCGTTTGACAAAATCCAGCATCCATTTATGATAAAAACTCTCAGCAAAGTGGAAACAGAGGGAACATACCTCAACATAATAACAGGCTATATATGACAAACCTACAGTGAACATCATACTCAATGGGGAAAGGCTAAAAGCATTTTCCTTACGATCAGGAACAAGACAAGGATGCCCACTTTCACTACTCCTCTTCAACATTGTATCAGAAGTCTTAGCCACAGCAATAAAAGGCATCCAAATTGGAAAGGAAAAGTAAAACTCATTATTTGCTGATGACATAATACTATATATAGAAAACCCTAAAGATTCCACCAAAAAACTGTTAGAACTGATCAATGAATTCAGTAAAGTAGCAGGTTACAAAATAAATATTCAGAAGTCAGTGGCATTTTTATACACCAATGATGAACTTTCAGAAGAGAAATTAAGAAAACAATCTCATTTACAATTGCATTGAAAACTATAATATACCTGGAAATCAAATTAATCAAGAAGGTAGAAAACCTGTTTTCATAAAATTATAAGTCATTGAAAAAAGAAATTGAAGAAGATACAAATAAATGGAAGCATATACCATGTTCATGGGTAAAAAGAATCAACATTGTTAAAATGGCCATACTACCCAAAGCAATCTATAGATTCAATGCAATCCCTATCAAAATACCAATAGAATTTTTCCGAGCTAGAACGAATAATCCTAAAATTTACATGGAGACATTAAAAACCCTGAATAGCCACAGCAATCTTGAGAAAGAAGAACAAAGTTGGCAGTATCACACTAACTGATATCAAACTATACTATAAGTCTACAGTAATCAAAACAGCATGGTACTGGTATAAAAACAGATACATTGATCAATGGAACAGAACAGAGAGCCCAGAAATAAATCCATGCCTATATGCTCACTTAATATATGACAAAGGAGGTAAGACTATACAATGGAGTAAAGACAGTCTCTTCAATCAATGGTGTTGGGAAAATTGGACAGATACATATAAAAAAAAAAGAAGGTAGACAACCTTCTTACACCATATACAAAATAGACTCAAAATGGATTAAAGACTTAAATGAAAGACCCAAAACCATAAAACTTCTAGAAGAAAATATAGGCAGTAAACTCTCTGATATTACTAACAGGAATTTCTTTTCAGATATATCTCCTCAGGCAAGGGAAACAAAAGAAAAATAAACAAATGAGGTTATATCAAACTAAAATATTTTTGTACAGCAAAGGAAACCATCAACAAAACAAAAAGACAACCGACTGTTTGGGAGAAGCTATTCACTAACGATACATCTGTTAAGAGGTTAATATCCAAAATATATAAAGAACTTATACATCTCAATGACAAAAACAAACAAACAATCCAATTAAATGGGAAGAAGACCTGAACAGATACTTCTCCAAAGAGGAAATACATATGGCTAATAGATATATGAAAAGATGCTCAAGGTCTCTAACCATTAGAGAAATGCATATTAAAACCACAATGAGATATCACCTCACACCTATCAGAATGGCTATCATCAATAAATCAAAAACAACAAGTGTTGGTGAGGATGTGGAGAAAGGGGAACCCTCATACATTGTTGGTGGGATTGCAAATTGGTATAGCCACTATGGAAAACACTGTGGAGGTTTCTCAAAAAATTAAAAATTGGTATACCTTTTGACCCAGGAATTTCACTTTTAGGTATTTATCCAAAGAAAATCAAAATAATAATTTGTAGAGATCTATGCACCCCAATATTCATAGCAGCACAATTTATAATAGCCAATCTAAATGCTCATCAACAGACAAATAGATAAAAAAAAATTATGGTTCATATACACAATGGAATATTACTCAGCCATGGGGAAAAAATGACATAGATGGACCTAGAGGTTCTTATGCTGAGTAAAATAAGTCAGACAGAGAAAGATAAATACCATACGATTTCACTTATATGCAGAATCTAAAGAACAAAAAGAACAAACTAATCAAAAACAGACTCACAAACATAGTGGACAGTTTGGTGACAGACAGAGGGGAGGGGTTGGGGGGCTGGAAGAATGGGGTGAAGGATTAAAGAAGTACAAATTAGTAGTTGATAGTTGGTCATGGGGATGGGGAGTACAGCATAGGGAATGCAGTTAGCATTAATACGATGGCTAGGTGGAGGGTCAGAGGAGGGAGGGAGCAAATAGGGGGATTGTTTTAAGAACTATATAGATGTCTAACCAATGTACTGTATACTTGAAACTAACCTAAATAAATAATTTTTTTGAAGTGCTGAAAGAAAACTTGTCACCACAAGTGAAATAAATATGCCTGATGAATCAGAGTCTTCTATGCTGGAATTAGAGGTATAGGAATGGGACTTGCTCTCAGCAAGATGAAATTTGAATCAGAGAAACACTGGAAATCAGGAAAGGCTTGGTAGGAAGGTTCTGATTTGGGGTCTCTTATGTGGTTCCAATCAAATTCATTCATTCATCTCTCTCTCTCTCTCTCTCTCTCTCTCTCTCTCTCTCTCTCTCTCTCCTCTCTCTCCTCTCTCTCTCTCCACATGGCAGCCTCAAAGTAGCTATACTTCAAAAGCTCCCAGAGAAAATATCTAAAAAAAAGAATGGCAAGAAGCTGCATAACCTTTTCTAATCTAGCCTCTATTTACTCTGCATCTATCTGTCAGGTCCAAGGACAGAGGCTATACTCTCCACCTCTTAATGGGAGAAACATCCAAGAACTTAAGAGATATGTTTTCAAGCCACCACATCTGTAGAATAGGGATAATAATATCTTTCTCAGGAGAGTTGGTGTGAGTCTTAAATAAGATAAAGTATACCTGGCACATAGCATATTATCATAACTCCAGCTCTTTGTGACCTCAGGCAATTTAATTAACCTCGCTTGCCCCAATGTTCTCACCTACAAAATGGAACTAGTAATTGTACCCCTACCATACAGCTGTTGTGGGAATTAAATGAGACAATTCAATTAAAGCATTTAGCATACTGCCTATCACATAGTAAATTAAAGCTCGATAAATTTTGATTATTGTTCTTACTAAGCATTATCTGAGTTAATGTTATTATTATCATCAAGAGCATTCAATGACTTCACCAAAAAGGAGGAGGAGTAGGGAAATGATGAGAATTATAGACGAATAGAGAGCTAATGGTTCTCAGTCAATTCTCAGGCAGATAGGTATGAGGAAGGTCACGAAACTAGTCCTCCCCACTGTATCCTACCTATCCCCTGCCCTTCAAGGTGAGACAGGCACTGGAACCAGGCCTTGCCTCAGGGGCCAAAGGTAGAGTGCTGCTGGGCCACCAAAGGATGCTATCCAGAGATTAACAAGGCTGAGTCTTTACTCAGGCAAATATTGAGCTCCAGGGCCAAGCCGAGCACAATCCCACAGAATTTCTGGGCAAGAGATACCCAAGGCCAGACAGGCCAGCAATACCAGGCACATATTCCTGAGAAACACTCAAAGTCTGTGGTCCAAGTTTCTGGAAAGCAGTGTCAAGAGCAAGGCCAGTTCTTCGTCTTTAAGGAAATTTTGAGAACTACTCAGAAACAAGCATTTTATAACTGAACTAAGACAAGAAGGCCAGTTCTGCAAAATGGTATATACCCTTGGTGGATGGATGGGGAGACACTGGGGAAAGACTCAGGCTTGGAATTCAGGTCAAGACAGTCCTGGGACTCAGTCCTCCCAGAACTCAAAACCAAGGTCAAAGTAGGAGCCATGTCCTTTTAACCAGAACCCATGACAAGAAAAAGGAGGATACGGGGAATAGTAATCATTGCTATTTACTGAGCATCTTTTATGTGCCAAGTGTGATACCAGGTACCTGGGAGTGAACTGTGTGACTTGGGGCCCAGGGACCAGTGATAGGGCATTGCAATCCAGGGTCCAACTTCAAAAAGGCCTCTCAGCCCCTAGGTATCCTAAAGTCAGTCTTGATTTGTTCACTATGGAGCAACTGAAACTGCAGGTGGAAATCAGCAAGTCTAGCTGAGCAAGGGCAGGGTACGCTGACTCTCATTGCCTCCCATACCATACTTCCTATTTGGCTATAACTTTGAATCTCCACATGGGCTATGGCTATAATAAAAACATACAACAAAATCTTTCATGGTGTCATCTCCAAATTACATTTGCAGATCATTCGGGTGTTGAAGAATGTAATAACCTTCAGCATCAAGATGGGTATAATTTAAACTCCAGTTGAATCAATAGCACGTTGTCTGTTATCTGACAAATAGATCTTCAATTTGGATACAAGTGTTGAAACTCTGCCAGTTCCCCTATCTGAAGCTGCTGCAGTTTCGACACATAATAATAAATTAAAATGCAACCAGCTCCTGCTTCCCAGTGAATTTCATTAAATTACAGTAAGTCATTCTGCCCACAGAATTCCCATTGAGCCAGTTTCTGGGCTAGGGCAGACCTCATCTGAAGGTGATATAGTAAGATGAAAAGAGCAAATATCCTAGCAGTTGGCACTAGCGTTGTTCTACAAAAAGGAATTGATTTTATATAGGAAAATACTTCAAGAAGTCAATTAAAGAGTAAATGGAAGATGAGAATTTTAGGATATAGGTTGGAAAAGAAAAGAAACAAAAGCAAAGGCTAATCTATTTTGCATACAAAGTGGACAGGAAGTTGAGAGCAAGGAAAGCAGAGAAAAGAGGAGAGATGGCTGGTGAACAAATGAATAGATCAGGCAACATGGAAAGAGACCGATCAGCAGAAAAAAATTCCAAGTGACAGGGAGGCCAGAGGATGTCTAAGACTAGGAATGTCTAATATTTTATTCCAAGTTGTTTGCATTGCTGCTGTATAAACCACCCAACATCTCCTCGAATTTTTCAGGGAAGACTGGTATGTCCCTACACCTTTACTGATGGTGTTATGAAAAATAAAGAGTCAGGGTAGTAGAGGGAAGTGTGGCCTAGCCCACATTCGCCCCTCACAGTGAACGTGGACAGTTCTGTGTCTGACCATAATGTGGTCCTGATGGCATTGTCTGTCTCCAGGGCCCCTCCCACACCTAACTATAGAGATTGGTCCAAGAGGTGGATATAGAACCCAACAAGTCACCACCAAGGGCCAGACCAAGTACCTCCCTAAGATTGGTAATGAACACTTAAAGAAGCTTGCTCTTTACTGGCGTTGGCTGAGCTAGAATGATGAAAGATGCAAACAACCTATGGCTTTGTCCCTTTCTCCCACCTCTCAAAAAAAGAAGCCATTTTTAGGGGAGAAAATTGGGCAACATACACAAGGAGCAGAAATGAAAAGTGGAATACAAGAAACCCCTGATGACATTGTTTGAACCTCTAAGTCAAACCAGACCTGAAGCCTGGAACTTCCTACACTTTTCAGTTACATGAGTCTTTAAGTTTCCTTTTTGAATAAGCTCATTTAAATTAAATTTCTGCCACTTCCATCCAAAAATTAATAAAGCCATCTACTGAGGCCTAGGTGGACGTAGCAGGATCCTCATGAAAAACAAGGAGGCCAAAAATCACAGGCCTGACCGCGCAGCAAAGTAAATGGTGGCCCTTCGCATTGCCAAAGGGACAGAGATGCAGAGGCACTTGGAGCTGACACAGGAGCAAATATAAAACAAACCACTTTTCCCATTGTGGCTTCCATGGGGCTCTGATCTAACCACAGACTCCCTTAACCCAATCCTGAAATTGAATAACAGTTGGACCTCAGCTGCCTCCCTCTTGGGCTTGGAGAGCAGCCTGTGGCTGCTGGCTGCAGGGCTGGTGGGGTGCCCACCCACTTCCTTTCTTGCCTTACTGCAAGACAGAGTCCCTGCCAGTGAGGGTGGATGAGGTGGGGGATTTTCCTCTCTTGCTAAATTCCAGAATCCTGCAAACATTGGTGGGCAAATCACTCAGCTTCTCACATGAGGATCGGGGGTGGGGGGACACTACTCTGAGACAGCTCTGTACAGTTTTCCAGAGGTCCCAGCAGGGCTTGCCCGTTTCAATGGTAATCTACTCACTGAAGAACCCTGCAGTGGCTTCCTTCCCTTTTATGTTTCATTTCTCTTTTCCCCTACTGGAACATCTAGGGATCATCTCCCAATCAACTACTTGCACTCAAACCTTTATCTCATGGTCTGTTCCTAATCTAAGACACGTATGAGAGAAAAGCCGAAAATGACTCCTAGGTTGTTGGCCGGACCAGTTGAGCTTCATTATTTTAGCTTAAGCAGCTACATGTACTGAGTATTTGCTACATGCCAAGCATTCTGCTGGGCCTGTGAAAGAAAATGCCATTTAATTATTCCAGCCACATTATGTAGTATGTAATATTATCCTCATATAACCCATAAGAAACAGGCTCAAAAAAGTCAAGCCCTTTATTTGTGCAGGTTCAGACAACTAGTAAGTGGTGGAGCTGTTTTTCAAGGAGCAGGAGGTGAGGGAGGTATAAAGTCCACATTGCTTTGGCTTGGCTACCCAAAACGTGGGGTCATGACAATTCCTATGACCAGCCCCTCACTCTCAACTGGAAAGTTCCCATTTCCTCCCAACAGAGATTCTTAATAGTACTACCCTTCACCTTTTCACCGATGGGAAAGTGAAGGTAAGAGAGAGATTTTTAAAAGAGGGATGGGGAGGAGAGAGAATAGATTGAGAGAATAGAGAGAACAGGAAGGGAGGAGGAGAGAGAGCGAGGAAGGAGGGAGAGAGGGAGGGAGGGAGGGGGGAGAGAGGGAAACCAAAAGTAAAGAGGGTGGGAAAGAATAATCAAAATAATAACAGCTATTTTGTACTGAGTGTTTACAATGCTCCAGGCACTGCTAAATTCTTTATTATCTCACTTAATATTCCCAACAAACCTTGAAGGAAGTATTGTCTAACATTATCCTCCATTTAACAGAAGTTGGGGGGAAAAGACATGTTCAACAGAACAATGAAGAGAAAATCCAGCCAACCTGATACCCTGTCAGCCTGGGTCCAGCCCCACTTCACTGCATGTCAGCTTCAGCCTGTTTTCCTTTCCTTTTCTTTTCTTTTTTTATTTTTTAACAAACAGTTCCACTGTCCTACTTTCTGAGCATCTCCAGCCTGGTCCCCGGGTGGGCGGGGGATGGGGGAGGCAGGGATTAAGCCTCATTAAGAGAGTTGAAGCAATCAAAGGACAGCAGCATGACATAAATAGGAGGGTCCCCTGCTGTCAGGATTCCCTCTTGTTTTCAGAAGCACTAACAAAGCTTGGAAGGATGCTGGTGGTCTGAGTGTCTGCAGTGCTGAAGTTAGAAAGCAGCCTTTGTGTCTGCAATGTAAGAGGGTGGTTTTGTGGCTGGAGGATTGTGTGTAGATGTAACGGTGGGATTGGTTCTTCAGCACTAATCATGTAGCACTGTCAAAAATGTACATGTTACAAATTATACAAAAAAAAAAAAGTTTGTTCTCTTTATTTTCAGTAACTGGTCTCACACTGGAATATCCATTCTGGCATTAGAAACACTATGAAACCATCTCCTCCGGAATAAAGCAGTAACACTTCAGGTAAATATTCACGGCCAGTGTGAAGTTTAGACTCCCTGTCAGGGCTGTTTCTTACCTCCCAAGATGGCTTCAGGATGCTGGGGGCACTTAAGCAGCCTTGTAGTCCTGGTTGGGGATGAGGGACATGTTTCTCATCCCACTGGCTCCACCTGATGTCATGTTGAGGTGTGGCTCACCTCACCTTGCTTCCGAACCCTCCTGACTGCCACAGTGCCACAGCTGGGGGATTTCATGGTGTGTTCTATGGGTGGGGTCAGGGACCATGGTCCCTCACTTGCTGCCTCCACCCCACCCAGTTCTCACTGACCTGAGTCTCAGCTTGCTCTCCATCCTTTTTAAGCAACCCACTTGGCAGCCTCTGCTATGGTGTCATCCGGAGTCTCACCAGAACATCCAAAAACTCTTTCTGTCCCCTATCTCAGATACTGCAAGCAGTCAATAGTTTCACCCCATTCACATCCCTAAGGAGAAATGAAGGTTTGTATTATCCTGGCATCTCTTCGTCCAACTCCCAGCTTCCACTGAATTCTCTATCTTTTCACATGCTGTTTTACCCCACATGGGTCAAGGCCCTCATCCCTTCATTCCCCCAAAAAAAACACTGATGTAAGCTATGGGATGTCAATAAATGTTTACTGAAAATTTGGGCATAAGATAGGTTCTGAATGCAGTGCAGAATAATTCAGGCAAGAGCTTGAAAATGGATATTAGCCATAAAAATCCCTATCTTAAAATCCCATTGACTATTTCCTGCCAGGAGAAATTAATCTCTCCATAGCCTGATTTTCTTCCCAAGGCCTGGGACCCCTACACGTCTCCCTTCATCTCCCTCACAACCTCATACTGACTCTCACACTGACCAGGAACAACTCCCAATCCTGTTTCTTACACAGAACAATTTAGCCCTCTCTAGGCACTATAGGGGTGGGATGAGGGAGGGGGTCTCGCTTTTATAATCAAACATGCCCATTAGGCATTTTTTCCATAATCCCTAGAATAATTCCTTCCTTAAGACTTTTGCCCTGTTTTAGAGCAACCAGCTCAACTTTAGTCAGCTCTACTGAAACAAAATGCCTCATACATTTCTTTGAATCCTCACAGTGAACAGTAGGTAGTATTATTATCGCCATATAACAAACAAGGAAACCAGGGCTCAGCAAAATTCAATAATGAAACAAATGAGCAAATCAATAGCCAGGCAAAAACTCAAACTCGGGTCTGCCTTACTCTAAACACCAGTGCTTTCCACCATTGCCCATCCTAGGAGAAGGAGCTATGTTTCTGCAGCTGGAAGGTGCCTTTGTTTTTAGAACAATTCCTGTGTGGTAGAAAAGGCCAGTGTGCTACAGGGTCATCTGTGGAGCCAGGATGTAATAACCCTTGAAGATGCGGGAGGCTGCTGCCAACATCCCTACTGATCCAACATCCCAGTCTCACAGAGCAGCCTTCGGAACGCCTGCTCCTTCCCAAGTCAGCCTCTTCCCTGAGGGCCCCACAAACACGAGAGCCAAGTCCTGTTTTGCAAAAAGTCCCTTTGGGGTAGACCACACTATCTTTAGATCTCACAGCTACAGAGAAGCAAGTGCATTCTTGAAGCTCTCTCTGACTATCTAATCAACATGCACCCCTGGAGAGCAGACACTGTGCCTTTTTCACCTCTGCTGGGCAAGGGTCCAAGCCATGCTGGGGGATATGGGGAGATCATCAGTGTTTACTGAATTGGGCCCAGTTCCAGCCACTACTGTTTCTTCCCTCCTTCATGATAAAGGGCTCCAGCAAGCTGAACTGACTTCAGTGACAGTGTGCACAACTGAAACCATTTATTGAACACCTACTATGTGCCAGACATTGTATATAGACCTCATCTCACTTTCTCAGTCACTTGAGTTCAGTAGTAGTCAGTCCATTTTAGAGATGAGGAAACTGTCTAGCAAGATCATGGCAGTTTCTTGAGCTTTCACAGCTTAAGCAACAGAAGCAGGAATTTAAACCAAAGCTTGTACAACTCCAAAGTCTGCACTGTTTCCACTATGCAACATCCTCTGTCAGAGGAGATAATGATCTACCCCTCCTTCCTAAGGGATCAAATGTCATTCTTCTTCTTTGGGGGAAAAACATGTAAAGCCGTGTGCTTGCTGTCAAAGTGTGGTTCAAAAAGCCTATTTCCCTGATGGTGATAGGGGACATCACTTGTAAAATTCTTAATCTTTTAGCAGGAAATGATATGGGACATCTCTTGCAGAGTTCTTAATCTTTTTAGTAAACCTAGTTAAGTTTTCTTCCCTCCTTTCTTTGGGGAAAAAAGCCCTCTCCCTCAAATCCAGATAATTACCCTGAAACTCAGGTGACTCAGGTCCTCTGGCTTTTGATAAGGATCATGGGTCCATCATAGGCAGAAACAGCTTTAGGCCAGGCAAGGCCCTTGGAGTCCAAGAAGGGTGGGGACCATTAGCCCAAAGTTTTCTTTCTCTTTAAGAAATATATTAACCAAGCCTGTTTTCCCTTACTTGCTTAATAGGCAAATCAATAATAAAAATTCATAGATATATGATTTAAATAACAAGTTTATATCTTCTTTTCCTTGTCTAGGGACTGAAGTGGCACTTGAGCAGGAAACCCAAGACCCCACCCTGACTGAGCCAGAAAGGGAAAGAGCTCCATGAAACCCCTGTCGGCAGGGACTATGGCCATTCTCAGCAGGAAGCAGATACAGAAGAAGAGACCTCCCGTCCCTCACCATCCATATTAATAATAAGGGGGTTCATTGCTCCTAGAAAACAGTTAAGCAGTAAAGATATTTAGGGGGTTTAGGGTCTGCCTGCAAAGACATTAAGGTCATCCTATCCTAGAAGGGGTCCACTCTAATCCACCTACAATTGAGCAAGCCAGAAGGCATATTTAGGCTAAAAGTAACTTCCACAAAGAAACCAGTAGGCAGAGAATTAGGTACCGTTTTAAACCAGTCACTCATACCTGCCCGCAATGAAGATCCCAACGACCTTCAACTCACCTGAGCTTCATTATACCATCATTGTAATATGATGCATATGCTCAGAAGTTTATTAATATCATTATAACTGACTGAATTCTGGGAACAAACATGTGCAGAAAGCAAATGATGAATCACTGAGTCCTGTCAATCTTAGTGTCAATCAAGGAATCTCACCTCTCTAAGAAAAGTAACTGCCCATAGCAAATAGGGATAAAAACACCAAAGGATTGGTTACCAGGTCTTTTGAGCCACATTTCTCTTGCTCAAGCCCCCTTCCAAGCATAGACAAGTCTACTTTTTTTTTTCACACACATGTAGAATACTACATGAGCCATTCTGTCCCTTCCCCCTCATTTCTTATATCTCAGAGATCATTCCATATCTGCAGGTAGGGAGCTGCCTCAGTCTTTCCAGCAGCTACCTGATATTCCATTACATGGAAGTGCCAGAATTATTTAATCAATCCTTTACCGATGGACAATTAAGCTGTCTCCAATTTTCATTATTACAAATTGTGCATATCTTGTATATGTCATGTTCATGTGTGAGTGGTGTGTATAAGTCCCTAGAAAGATTTCTAATGCTTATTAAATACAATATGTGCTTTTTAAATTTTAACATTTTGCCAAACTGCCCACCATAGAGGTTGCAGCAATGTGTAGCCCACGAACAATGAAAAGTAGCAATGGAATATTTCTCATATGAAGAAAAGACCTTTCGCTGGAAAAGACCAGCTAAGGGGCAAACAGGCAAGCCTATGCCTGGATCAGACATTCGTCCTAAGACAAGTGACAAAGATGAGCCAGCATCACCAACAGGTGACATCCTGTATGCACAAACCCACTTCACAGATGAGAAAATAGGCTCAGAGAATTTGACATGCGTCACCCAGGGTTATGTCCTGGAACCCTGTAAGTCCAGGGCAAATTCCTCTAGACAATATATGTTTCACCCTCTGATCTCAGCTGTAGTCTCTCATGCTGACCTGGACACAACTTGGAAAACTCAGCTCTTTCCTACTGTGAACTGAAAATAGCTGGGCCACTCACATGGTTTAGGGCTTCCCCTCATCATTTCATTCTCACCCACAGGAAACCAGGACCTGCTCCCACAGGAAACCAAGACCTGCTCCCACACATACATACTCACCCAGCTACTATTTCTAGGCTATTTGGGGCCCACAGAGCCTTGACCACTCACTTCCTTGAGGTAGGTAGCAGTGATTATCCTGGACATTCATTGCCCAGCTTAAGGAAATTAAAAGCTCAAGATCCTCTCCATGGTTACCACTGGGTGGTGAGTAGTGAGGGTGTGAAAGAAGTAAGACCACTAGTCTTATCATCAGCTGCTCTGGAAATAGAAGTAAGCATGGTGAAAATAGTTCTCTTTCTTTGTACTTGGAAAGTGCTGTCACATCCACTAACTCATTTTACCTCCACAGCAGTTCTCTGATTTAAGTAAGGCAAGGATTCTCATGTTCATTCTTCTCATTTTACGGATAAGAAAAAGGAGATATGACTTGCCCACTTCTAGAGAAGAACAGACTAGAGGCAGCCCAGGGTTTCCGGTACTTAATGCTGGCCATATTCTGTTCTGTACCCATGATTAGTAATCTCCTGGCAATGTGAGATGTCCACAAAAACCATCCCCTATCTGCACACATCTAGAGTGAGTCATCATGTCCCTAGCAATGTTGTTTGGGACCCTCTGATACATGGATATACATGAATTCCTTTCCCTGGGTCCTCATCTTTGCTTCAGCTCCATAGGATATGTCCTTTGTGAGGAAATTCTTGGGATGTTTCTGATGGCTGGCTGGCATGGCCTAAGGAATATAATAGGTTCTTAACAAAGGCATGTTGCCTAGCTGGCTGAGAAGATGAATAGATGGATAAATGGGTGGGTGGATGAATGGATGGATGGATGAATGGATGGGTGGGTGGAATACTGGTTTAATTTATTTTTTTGTTTGTTTGTTTTTATATTTTCCTACACAGCATCCATTCTCCCTTCAAATATCACCTTGATAACCTTTTGTGGAATCGTTTCTCCCCCAGGGTATATAGTACCTGCTTCCCTGGTTTCTCACCAGTCCTTTTTCCAAGTCAGGTTCTCAGTGCCCTATCTATCCTATGAGCTACTCAACATTACCCCCAGTACAATACCTTCCCGCTTAAGTTAGCCAAAGTTGTTTTCTGTACTTATAAAAAAAGAATTTTAAATGACACAGATGTAAAGATGAATGAGTAGATCAATGAATAGATGAGTAGAGGAATGGAAGGAGTGGAGGAGTGAAAGGGTAGAGCAGCAGGGGAGCGGGGGGCAAATGAATGGACTTCATGAGCTAAGTGGTCAGGTGAATCCCAGGCCTTGGAAAGATGAGAAGGAAAGAAGGAATGATAATGATAACCCCTCAGCCTTATCTGTAGGAGGGGTGATGTGAATCGATTTGGGGGGCAGCAGGACACCTATGCCCAAAATCTCCTTTGATACACTGGAAATGGGACCTTTAGTTTTGTATCTCTTAACTGAGAAAGGCTTTGGAAATAATACTGTCAAAATTTCATTTCTAGATGAGGAAACTGAGGTCCACCATGGGCAAGAGTTTTGCCAAAACCTGACAACTAGGCTTGGAGCTGAACTGGGACTAGAACTCAGGTCTCCTAATTCCCAGTTCCTTGTTCTTTTCACTGCCCAGAGCTGCCTGTAAGAAATGACTAAAGAACAGATTTTCCAAATTCCGTTTTGAGGAAATTCCCCAGGGGGACTTCCTCACCTAGTGTGAAGACCCTCAAAAATGAAAATGCCTCAGGAGGTTCTAAGGTCCCTTTTGTAGTAGCCGGAATGTTCTGCAGGCCGAAGTGCTGAGGGAGACAAGTGGAAGAAGTAGGAGAGGCAGCATAGAGAGCAAGAAACTGGAGACCCCATTCCAGAGAATGGATACAGTGGGCAAGAAGCCAAGGGGCTTCCCAGGACTAGCTCAACAAAGCAACAGAATCCAGACCACAATCACAAGAATTCTTTAAGATTCTGAAACTTGTGTCACTTCCTTTGTAAGCCTGTCTGTGGAACTCTGAAAAGGGTCTATGTGCTGGCGTGCAGGGACAGCCAGAGGGGAGAAGGAGGGACCCTGTCTCACTCCATGGTCAAGTTTAGAGAAAAAGAAATCCAATGAAGGACAGAGCATGGGGGCTGAGTGTTGCACAGAGGGCGGGAGGGCTCAGGACAGGCCTGAGTCATCACTGTTTCCTATGTGTTTTCTTCCTAACAAGAAATAATGCCTAGAGCATCTAGCACAGTGCCTAACAGCTAATGGAAAATCACTGTGAGCAACCCGCTCCTCCCCGCATGTCTCCTGACACAGAGCTGAGATGAACACCTCTACTGGGAGAGCAGAGACATGGAGGGAAGAAATGCTGAGATGATGTATTATAGAATTGTACACTTCAAATTTATATAATGTTATTAGCCAATGTCGCCCCCAATAAATTTAATTTAAAAAAAAAAAAAAAAGAAACCTGGAAAAAAATGCTAGAGCCTAGACATTTGGGGAAAAGAAGGGAAGGAATTGTTTTCCCAGCATCTCTTCATGCAGGAATAGTGCTGGGCAGTTTATTAATTACCTTGATTAGTTCTCTGAGGTATCCTAAGAGCTAGGTGTCCTTTGCCCCATTTTTGGTAAGGAAACCAAGGTATAAAATAGTTAATAACTTGTCCAAAGACATACAAAGAGTTAGTGGTATGTCTGATTTCAACTCCAATTTTTTCCCTCTTCACCAGGCTTTCTCCTGGGGGCAGAGGATAGCAGAAAGGAGGTGGTTTGTTGGGCTCTGAGAATATGCACAAAGAAAGGAGAAACTTCTGACAAGCATGCAGAGGAAAGCAAAAACAAAAAACAGACTCCAAAGTGTCAGGAGGAAGGAATAGGAACTGAAATCATCTATCACCCAGCAATTTTGAAAGAACCGAAGCTTGCCCCTGGGCCTTGCTCTCAGAGCTGCCCCACCCTCCAAGACAGTTTGTGGTGGGCTCCTCCAGTAATGCAAGGTGAGTCAGCACATAAACAAATACGCCACAAGTGGTCTCCAGCTGCAGAAGACAAGCAGATATATACAGCCACTGTCCCATGTGGTGAAGGTGAGAAGGATAGGGGAGGCTAAGCTGCAAACCTCCAGCCTGAATGTGGTTGGAAGAATGAGAACAGCTGTCATAGTTAATACGCCTGACCTAGTGAAATGTATAAGGTAATGGGTGGGGAGGGGAGGTGCAAGATAGGACGACATAGAAAGAACCAGCCAGAGCTGGACCAAAAAGCAAGGGCAGGATGTGGCAAAGAGAGTCCTGGATAGAAGTTCAAATCCTGCCCCAACGTGGGCAAGTCCCCAGAGCCTGCTGCAAGGCCTCAGCTTGTACCTCAGCACTGCTTGCTTCCTACAGATCCTCCAATAGCACCCCAAGCAGGGCCCCATAGAAACCAAGACAGGTGAGAAAACAGATCACTAGTTCAAGTGGGAAATACACTTGTAAACAACAGTGGAGAAGGGACACAGCCAGGGAACAACTCTCTAATTTGCAGATAGGGAAAATTAAGGTTCATCAGGAGGAAATGACTTTGTCCCAGGCTTTTCTCTTGGGACCTAGACTGGGATTTCTAGAGGATAGAGGGACTTTCTTTGCTCTGGACATCTTTTTTTAACAGCCAGGAAAGCCAGAGCTGCTCCCCACACAGTCTAAAGGGGAACTCCAGGTGTGAGAAAAACTTTGGAATTCAGCTGGGATGTGGTTTCATTTTGTCTGCCTCTGGTTTCCTAATGTCAAGGTGTGAGGCTGGGCAGGCAGCCAGCTTAGCTTAGAAAAGTAAATGAAATTGGAAAAAAGGAAGACTGGGCCAGGAAGGCAGGTGTAGGGCATGGGGGTAGGGGTCGCCTGCACTAGGCTGGAGGGAGCGTGTGTCTGGCTTTAGCAAGGAATATGCTAGGAAAAGGGGTGCAGGAGGTATGAAGATGGATGAGAATCAGCCCTCTGAACTCAAGAGTCCCATCAATAAGCTCATAGGGTCTACAAACATCCTATATGCAAAATTATGTGTGTTTCTGTGTAGGTCTCCACATGTTTGTGGAAAGTGTTCACAGCTTTCATCAGATCCTTAAAGGGCTCCGTTACCAATATAGGTTGGAAGCAATTTCTCATTTTACAAATGAAGAAACTTAGTACTTGGCTAACAGCTATTCTCAGTAACAATTTGTAGAACAAACAGGAAATGAATGAGCAGTGTAGACCAAGCATACTGGCAGGACAGGGAGGGCAGAGACAGCTTCATGACATTTGTACCTCATCTTACAGTCTCCTAATATGTCCATAGTCATTACTTCCCTTGATCCCCTCAACCACAAGTGTGGTGGGTCAGAAAGGCAGGTGTCCCTATTTTTCAGGAACATAAAATGCTGGGTAAATCATAACAATAGTTGCCATTCATTGAACACCCACCCTATATTGTACCATGTACCATCTGTTTAATTTACATAGGTTCTTTGATTTCTTCATGGAATCAGTACATTAGAGCCAGAGAGTTTTGCACAGGAGAAAGTGAGTAGCAGAATGGAACTACAATTAAGTTCTTCTCCCTCCTCTTCCCCACCCCCACCACAATCCAGCAGAAACACCAAAAAGGAAGAAAAATACTCTTGACCTACTCACTGCCTATTTCTGCTTAGCAACACCATCACCTTACCCCGCCCCTCCCACTACCACTTACACACACACACACACACACACACACACACACACACACACACACAGCAGAAAGTTTCACTGGGATTTAAAAATGAGGATCATGTGGGTCCATCTGTGGGTTGGTTCCCTCACCTCTCTCCTCAACTAATATCCCAACTCAGCATATTTGATATCCAGGAAAATACTTTCCTTTCTTCCTCAAATTGGGAAACTGAGATCAAAGAAAGAAAACAGAAACAGAGCTCACATGGGAAAACCGAACCTTAGCAAAAGTTTCAGGATTTCTCTAAAAACAATGCAGTGTGGTAGGAAGTCCATGAACCCATTATTGTATTCAATGTTGAGTTCTACTACTTTAGGCTATAGGACTTTAAGCAAGTCACTTAACTTCTCTAAGCCTCAACTTACTCATTTGCTTAAACATAAAGACTTTTTGTAATAGAGTTCACTAATCCCTATTAATTGAAGTCTGGTCTAGATTGCTGAAAAGCCTAAAGTATAGAATATCTATAGGGGACTGCCATTTTCTTACTCTTAATAATAACATGTAATATTAGCTAATGTTATTAAAATATTTAACAGGCATCAGGCCTTGTTCTAAAAGCTTATAAGCATAAGCACATTTGTGGGAACTTAAGTCTCTCAACAGCTGTGAAAGGACCATTATTATTATCCTTTATTTATAGATGAGGAAACTGAGGCCAGAGAGATTAAGTAAACTGTCCAAGGCCACCTAGCTAGTAAATGGGAGAAACATCAAAGCCCTTGCTCTTAACCACTGAGCCAGAAAGCCTTGTACATGTTTGGTAACTAAGGGGGCTATGTGAAGGAAACAATTAAAACAGGCAGAACATTGTTTTGTGGATGGATGAGAGTTTCTGATGTGTTTGCAATTTCTTTCTTTAAATGAGATGGCCACGTCTTCCAAAATTTTGTTTCTGTTGTTAATTGGTTAATGAGTTGTGAGGAAAGAAAGAGAGGATTTTTATAACAAGCTTAGAACAAAACCTGGCATACAAAAAGGACATAACAACTGTTAACTGCCTGACTGATGTGAGTTAATGGAACAAGCTTGAGCCTAGTCATCAGAAACATTAGCTGTGTGACCTTGAGGACCTTAATGACCACTCGGGCTCAGTTTCCACTTCTGCAAAATGAAATTAATAACCATCCTGTCTCAAAGTCATTGTGAGGAATAAAGGAAACAAGGTCTTCCCACTCTAGGTGATTCGGTCACCTTTAGCTACCACTATATATGTAACAGTAGCTAGCT
The DNA here is from genome assembly GCA_028627145.1 of Eidolon dupreanum. Taxonomy (NCBI): domain Eukaryota; kingdom Metazoa; phylum Chordata; class Mammalia; order Chiroptera; family Pteropodidae; genus Eidolon; species Eidolon dupreanum. Next base: position 80,302,215 of record CM053506.1, on the reverse strand, counting down.
AGAAAATATTCTTAGTATAAGATTACATTTTTTAAGTTCCATTTTTAAAAATTTTTTGTTTGCTTTTGTCACACTCAGTAGATACTTTTCTCTTAGATAATTCAGAAGTCAACTTTAGCCCAGCCCAGGCCAAGCTGTCACTAATTCTAAAGTACCCAAATAGGAATTGATGAAGATTTACTGTATCCAATTCTTTGGAACGGAGTAAAAACCCTGGCTCTAAACAAGACCACCACATGGGTTCAGTTCAAGATGAACTGAATTCAGATGTCCCCAGCCATGAATCTTTTAATGGTGAGCAAGCAGTCTTAGTGGATAGAGCACTGAAGTGGGAGCCAGGGCCCCCAGGTTCTGATCCTGTCATTCATTACTGTATGTTCTTAGAAAGTCACTTCCACTCGCTAGGCCTCAGTTTCCTCTTCTTCAATCAAAGAACATGGAAAAAAAGTGATCCCTAAATTTCTTTGAAGCTTTGGTTGTCTGTAGCTTTTGTGTCCAAGAAGACATTAAAAATGAGATGAGATCCCAGCATTTACTGATCCTGTGCTATAAAATGGGAAAATTGGCATAATAATAGTTGACACATGCAAAGCCCTAAAGCCCTTAGAATAGTGGCTGGCACAGAGTAAGCCTTCAGTAAATGGCTAATAACTGTGTATGGCATAAGATATCTCCCCTCCCCCTTCATTGCTCCTCTTCCCAACAAACCTAATTATCTCACTTTATAATCAAGGAAACAGAAGCTGAAAGACATTAAGAAATTTTCCCAAGGACCACTCAACAAGTCAATGGGGGTGACCCTGCGGCTATTATAAGAGCAAGACCCACTCCAACTCATAACTGGTGAAAAGGTCGCCAATGCCCCATTCAGATCCACTGCCCCAGTCATAGGGTGGTACTCTCACCTCCTTTGGGGACTATATGTCAGAGGGTGCTTCTTTCCTCAAAACACAGCATAAATAACATCCTTCCATGATGGATGAGAGAAAATACAGACCTATAATGCATCAGAAGTAATTTTGAAAGCAACCAAATAAATATGCAGTTTTTTCTAATCCTGTCCTAACTGGGCTTTCTCCTGCCCCCAAAGAAGCAGCTTCCTGACCTCTGGGGAAAATCCCTGCCCTGGAAAATGAAACTGGGGATGCTAGCAGAGGAAGAGATGTTCCACCCCCAGCACTTGTACTAGCCCTCCCTATGGGCAGAGGGAAACCAATGATCTCACTCTGGATCAGAGGGTGATGAGGAAGAAAGAGAGAGAGGGACTAAAATTTCCAGAGGCTATTTCAGTTTTCTTTTCCGTTTAATGCAATTTCACTTATGATTTCAGCCAATACCTGGTTGCCAATTTGGAAACTCCCCTTGGGGGCACTCCCTCTATTGGCCTGACTTCCTATAAAGGGCCAACCTGAGCCACAGAGAACCCCTGCAGAGAATCCTGAGACAACACAGGATCTCCCACAGCCTCTGCCCACAGGTACCATGAAGGTCTCTGCAGCTGCCCTCGCTGTTCTTCTTGCCACTGCTGCCTTCTGCACTCCTTCATCTGCCTCCCCATGTAAGTCCAGGTCCTGACCACCACAACTCCCAGAGTCAGATCCTCAGACTAGCCCAGACCTTGCCCTCTTTACAGCTATAGCATTTATACTGTCTGAACCCTGTGATTTAAATTCTTACTTATTGCTTTTCCCTGATAGATCCCTAAGCCACTTCATGGCAGGGACCCTCTGATTAACTTTTCTGTGTCTTCCGGGTCGACACCCCAAGCCTGCATGTGCTCACTGAGTGTGGACTGATACTGGGGATATTATTAGTAGGCAGGGGCAGCTCAAGCTGACCTCAAAACGTGACTGACTCATAACTAACACTAGCAAGGTTTCTAAGAAACTTATAAGCACCTAAATAAAACCCTCTTGGGATAGTCATATTTTCCGCCATTTGATAGATGGAAAAAAATAGGATTTGGGAAAGGATAATGAAAGCTAGTTAAATATCTACTATGTGTCAAATATTATGCTGATTGTTTTACATGTATCATCTTATTTAATATAACTACTTTTGAGTAGCTGTCCTTGACTTATATATAGATGGGGAAACAGGCTAAGAGAGGTTAAATAATTTACCAAACTCACACTGCTAGAAAGTGGGGAAATTAGTGTTCAAATCTAGTTCTATCTGGCTCTTAAACTCTCCTACTCTAGCAACTGTCATTTCCCAGGGTCACCCTGAATTAAATGACCAAAAAAAGTTCTCCTCTGTTAGAGGAGCCCTTCTTACTATGCATCGGCTAGAGGCTCCCAGAATCACCTCTTAGGGGTCCTGGCTGAGCCATGAAGTCTGAGTTTTGGAAACCTCCCCCAGCCCACCCTAGGTCTCAAAGAAACTAAATTCTGAGTCCACTGAGGATCCTAGGAGGGCAAGGATAAAGGCAGAGGGCCCAAGAAAAGTCAGGAGGAGGCTCAGCGTGTCTTGAGAGCCAAAGGCATGGGGTTATGATATAGAGGGAAGGATATAAGCTAGGCTCAAGGATTAGGTGAGAGATCGGTGGGATCCTCTCTGTCCTCTGTTGGAATCCCTCTCTGTCGTTGTGTGACCTCTCTGAGCCTCAGTTTCAGCCACAGAAAGATAAATAAAATAAAGTACGCAGCACAATACCCAGTGTGTACTGACAATGAATACAGGGGTCTCCTTCCTTCCCTCTCTCAGATGCCTCGGACACCACGCCCTGCTGCTTTGGCTACATCTCCCGCGCACTGCCCCGTACCCACCTCCAGGAGTATTTCTACACCAGCAGCAAGTGCTCCATCCCAGCAGTCGTGTGAGTCTCAGTCCTGCAGAACCCTCTAGGGGGATGAGGAAGGTTTACATTTTGTTGCAGAGCCAGTCCCCCCAGGAGCCCTCTGAGAGGGTGCCCTATCCACTCTCACCCACTCTCCAGCTGCATAAATAGACATGGCTCCTCCTTCTCTAGCATCAGATTCCCCAGCTATCACATGAAAGGATTAGACAAAGTGTTCTTGGAGGATACACCCACTCCAATGGACGAGGTTAGGTTTCTGATCTTTACGGATGTGATTTTTACTTCAACATCATCTGCAATGCCCCTACATGAAAAAAATCAACTCAGTCATTCCTTTCCAGTTAAGAACGCCACAGCCCCCATATCCACAACCTGTCATTAGTGATAGTTGCTGAAGAAATTTAAGACAATAGAGACTTAAAGAATTAAAATGGGGCCATCATGAAGTTTCCTATATAATGGTAAAGTGTTTTAAACCAAAAATTCCTGTGACACTGGCAAAGTTATAGGTATTCAGAGTTGGCCTTTGGTTCTGATGAATCCTTCAAAGTATAGTGGTAATTTTAATGTTACTAATTTTATTTCTGAAAACAAATATTTTTCAAAAGCAAAAAGTCCTTCTTTGAATACCTATTATGGGCAGGCAGAGATTAAATGTCTCATAGTCTAATAAAAGGATGAGACAGACATAGCAATAATAAGGGCACCCTGCATAAGAACATTACAAAAGGAGGGAGAGAACACACCGAGCTTCAAGAGTGTTCTCTTCTCCTAATTATCAGGTTGAGGGACTGGGTATACCAGGCAGAGAGGATGTCACCAGGGCTCTCCTTTGGTTTACATAGAGTCTCCATGTAGTAAAGCACTAAGAACCTTGAGTGTCTGCACAATGAAGCCAAAGTGTTTGTGCTATCAAACGTGGAATGAGTTGGAACAGGGAAAGCCTAGAAAAAAAGAGGTCGAGTTATGAGGCTGTTTTTGTTATCCATGTGATGGTACTGAAGGCTGAACAGTACCTGAAAGGAAGAGGAGAGACGGGGTGAGAAAACTTCAGAGGTGGAATTAGCAAGTCCTGGCAGATGATGTGAAATCAGGAGCAAGAATGAGAGAGAGGTTGAGGGTGACACTGAGGTTTCAACCTAGATGACTGGAGAAGTGTGGAGCTTCCTGAAGTCTTGAGGAATAGCTGTTTAAAGAGGAAAGAGCCAAGGTGCCAGCAAGACAACCCTGTGGAACTGTCCAACATGGAATGAGAAACAAAGGGTTGGTAGCTGAGGAAAGGGTGTTGGGCTAAAGATATGACATTCTTTTATTGGAGGAAGAGGTGTCCCAATATGAGTGGCAATTGAGCATAGTCTTGGCTGGCTCCAGAGCTAATCTCCCTTCATTAGAATCCCAGGTCTGTCAATTGGTAGCTGCATGAACTTGGGCCCATCACTTAACCTCTTTGAGCCTCAATTTCTTCACTTGTAAAGTGGAGTAAAATAGGATTATTTCTCCCACTAGATCGAAGTGAGAATAATAAAATGAAAGACAAAATTTGAATATTTCCTGGCACACAGTAGATGCCTGGTAAGTGTTAACTTATCATCATCGTTTTTCTCCTCTTCTAAATTTATTATTATATATAGAGAGGTGACAAGTGAAACTTGATGAGTAAATGCAATTCGTTCATTAACTCAATCAATAAACATCCATTACACCCACTGTGTGCCAGCCCCAGGGTCAGAGACTTGCAAAAGCACACAGAAGAGAAAGGGGCAGCAACTCTGAGCAATTTTCAGGGAGAAGGTGAAGGCTCCCAAAGAGACCAATCAGGAAGAGAGGCAGGAGGGAAGTCAGGCAAGTAGAAGGTCCCCAAAATGGGGGCAGGAAGAGAAGGCTTGGCAAGGAGGAACCATTCTCCAGTATCGCATTCTATAGGAAGGAGGAGGAAATGGAGGCCTGAGCAACTCTAACCCCAGATGTTGGTTCCCTAGCCTTTTGACTTCCTGGCCACAGGCCGGGGGAGGATGAAAAGAGAAGATAGTGAGTCTTCAGGACTTCCTGTACGACACCTGGTTTAACAAGAGTAGACTGGGTCTGAAGCTCTCTCACCACCCCAAATAAGAAAACAAACACTAGGAGGCACAAGAGCCCAGAATACCTCTTATGTTCCCTTTCTCTTCTTTGCAAGTCAGGGTGGGAGAAAGAGAGACAGTCACATGGCTCTGAGTGATACTCAGAAAAGGGGAAGCAGCCTCCCTGAGAGCAAACAATACTCTGACAGAGCACAAAAAGGGAAAGGGATCAAGAAATCCTCATTCTCCCCAGACAGCATAAGCCTTCACTTTGTCTGAAAACATCCTAAAGAAGAAACCAAAATGAGAAAGGTCCAAATAGGCTGGCCTAGTCCCAAAGTAACATGTTAAGTGGAAGCAGTGCTATCCAGGCCCAAGATCTCCCCTAAATAAAACCAGTCTCCCAGTAACAGATGAGGCAGGCAGCCAAACTGAGCCTATGGTTCCCGGCCTTTTATACTTCCAACTTATACTATCGATACCTGTAGAGATAAGGCCTCTGGCTCTCATGGGCCTACACATTCTGGCCAGTTAATTGGTAGAGGTGCTTTGACATTGCCAGTATCTCAGGACCCTCTGAGCCATGGTGTCCTGTACCAGGACCTTTCGTATCATGTTGCTCTGATCCAGTCTAAAGCAGAGGTCCCACAGCATTCCAATAACAACACATGTATGATATTTTTAAAAACTACTGCATGCATACTGTCTCATTTGACCTTCACAATAATTGTACAAAGTAGGAATTATTTCTATCCACATTTTAAAAGTGAAATCAAGACTCAAGTTCATGTCCTTTCATTCACCCATGCATGCATAGGTGGATGCATTTGTTGACTGTCTACCCTGTGCCAAACACTGTTATTCAAAGTCACTTATTCTTTGCCTCCCACTTATTCAGCTACGACTTGGCTTCTAGTGGACATCTTTTTTTCTCTGCATCTTGAGCACCCAGCACAGGGTCTGAAACAGAAGAAGTGCTAAGAAAAGAATAGTGGTTGACCTGCTCAACCCTAGGCTTCTCAGGGCCCATATTCCCTTAGCTCTCCAGGCTGCATGTGTTTGTGTGTGGGTTAAAATGCATACAAATCTGCTTTTGGCTTAGAGCCCTTCGAACCAATATAAGAGGAAATACTTAAACACTTTCCCTTAAAAGCCACAGATACGATTTTACGAAGCTCCAAAAATGACCCACCCAATACTATCATCATTTCTCTTTATGACTCAATCAGTTTCGTTTCCAAAATTGGCTGTCCCAGACTCACTCTCTTCTCCTCTCCCACAGCTTTGTTACCCGAAAAAATCGCCAGGTGTGTGCCAACCCAGAGAAGAAATGGGTACGGGAGTACATCAACTCTTTGGAGATGAGCTAGGATGGATGGCACCTTGAATTTGTGCAAACTTTCCTATTGCTTATTCCTCTTGTCCTAACCAGCTTAGGGGGCTTCTCCCCAATCACTTACTCCCACCACTCGTTGGAGGACACAGAATCCACTACAAAGCAGCAGTTATAAAAGTCTCCCCCAAAGGAAGCCTCCAAGAGCTCCTGAGGCTCTGTGTTGAGCACAGAAGTCTCTAGGCTCTGAGCTTCAGGCTCTTCAGCTCAGCCATGGCTTTGCAATCAGGAAGGAAGTCAGCATACCTCCAGAGGCAAAGGGAGAAAAACTGGGTTTCTATGGTAATGTCCCATCTTAGCCCCTCACTGGGATAGGCTGACTAGCAAAAGTGAAAAATCAGCTTTCTATTAAAATTCTCGAAGCAATTACAAAGTTGGCTTCTGGTTTGATTTAATCCTCAGGAACCCTCCTTGAACATTAAGCATGCAGGAGTTCAGGGCTTGTACACATCTGGTGTTTGAAGGCCATGGGGGTCATGGTCCTAAACGGTGAGCAAGACTGGGAGTACAAGCTTTCTGAGAAGGGGCATGGGCAGGACAGAACAAGTAAAATAACTAGTGGCTTATCCACTCTGGGGGGAAACAGTCACTACATCGCCACCCCCAAGTCCCCAAGAATTTATCTCACTCCCCGCCACAGCACCTCCCTGTTTCCTCAGACCATGGTGGCCCTGCCACCCACTCTGTTCCCCTTCCACCTTAGTCTACCCTATACCTTGTCCCCAGTGGGGGATACCCTACATTCTGCTCCTGCAATGGAATTTAATGTCAATCCCAAAACACCTCAGTTCTTTCAAATAAAGAGAATAAATAAAGAGGTGGGAGTACTCCAACCTTCCCATCTATGTGTCCCTTCATGTGACTATATATATTGACAATATATATTGTCATAATTATAGCTAGCATAACTGAGCACTCATTATGTATCAGGTATTATCAGCCTCTTATATTCATCATCTTTCATCCTCACAACCCTTTGGTGTAGGTAGCATTATTAACCCTGTTTTACAGTTGGGAAAATCCTTGGCAAGGAAAGAAAATAACTTGCCCAAAGCCTCAAAGTAAAAAAAAAAATAATAATAGAGGGTGGGGGGTGGGCAGGTTACAATTAACATTAAACTCACCAGGTCTAGTGTGAAAGCCCATGCTTCTTTTTTTTTTCCATCTTTAATTTGCAAAATTTCGAACCTACAGAAATTTATAAGAATACACTCAAATACCCTTTATCTGATTCAAATAGTAATATTTTACCATATTTGCTTTATTTGTGTGCATGCACGTGTGTATATATCTCTATATACACATGGTTGGTGCATACATTTTTTTCCTGAATTTGAGAGTAAGTTGCAGATGTGGTAACACTTCATCCCTAAGAATTTCAGTACATATCACACACTCAAGAAACTTAACATTAACACAATATTATTTTCTAATATGCAGTCCATGATCTATTCCCCACAATTGTCCCAATGTTCTTTATAGCTATTTTTTTTACCCAGGAGACAACTAAGTACACAATTGAATTCAGCTGTCATGTCTTTTTAGTGTCCTTTAACAGACTTTTTTTGTCTTTAAGTATGTTGATATTTTTAGCAGTTCAAATCAGATTTTTGTAGAATATTTTCTCATTTGAATTTGCCTGATTATTTCCTCGTAATTAAATTCAGGTTAAATAATTTTGGCAGGAATATCACATGAGTGATGCCATCTTTCCCAATGCAACATACCAGGGCATATGATGTCAGGTTACTGGTGGTAATGTTAAGTCTGATGACTTGGTGGTCCATGTTTTCTTGCTATAGTGAGCTGTCTACTGTGTGCCATGCACTATGCTAGGCACTGGGGAGTAGGAGTGGGAGTGGAATACAGAGATGAATGAGCTATGAGTCATAATCTTAACTTTTAGGCAGGTCAAGTCCAGTGAGGAAGATGGATGGACCACATTAAACATATAAACAGACAAACACTTAAAGGGAAGCAACTCTACAAAAGACTGTAGTCACATTGTGGGGTAGGGAGATTGCACCTGAATGGAATGAGGCAGGGTGCCTGGGGGAGAAAAGAGATTTAAAAAATGAGGTAACGTGTAAGTAGAGTTTGAAAGATTTGAGAAACCCTTTAACAGGTGGAAAAGAAAATGAAAGTCCTGACAGAGAAAACAGCATATGTAATAGTAGGAGGTATGAATGGTAGCTCCTTACCACACAGTTAAGAGTTCAGTCTCTTGTTGCCAAGAAGGGGAGTGTATGTATAAGAGGGGCTTTCTCATCCCTGCCATTTTCCTGATGACTAATCCTAAGAACATCTCCTGCTCCTAACATAGGCTTACGTGAGCTTGAGATTCACAAATACTTTGACTTTCTTTTTGAATTTATGCCTCACCACAGTCCCTCTAGTTAGCCACATAGGCACAACTTTCCCACTTTTCAGATCAGGAAACTAAAGCTCCCAGAGTTAAAATGACTAGCTCAATCTACAGGCCAGTAGATGCCAGGGCTGGGGCTCAAGGATGGAACTAGAGTGTTCTATTTACCTAGGCAATCTGGTTGCTCAGCACTTGGAAGCTTCTATCTCCCAAAGTCCAGACACTTCGTCAGCACTCCTTGTGCCATAGAAGACAGGTCTCCCTGAGCTCATCCCCCACTCTCCCAAAGGTCTTGTATTCCACCACCACCACCACCACCACCACCACCACCACAACCCCGCCCAAGTTCCCTCTTGCACCACCAGAAAAGGATGGCCTACGAAAAATCAGCAGATCTCTTTGACATCGCCAGGTCAATGTTCAAGTACCCATGGCTGGAATATCCAGGAAGGACCAAAGGTGAGATTGGAATGGACAGGAACAGAATCAGGGTCAGAGTCCTAAAAAGGAAAACTCTCTGGCTCCTGGTCCCAGGCAGGGGTCTGGGTGAATTCAGCAAATCCATGGGAGGGCTCAGGGCAGGCCCTTGGACACTTTGATGGCCCTCAGGGTAAGTCTCAGGGCCCTTTAAGGTGAGATAGCTGTGTGTTTCCTTAGCTTCTGCTCCCTGATCTCTACTCAACTCTCACACCACCAAGTCTTCGCATAAGTAATTTCCTGTGCCTACTGCTCTTTCCTCCATTATCTAACCCTTACTTGGAACGAAGACTCAGCTTGTGTACAATCCCTGGGAAACCTTCCCTGATCCTCCCACCTGTGCCTTTATCTGTCCTCACATTTTTCCTATTGTTAATCATTCATAAACAGTTCTGTCTCAGCTAATCCAGTGATTCTCAAGCAGTATCTTGTTAGGAATGCAAATTTTCAGACCCCACCCCAGACCTACTGAATCAATGCTTTGTGGGTGAGTCCCAGAAATCTATGGATTTTTTATTTTGTTTTTTAAATTTAAGTTGGTATATAATTTTATATTAGTTTCAGGTTTACAATATAGTGATTCAACATTTATATACCTTACAATGTGATGGCCACACTAAATCTAGTAATCATCTGTCACCGTGAAGTTTAACAAACTTTCCAAGTGATTCTAATGCACACTCAAGTTTGAGAACCATAAAACGAGACCAGTGGTTTTCACAATTAGCTGCACATTAGAGGTCTAAGGGGAACTTTCTAAAATATCTAAAATAGGCCTTTCTAAAATATCTAAAATTTCTAAAATAGGTCTTCAACGGACACATGAAAATATGCTCAACATCACTAATGATCAGAGAAATGCAAATCAAAACCACAATGAGGTATCACCTCACACCTGTCAGAATGGTCATCATGAATAAATCAACAAACAAGTGTTGATGAGGATATGGAGAAAAGGGTGCCCCCATGTGCTGTTGGTAGGATTGCAATTAGTACAGCCACTATGAAAAACAGTATGGAGGGTCCTCATAAAATTAAAAATAGAACTACCTTATGACCCAGCAATTTCACTTTTGGGTATTTATCCAAAGAAATCCAAAACACTAATTCTAAAATATATATGTACCCCTATGTTCACTGCATCATTATTTACAATAGCCATGATATGGAAGCAACCAAAGTGCCCCTCAGTAGACTATTGGAATATAATGGAATATTACTTGGCAGTAAAAAAGAATGAAATCTTACTATTTGCCACAACATGGATGGACCTAGAAGGTATTACGTTAAGTGAAATAAACCAGACAGAGAAGGTTAAATACCATATGATCTCACTTGTATGTGGAATCTAAAGAACAAAATAAGCAAACAAAACAGACTCATAGATTCAGGGAACAAGTTGATAGTTGCCAGATGGGAGGAGTGTTGTGGAGTGGGGTGAAAAAGGTAAAGAGATTATTAAGTACAAAATGGTAGTTACAAAATAGTCAAGGGGATGTAAAGTAAAGCATAGACAATATAGCCAATAAGATAGTAATAGCTATGTATAACGCCAGGTGGGTACTAGACTAGTCAGGGAGATCACTTTGTAAATTATATAAATGTCTAACCACTATACTGCACATCTGAAACTAATATAAAATAATACTGAATGTCAACTGTAATTGAAAATTTTTTAAAGGAAGGAAAGTGAAAGGAAATAAGAAGTTTGAATTTCCAGGTTAAAACAAATAAGTCATGGAGATGTAAGTATAGCACAAGAAATATAGTCAATAACACTGTGATAGCATTTTATAGTGTCAGATGGTTACTGGAATTATGATGATCATTTTCTTTAGGTATATAAATGTTGAATAACTTTGGTATAAACTGAAACTAATATAATATTATATGCTATCTATACCTTAATAAAAATCTTTTTAAAAATAAAGTTCTCACAAAAAAGGTAACTACGTGATTGATTGATGGTGGGAGTCATTTCACAATGTACACACAGATCAAATCTACACTGTACAATTTAAATATATTCCAACTTATTTTGTCAATTATACCTCAATAAAACTGGTAAAATAAAAATAAATACAAAAATACAATACAAGGATCTTTGGAAACATGGTGGAGAGACATCCACAGATCTCTCCTCTTGAAAAAACAATAAGCTGAACATCTAAAACTCAACAAAAAACACTCAAACTGCACACCAGCACATCCGAGCATGGGATCTGCACATAAGGCCTACAACAGGTCAGAGCCCCAGGTGTCAGGCAGTGGACTGTGAGAGATAAAGAAGCCGTCTCTCCCAGCCTCTGGAGCTACCTGTAGAAGGAGGGGAGAAAGAGCAGCAAGTTCCCTAAACAGCTCCAGCTAGCGGCAGTGCCCAGTCATCAAGGTAGAAGGCAGAGAAGTGGGATAGCAGAAAAACTACAGTTGATTTTTACCTGCCACAGTTGCAAAATCGAGGCTGAGCCATAGCCCCCTACTCTGAACCCAGAGGGCCCTTCCCCCCATACCCTCCAAGACCAGTCACTGCAGAGCCCCAGGGGAATCTGAGCAAACGCTACCAAAACTGTTGCTAACATTGACAAGGAAGGAAACTGAGGGTAGTGAGCGTGATTAAATATCAGAAAATAAAAAGGCATTTTAAAAGCTTTATATAAAACAGAGATCCAAGAGGCTTAGATGCCACCTACTGGAAACAAAAAGAAAAGCGCCTTCTTTGCAGCAGGCTAAAAAGAGACCTTTATATAATAAATCTTCTTTCTGGAAAAAAAGCAGAATACATTTCCATTAAAGCCCAGGCAGAGAAATAGTCCATTAAACACCATGAACAACCAAGGTGAAGAAAGAAAAATCTCCAGAAAATAAGCTTACAGACATAGAAATATTTAATTTAAATGACAGAGAATTCAGGATGGTACTTCTGAAAAAACTCAGTGAATTCCGAAACGAGTTATATCAACAATTTCAAGAATTAAAAAAACACCTAGATGAGCAGAGCAGAGATTGAAACCTTCAAAAAGAACCAAATAGAACTTCTGGAGATGAAGAACGCACTGTAAGAGTTGAAAAATGAAATAGCAAGCTTGGGAAACAGCATTCGCCAAATGGAGGAAAGGATCAGTGGTATCAAAGACAGAAATCTAGAAATAAATCAAAAGGAAGAAGAGAGACACCAAAGAATTAAAAGTAATAAAAGAGAAATTCAAGAACTAGTTGATACCATCAGGAGGGGTAAGAATAATGGGCATTGTCAAAGGCGAGTGAAAGGAGCAAGGACTAGAAAGCATTTTCAGACAAATAGTGGACGAGAATTCCCCAAATCTAAGGAATGAGCTGGAGCTTGAAATTCAAGAATGCAACAGAACACACAATTATCTCAACTCAAAAAGACCTTCACCAAGACACATTGTATTAAAATTATCAAAATCAATGAAAAAGACAGAATTCTCAGGGCACCTAAGGAAAAGAAAACGGTAATTTATAAAGGAAAACCCATTAGATTATCTTTGGACTTCTCAGCACAAACTTTAAAAGCCAGAAAGGAATGGAATCAAATATTTAAACTATTAAGTGAAAGGAACTATCAGCCTAGAATAATGTATCCAGCTAAGCTCTCCTTTAGAAATGAAGGAAAAATTAAGTCCTTCCAGACATACAAAAATTGAGGGAATTATCCACTACGAGGCTTGCACTACTAAACACTAGGAAATACTAAAAGGGGTCAAAAAAATACATAATTAGGAGTAAAGTGACTATCAGGCAAATAGAAGCAGAGGAGTGCAACCCTTACTAAGAACAGGGCATTATAAGCTTAAATAATAAGAGAATTGTTATAACAAGATAGTAATGAACATTCAGCATACATAGGGACAAATTGAGACAACACTGACTGAAAAGGGGAGGATTCAGAGGTCCACATTCTCAAAGGGCAATGGAGATAAGGCATGTGCAGAAGAAAATGGACGACTGTATCTATATAACTATCCTTTACATATTCATAATGGTACCACACACCGAAGATTCAGAACTGAAGTATATAACATAAAACAAGAAGAACCAGAGGCAAAACCCACAAAAGCCAACCAAAATAAAGAAAACAGAAACACAAAGACAAAAAGCAATAAAAACACTGAGCAACCAGAAAGCAAAAGATAAAATGGCTATAAGAAGACCTCGTATTTCAATAATCACCCTAAATGTAAATGGACTGAACTCACCAATAAAAAGGCACAGAGTTGCAGAATGAATCAAAAAACAAAACTCAACCATATGCTGCCTCCAGGAGACACATCTCAGCTCCAAAGACAAATACAGATTCAAAGTGAAAGGGTGGAAAATGATATTTCAGGCAAATGCCATTCAGAGAAAAGCGGGAGTAGTAGTACTTATGTCAGATGAAATAGACTTCAAACTAAAAAAGGTAAAGAAAGATACTGAGGGATACTTCATAATGATAAAGGAAATCATGCACCAAGAAGAAATAATACTTATTAATATCTATGCTCCCAATCAGAAAGCCCCGAAATATGTAAAGCAATTACTAACAGAACTAAAGGGAGAAACAGACCAAAATACCTTCATTAATAGGAGACCGAAATGCCCAGATATGAACAGATCATCCAAACAGAAAATCAATAAGGAAATAACATCCTTAAACGACACATTAGACCAACTAGACATAATTGACATTTACAGAGCCTTCCATCCCAAAACAGCTGTTTATAAATTCTTCTCTAGTGCACATGGAACATTGTCAAGAATGAACCACATACGGGGACACAGAGATGACCTCAACAAATATAAGAGAGTTGAAATCATATCAACCATATTCTCTGACCATAATAATTTGAAACTAGAGATCAGCTGCAAAAAGAAATCAGGTAAAACCACAAATACATGGAGATTAAACAACACGCCACCGAAGAATAACTGGGTCAGAGAAGTAAAAATGGAGATCAAGAGATACATAGAAATGAATGATAATGATAGCATAACAAATAAAAACTTTTGGGACACAGCAAAAGCAGTTATAAGAGGAAAGTTCATATCATTACAGGCCTATCTCCAAAAATAGAATGAACCCAAATAAACAACCTAACGTTTCATCTTAAAAAACTAGAAAAGGAAGAACAAAAAATAGAAAAAATAAATACAACAAAGGGCTGGTTCTTTGAGAAGGTTAATAAGATTGACAAACCCCTGGCTCGACTCACTAAAAAAAAAGAGAAAACACAAATAAATGAAATCAGGAATGAAAGAGGGGAAATTACAACTCACATCACAGAAATACAAAGGATCATACAAGAAAACTATGAAAAAGTATATAATAACAAATTTAATAACCTAGAAGAAATGGACCAGTACTTAGAAAAATACAACCTTCCTAGACTGAATCAAGAAGAACTGGAAAATCTAAATAGATCGATCAGCAGCATGGAAATTGAAACAATCATCAAACACTTACCAAAAAGTAAAAGTTCAGAACCAGATGGCTTTACCAGTGAATTCTACCAAACATTCAAAGAAGAATAATACTTATTCTCCTCAAACTCTTCCAAAAAATCGAAGAGGAGGTAATACTTTCCAACTCATTTTATGAGGCCAATGTTACTCTGATACCAAAACCTGGTAAAGATAACACAAAAAAAAAGAAAACTACAGACCAATATCTCTCGTGAACACAGATGCAAAAATCCTAAATAAGATACTAGCGAACTGAATACAGCAACATATTAAAAAGATTCTATACCACGATCAAATGGGCTTCATCCCAGGGGCACAGGGATGGTTCAACATATGCAAATCAATTAATGTGATACACCACATAAACAAATTAAAAAGTAAGAATCATATGATCATATCAATAGATGATCATATCAATAGAAGCCTTCGAGAAGATACATCATCCATTTATGATCAAAACACTTCACAAAATCGCTATAGAAGGAAAGTACCTTAACATAATAAAGGCCATATACTTAATGGTGAAAAACTAAAAACCTTCCCTCTAAGATCAGGAACAAGGCAAGGCTGTCCACTTTCGCCACTGTTATTCAATATAACATTGGAGGTCCTAGTGAGTGCAATCAGACAAGAGAAAGATATCAAAGGCATCCAAACAGGAACCGAAGAAGTCAAATTGTCACTATTTGTGGATGACATGATTCTCGATATAGAAAACCCTAAAGACTCCACAAGAACACTAGTAGAAACAATAAGCAAATACAGTAAAGTCTCTGGATACAAAATCAACATTCAAAAGTCCATAGTGTTTCTATACTCTAATAATGAAGTGTCAGGAAAAGAAGTGAAAAAAATCATTTCTTTTGCAATTGCAACAAAAAGAATAAAATACCTAGGAATAAATTTAATGAAACATGTGAAGGACCTATATAATAAAAACTACAAGACTCTAATAAAAGAAATTGAAGAAGATACAAAGAAATAGAAAGATATTCCTGGTTCTTGGACTGGAAGAATCAACATAGTTAAAATGACCATATTACCTAATAGAGATTTAATGCAATCCCCATCAAAATCCCATCAGCATTTTTTTTAAAAAAAAAGAACAAAAAATCATCAGATTTGTACAGAAGCACAAAAGACCCTAAACTGCCAAAGCCATCCTGAGAAAAAAGAATAAGGCTGGAGGCATTACTCTGCCCGACTACAAAGTGACAGTAATCAAAACGGCATGGTATTGGCAGCAAAACAGACACACCAGACCAGTGGAACAGAATTGAGAGTCCAGAAGTTAACTCATATTTATATGGGCAAATAATTTTCAACAAAAAAGCCAAAAACATACAGTGGAGAAAGGAAAGCCTCTTCAATAAATGGTGCTGGACAAACTGGAAACCCACCTGCAAAAGAATGAAACTAGACTGTTGACTATCACCACACACCAAAATTAACTCAAAATGGATTAAGAACCTGAAAATAAGACCAGAAACAATAAAATGCATAAAAAAAAAAAAACATAGGAACTAAACTCAAAGATCTTGGACTTAAAGAGGATTTTATGAATTTGGCAAGGGAAGTAAAAGCTAAAATAAATGAATGGGTCTACATGAAACTAAAAAGCTTCTGCTCAGCAAAAGAAATCGTCAACAAGGTAAAGGGACAACCATCCAAATGGGAAAACATGTTTGCAAGCAACGCCTCCGATAAGGGCCTAATATCTAAAACATACAAAGAACTTGTACGACTCAATAACAACAAAAAAAACAAACGATCTAATCAAAAAATGGGCAGAGAACAGACACTTCTCCCTAGAGGACATACAAATGACCAACAAATATTTGAAAAGATGCTCAGCATCGCTAGCTATTAGGGAAATGCAAATCAAAACCATAAGAGATACCATCTCACACCTGTTAGAATAGCTATAAGCACCAGGACAAGTAATAACAAACATTGGAGAGGATGCAGAGAAAAAGGAACCCTGATACACTGCTGGTGGGACTGCGAATTGGTACAGTCACTATAGAAAACAGTATGGAGGTTCCTCAAAAAACTAAGAATTGATCTACCATATGAGCCAGCAATCCCTCTACTTGGTATTTACCCCCAAAGACTTGAAAACCCATATCCAAAAAGATATTTGCACACCGATGTTCATAGCAGCATTATTCACAGTGGCCAGGACATGTAAGCAACTGAAGTATCCTACGATAAATGATTGGCTAAAGAAGCTGTGGTACATATATATAATGGAATATTACTCAGCCATAAGAAGAGATGAAATACTACCATTTGTGACAACATGGATGGACCTCGAGATAATCATGCTAAGCAAAATAAGCCAGACAGAAAAAGTTGAAAATCACATGATATCACTTATATGTGGGATATAAACCTAAAAGCAACAAATGAACAGGAGAAAAAGAGACTCATTGACATGGACTATAGACTAGTGATTACCAGAGGGTAGGGGGTGGGGGAGGAGAGGATAGGTAGATGGTTAAAGGAGGTCAAAAATATGGAGGTTGGAGGTGAAGTGGGTAAAGGGGATCAAATATATATGGTAGCTGAAAGAAACTAGACTTTGGGGGGTAAACACAATAGAATATACAGATGTCAAATTATAATGTACACCTGAAAATTATATAATTATATTAACCAACGTTACGCCAATAAACTTAATAAAAAAAATATAATACAATATCTATGCCCTTTCTTCAAATAATTTGATTCAATTAGTCTTATGTAGGGCCAAGGCATATTAAAAGTCCCTCCGCAAAAAATTTGAATATGCAGCCAAGGTTGAGAACCACTCTGCTAGACCAGTGTTTCTCAGACTCAAAAGTACATAAAAATCTTGTTAAAATGAAGATCCCGATTCAGTAGGTCTGGGGTGAAGCCTACGATTCTACATTTCTAAGAAGCTCCCAGGATTTGGCAGTCCTGCTGTTCTGCAGACCACGTTTTGAGCTGCAAGGTACCAGAAAGTCATAAGCCCCTTAAGGACAGGAATTACACTTTTTTTACCTCCCTAGTGCCTGGTACTAGTGTTCACTAAATGCTGAATAAATAAATGCCTAAATGGATGATTCTTTAACCCACCTTTGTAACTGCTGTCTTATTTGAACTACAGAACTCAGAAAAGCCACAGCTCCCATTTACCTGCCCTTATCCTGCCACCAGGTAAGACCCCTAACTTTTGCCACTCCGGGAGCTTTCTTCAAGTAGGAGGGTGAGCTGACTGTCCCTTCACATTATGGCCACTTCACAGAACTGTGACACCTACTCCCAGGGCTGCTACCAACTCTGTATGACCTTGAACAAGTCACTTTCCCTCCTTGAGCCTCAGGAGCTTCCTCTGTCACAGGCCAACCTTTGCCCCTCTCCCTTTGTAGAGTTGCTATGAGGTAATACAGGTAAGGCCTGAACTACACAGGCAGTGCTTAATAATGAGTCATTTTATTAATTAACACAGGGATCATCATAGTTAGTTGTCAAATAAAATATAGGGTGCCCAATTAAATTTGAATTTCAGATAAACAATAAATGATTTTTAGTATAAATATGTCCCAAATGTTTCATTCATTACCTGAAATCCAAATTTAACTGAACATCCTGTTTCCTACTTGCTTCATGTTTACTAAACCTGACAACTCTACTCATTGTGAGTTAAAGATCCATCTTCTGAAATCATGACAATCACTTGAGAATTTATGATCTTCTCAATTACCAAATTGGGAACCACTGGCTGAAGCCCCTCTTGCTTTGTTGCTCAGAGATCTGTTATAAAGACAGGAAGCAAGGCTTGAGAAGAGATGGGAATGAATTCTAAGCAAATCTTCAGAGAAAGCCCCTGACCCACTCAAAACTTCTCCACTATAATCAGAGCTGTGGGTTCACAATTGTTTAGAAGAGAGCTTACTTGAAGCTTTTTTTTCCAATGAAACTATTAAGTTCAATAGGGTAGGGATAATAACTGCTTCTCTGACAGCACAGTGCCTGGCACATAATAGATACTCAATAAATATCTCTTGAATACCAGAATGTGGTGAGAAAACTTGCCCAGGTCACATGGTGGAATAGGAGGTACCTGTCACTCCAGTTCAGATGAGAGACTGATGGGCATCTCTCTCACCTAGTCTCTTCTTACCCTCACTCTTCTCCTGACTGAGGACTATCCCCTGTGACTGCTCTGCCACTCACATCCCTACCCCACTCCAGATGCCAAAGGAAGAGCTTCCCCCAAGTCCGGAGTGCTGGAGGCAACACCCAAGCAAGCCAAATGCAGTACCATACTGCTACTTCAAGAAGCCCGAGATCTACACACACTGGCACACCCTGTACGATCAGCGACAGGAACGAGAGACCCAGAAGATGTTGCAGAAAATGAGAGATCACCCTAGGTATGCTTTGCCCCTCCCTATTCCCCACAATCCTCCACACCTTCTAGGAAAAAGAGGAAAGAGAAAGAAGGGGTATGGTGAGGGCAGGGACCAAGTCAGGCTACAGATATCAGAGGACCCTGAGGTAGAAGGAGACTCATCTTTCTTCTTCTGGTTCCACCTCTGAACCGGGCTGAGGACCAGGGGCAGAGGAGAATTTGTGAAGTAAGGAGGGAGGAAACAAGGGGACCAAGGCTGCCTGTGCAATTTCTCACTCAGGTACCACAAAGTGGGAACCCCCACCCAAACATTTCATCTTCCGATGATCAAGTTGACTACAAAATCTCAGACAAGATACAAGACTTTACACCCTACTGGGGACCCCCTGAAGTGGCAAAGATTAAAGGTCAGGGACCATGGCGGGAGGATGGGGAGACTCCCTTCCTATGGGCACTCTTACCTTGGGCTCATATCATCCTTCAGCCCTCGATCCCTGCCTGCAAAATGAAGGAAGGGGAGGGAAAGGGATTGGACTGGATGAGCTTCTTTCAGTGTGAAGTTCTACAACTATATTTATCCCTTTCTGCTTTTTCACTGGCTTCCTTGGATGGGCAGGAACTCACAAAAAGCTTAAAATCTCCCCAAGAGGATGAACAGTTCTATGCAGCACAGGTAAGAAGTGGCAAGGGTCAAGGAACATGATTGCAGGTAGGTGTTAGTTAAGCTGGAGTGTAGAAAAGATGCTTGAGGTGGAGGGTGGGGGTGGAGTGTAGTTCCAAAAACAAACTCCAGATGTGTACAGACGATGGTAACTCCTGGGGTAGTGTCCAAGTTCTCTTCCTTTTCCTCTACCCTGATCCTGCAGGCTCTCGGGTGCCTGGGCGTCAGTGACAAGTTTGTCATGGAGGCACTATTGAAGGTGGTGAGTCTTGGGCTGCATCGAGTTCAGGAGAGGAGGGAATAGGGTCTGAGGTATGTAGAGCATGGGCACATGGGTAGAGACAAGGCTTACCAGGGTACAAGGATGATGAGTCAGATCCAGTGAAGAGAGAGCTGCCAATGTGCAGCATGTCGCCATCTCATGTTCTTGGCTTCTTTAAAGGGCAGCTTGATCTAAAAGGATGGGACAGGGGAAATCTGAAGATCCCCTTTGTCTAACAGAAAAGACACTCGACTGAAAAGCCAGGAGAGAACTGGGACTGAGTTCATTCTCTACCTTAACTGAATCAATGCTCCATGTTTATATGCCAATTTATAGTGGAGCACATGCATCCTTCTCCATAATCACATTTGAACCTTACAATACTAGGAATAGGCAGTAGTATCTGCATTTTTCCAATGAGAAAATGGATGCTCTGAGAGGGTGACTTGCCCGAGGCCACATGGCTACTAGATACCAGATAGGTATCAGAACAAAAGTCTTACCCTCAATTTGTGTTTCTTCCATTGTACCATTCTGGCTGTATTGTGTTTGAGCATAGATAGGTCACTCTTTAGGACTCAGTATCCTCATTTGTAAAATGAAAAGTTAGACTGAAATTCTTAAAGCTCTGACTTCCATCATCTTATGGCATATTTCCACCACCTGCCTCTTAAATCAGGCCCAAACTAGTCCAAAGAAAGTGAAGTATGAGGCCTGTCGAACCCTGGCCATCCTGGGTGAGTATATCTTCTCCCTGGATGGGGTGCTGGAGAGGTAAGACAGGGGCCAAGGCAGTCACTTTTCCCTTTGGTTAAGGACAGAGGGGAGTGGAGTGTGGCATTTGAGCATTTTGCAGGGTCTGAGAACTATGCTAGACACTGTTTGGCAGAGAGAGGAAAGTGAAGTGAAAAGGGAGATTAAAGGGAGGGAGGAAGAGAGGGGACTCCTGGAATTGCAGTCATGCTCAGCCAGCTGCTCCGGTGTCCTGGGAGGATATGCAATACCTTAGGACCTAGTACTTGGAACTTCTTTCTTGAGGGCACAGTGAAGTCAAATGGATTCTGGCAAAAAGAAGCAGCCCCTGAGGTTCTTCCCTGATCTGAGGACCCTCCCTGTCCAGGTTGCCTGAATAAGCACGTGATCCAGGCTCTCATCAAGCAGTTGAAGGGGCAAAATGAGGGGCAAAGGATGGAAACTCTGACTGGGCTACGAGTGGCTCTGAACTCCTGGGCTGCTATTCCAAAAGATAAGGTGATTGGGAGATCGATAACTAGGGCAAGGTAGGACAAGGTAATTGATGGTGTTGGCTGGGGGTTAGGTCAGGAAGAAGGTAACCTAGCTCCTAGCTTCGATGAGGAAGACATTGTCCTGGGAAGTTCTCCGAATGGAAGTATTGGTATAGCCACTTACTAATCATGCAACTCTGAAAAGCCAACTTTCAGAGCCACACAGTTTGTCCATCTCTAAAACGGAGATGATAATTACCTATAGCACTGTTAAGATTAAACGAAATAATATATGTAAAGTACCTAGTTCAACACCTGTGCTCTTTAAATGATACCCATCATTATTATTGTCCCTAAAGTAGTTAGTAAAGGAAAACCTCTATTTTAAGAGGGGACAGGGACCAAGAGAGTCCACTGACACTACTTGAGATTTTCGCCTTTTAGGGTCCTCCTAATTTGACCCCATCACTGCTCCAAATGAAATAGAATTCATCATTCATTCATTTACTCAACATGTATATATTAAACAGCTATCAGATGCAAGGCACTAACCTAGGCCCTTGGGATACATCAGTGGACCAAACCCTGCTTTTGTGGAGTTTACATTCTAGTGGGGGAAGAGACATAAAAACCGATTAACTTAATTATATAGTATGTTAGAGGTAACAAGTATAATGGGAAAATTATGTGGATGGGCGAGGAAGATCAGGGATGCCAAGAAGGGATGGAGGTGGGATGCAACTTTAAACATGGATGAGAGGGAAGACCTCATTTAGGTATCATTTGATGATGTGTGCCTTGCAGATAACCTGAGAGAAGGCATTCCCTGCAGAAGGACCAATCAATGCAAATACCTAAGGCAGGAGTATGCTTGGCATTGTCAAGGAACAGCAAGGAGACCAGTGCGGCCGAAGCAGAGTAGAAACAGAGAAAGCAGTAGAGAATGAAGTTAGGTTAACAGGAGACTACATGCTATGTGCCTTTCTGGACTACCTTAAGTACTTGGGCTTTATTCGGAGTGAAAGGTTCACTCTGACAGCTGTGTTGAGAAAAGATGGGGTAGGGTGGCAAGAGTAGAAGCAGAGAGACCAAATTAGGGGCTACTGAAGCAATCCTGGTGAGATATAATGGTGGCTTGGATTGTGGTAATTGCAGTGAAATGGGTAAGAAGTTATGAAATTCTGGATATATACAAGTAAAATTGACAAGTTGAATGTGAGCTATAAAAGATAGTGTAGAAAAAAGGATGAAGCCAGGTTTTTGGCCTAGCAACTAAAGGATGGAGTCAACAACTAAGATGGAGAAAGCTACAAGTGGAACAGGTTTGGACAAATTACGTTTGAGATGTCTATTGGACCAAGGGAGACAGCAAGTAAAAAGTTGGATATACAATTTGGAGTTTAGAAAAAAAATCTGAACTAGAGGAAAAAAAATTGAGTTGTCAGCATATAGATAGCATTTACTATCATTCAACTAGATGGGATCACTAAGAAAAAAAAAAAAACAAGAATCAAGCCTTGGGGCACCTCAATATTAAGAGATCAGAGAGAAATGAAGAACCAGTAAATACTGAGAAGTGGTAAACAAGTAGGAAGGCAATCAAGAGTGTGGTATTCTGAAAATCAAGTGAAGAACATCTATCAGGGAAAGGAGACAAATCAACCCTCTAAAATAAGAACTGACTATGGCCATGCCACCCTAAACAAGCCCAATCTCGTCTGCTCTCGGAAGCTAAGCAGGATTGGGCCTGGTTAGTACTTGGATAGGAAACCACCTAAGAAGATCAGGTGCTGTAGGCATAAAAAATAAAAAATAAGGGATTGTAAACTGACAAGGTCATTGCAATCTGTGAGGTCAACCAAAGATTGCCTCACCTAAAATAAATTAATTAAATTAAATTAAAATAAAATAAGAATGGAGAATTGATACATGAATTTTAACAATGTGGGACTCATTAATATTATCTTAAGAATTATCTTGGTGCAATGGTGGGGTGAAGGCCTGACTAGAATGGGTTTAAGAGAGAATGGGAGAGAAGAAATTAGATACATCAAGAAGACACAACTTTCCAACTTTTGCTGGAAAGAGTTGTATTTGGCACCAAGGATAGATTCTAGAAAAAAGAAAAATAACAGCATGTTTCTTGCTATGGGGTAATGATCCAGTAGTAAGAAAAATAATAATTTTGAAGGCAATGTAAAGAGTTGTGCAATAATGGTCTTTAGTAGGTGAGAAGAAATGAGATTTAACACACAAATGGAGAGATTGACTTTAGATAGATGGTCACAGTCCCTAGTAACAAGTGGAAAGAAAGAACATATGGGTGCAGGCATTGAAAGTTGGATAGAAGTGGTGGTAGGTGTCTATGGTACTTCTTTTCTAGTTATTTTATTTGCTCAGTAAAGTAGGAAGCAAGGTCATCGGCTCAGCATAAGAATGAAGGAAGAAGTGTTAGAGGTACCAGAAGAAAGGGTGTGAATTGAGAAGGTGGGAGAGTTGCCCAGAGAAAAACAGTATGATTAGTAGGCAGCATGAAAGGTCTACATGAGGTTTGTGTTCATACATTTAAAACAAGATCAGTCATCTTAAATGTGTTTTTCTCCAGGAAGTGCAGGCACCAAATGAAAAGTTGAAAAAAATGAAGTGAGGGGGTAAAGTTGCTGAGTGAGGCAGGGAAGTGATTATAACAGGACCATGAATTTAAACTGGGTAAAGAGGGAAGAAGCGGAGGAACCATGAAACAGTGTTCGATGGCTGTTAGTCCTTGTGGAGTCCAACAATTGATGGCATTGGGAGGTGAGCTGGAAAAATAGGAGACGATGGTCAGAGAGTGAGATCCATGAAATGGAGATCATGGAGACATAATGGGTAATGATAGTCTCTCTGGGGGAATTAGTGGCTGACATAGAGTGGAGGACAAGGTTATTGGAGGAAAGAACCTGGATCAATGGCATGTATATATATATATTTTAATGCCAGGAATTAAGACAGCAGAAGTGTTAGAGTAACACTGATCTACCCACAAGATCAAGTCATAGAGAAATGAAACGATATGACCTAGGAGCAAATAGATGAGAGCAAAACTAAGGGGAAATAGGTAAAATAATCTGATTTGACATGAGATTCATTTTAGGGAGGAGGGAGAATGATCTGGAAGCAGCAGTAAATTGCCCTCTTAACAAAGCCCGGCTGAAAAATGAACCCCTGCCCATTTTGCCTCCTGTCTTCCCCTCAGAGGACTCAAGTCGGGGATGAAGGGAAGTTGGTGCCTGTGCTACAGATGCTGATACAAAAATCATCAAGAGAAGCAGCAGTGGAGGCAGCCCTGTGCTTGGGTTTCCTAAGACCCTGCAACAACACAGCCCAAGAATTCTTGCTGCAGTGCCTGTGTCTAGGGTCCATGACCCAGAGGATAAAGGTGTGAGGGGCAGGAGGCTGGACTCCCTGGGGAGCATTGGGGAAACAGAGGCCAGTACTGATTTCCATAAGGTCTGGACCCTCTCTTCCTTATCCCATAGCAAAGAAGCTTCAGCAGAGAACAATGCAGGGACCTCTGTGTCTGTCAATGTGTGTGTACATGAGTATGGGGTTATGTGGACATAAGTGTACATGAGTCTATGTATATTTGGTTTGTATGAGTATTCATTTATGTATGTGCACATATGAATTTACGCTTACTCAAGAGGCCAAGAGGCAGGAAAAAGGACGCCACCTATTACCCACAAGTTCTAGGCTCAGCCCTCAAGTCTGCCTGACCATCCAGATGCATCTTGGCCCTATACACCACATCCACCCTGCCAACCCCCATAGGCACTTAGGATGCTGGTCAAGATGATGCATGTGCACTCAGCCACAGTCATCAGAGCCATCCTACACCAATTGTGCCATTCCAGTGTCCTTGAGGTAAGCCCTAAGGCCACCTACTACCCTTCCTACTCTAGCACTAAGACAGGGTTAGAGGATGAGAAAGGAAGTATATCTTTCAAGCCTCCCCGTCCCCTTCCCCTCAGCACCGCTTAGAAGCCACCCAGATGCTCAAGACCATTGGGCTGGAACAGATCCAAACACAGGGGCTAGAGGGACTTGTATTTGACCTCCTCAGCAAGAAGATATATAATGAACCCTTTTTCGTAAGTAAGACCAAAGTCCCTAAGCCCAGGCAGCCCAAAGCTGTCTCATCTCCCTTCTCTGAGGACCTCCCCTGGCATGACTCCTACCACACTGCCCCACAAAGAATCACATGCATCCCAACTCACTCCCCATTTCCCTAATACAGCCCATGTTTTCAACCACCTTGCCTTTGCTCAGGCAGTTCTCTCAGCTTAAAATGCCCTGAGTCATCCCTCCCTCCTCACGCTATTCAAGTGAAAAATTGCCTCATGCTATTCACTCCCACTGATAAGTAACTACTCTCTCCTTTAACCTATTAAAATATGATTGCTTCAAGACAAGTCCCAACAAATCCTCTGGGAAGCTTTCCCAAATCACCACAAACAATATCATCGCTGTCTTCCTCTGTATTCCCTTGCTTATATCTTTGTGATAACTCACTACAAAACCAGCCACAGGATTTTTAAAGGTATTTTTCTAAAATGTAAATCCAATTGTATCTCACCTCTGCATAAAATTTTCAATAACTCCCCAATGCCTTCAGGATGTTTTATATTGCCCTCACCACTCAAGGCCTGCTTATCTCTCTAGCTTCATCCCTCCTCACTCTCTCACTCAGAGCTACACACCAGCTATGCTTAGGATGACCTTGTCCTGATTTATACGTGCTGTCCCAGTATAATTACTCAGAGTTCCCTGCTTTGAACAGTCCCAGTTTGGTCACCTAGCTAAACTGAACTATTTTATATTCCCTAAGCTATGCACTCCCTCTTGCCTCCAGGTTTCTATTATATATGTTCTCCCCATCTGTCTGGAAAATCACTTGCCCCCGGTCCTCTCCCTGGTTAACTCACACTCACCCTTCAAATTTCAGGAGGCATCAATCACCTCCTCCAGGAAATACTGGTACCCAGACTGAGTTAGAGGAAACTTCTATGTGCACCTTGCACTTAGTTCAGTTGTAACACTTATCACAGTAGTGTAACTGCCTATTCACTTGTCTGCTTCCCCCACCAGACCATGAGCTCCTCCAGGCAAAGACAATATGTAGCCCAAAGTAAACATTCAATGCTTCATTTGTGAAGCAGTTAAGGATATACCCCTGCTTTTCTTCTCTTTGTTGTCCATTCTTAATCCCTCTTCAGGCCATGAGGCAGGCTGTGGCTGAAACTATGGAAGAGCTCAAGATGAAGCCTATGATGATGAACTTGGTGGAAGCGTGAGTGGCTTGGAATGGGAGCTGCCAGGGCCAAATTCTAAGCTATGGGTCAGAGGGTCAGAGAGCTAAGAACCTGATGCCAGGTCTCAGCTCTCGCCTGTGCCCCTGGCCAAGTCATTCTTTGACCCCTGGGCTTTTCTTCACCTGTAAAAAGGGGCTGATAACACCTACCACTCAGGGTTGCTATCAAGTTCAAATTAAGAGGACATGAAAGGGACTTGTAAAAGGGAAAAGTTCTGGACAGATGTGAGTCCCGATTGTCATTTAGCGCCCCTCGCAAATTAGAGTACCTGCCTTTCCTCTCCCAGTCTCTCTCCTGACCTAAGGAACAAGGGAAAACTTAATGAAATTAGCATCACTCATCAGTCTTATGCCCATCTCACTCTGTGCTGTAAGAAGAAATAACCAGCCTTCTTCTCCCTACCCATTAATTGGATCAAAACACACTCCTTCTACACAGGCAACTGATGAACTCAGATGCCGCTGCACGCCAGGAAGCCATTATCGCCTTGGTAAGGCCAGCTCTGCTTCTCTGACCAGATGTGTTAATGGCAGGGGCAAGAGGCAATTGAGCAGAGTTCCTGAAGGGAAGAAATGGCTGTAATATTTGGGGAGGTTGTTTGCTTGCTTGTTTATATTATAATTCCAGTCCCACCAGGATTTCAGAGTAACCTTTTCTTCAGGATTAGAGGTAGGTGGGATCAGGGACAGGAGATGGGTATGAGGGGTGTTACTTAGATATTACAGAAATTGTCTTGACTCTACTGGGTGAAAAATGTGCACTGGAACCCAATTCAGTGGCACCAAAAAGCAAGTAAAGAGATCCCTCAGCTGGGAAGCCATATCTCCGCCTCTCTCCAGGTCAGAGGGTCATCACAAGGGGACTAGAATGGAAAAGAGTATAGATGGGGCTTCTTCCTAGGGCTGGCTACTTAGGCCCTCTCCTTCTGCTTCTGCCAGGGTGTCCTGGGGATCCGCAGCCCACAAGTGTTCCACTTGCTCCTGGACATGCTAGATGAGGAAAAGAACCAGTCTGTGAAGAAGAGTGTAAGGCATTCCTGCCCTCCTCTTCCTCTTCTCTACCCCTCCTCCAGACCCTTTCCACCTACCCTTACTTGCTCTTTGTCAGGTGGGAGAGAATGAGCCCTCAGACACTGTCCCTTGACCTCATTCTTTGGGGCCACTGTGGCCTGTGAGCAGAGCTCCCCCTCCCTTGGGTGCCCCCTCCACTTCCAGCCTTAGCCTGAAGTGAGCCATCAAAAGGACTTTATTTCAATGCAGCTACAAGAAACACTCACTGTTTTGGCCTCAATTGATCCTTGGATCCAAAACAAGCTGAAAAACAAGGTTCTCTTAATATATGAGGCACCTAAGACCAATGAGAAGGCAGAGCCTACAAGGTTCCGGAAAAAGCCTGAGAATCCAGAAGAGTTAAATATCCAAGACTTTCGACATGCACAGCTGAACCCCTTGTTTATTGCAAAGTCAATTGCCTCAACAAATCAAGAGAAAAAGTTGAATGACCAGAAAGGGTTTGCCTACTACCTCAATTCTGCCTTCCCACCCTATTTCTCTAAACCACAAAAACACAACTCACAGGCCACAGGGCCCTGGGTGCCAGAGATCAGGAAACAGCTACAGATCCTTGCCAAAACCTCCAAATAGGTGTTCTTTGGGCATAGCCCCACTCAGTCCCTGAGGATGCTTCTCAGGCTCCTCTGAGAGAACAAGCTCTGCTTATCTTCCATTAATAAATATCACTCTACCAACCACTGCAGTTCCTTTCATCAGAGGCTGCACTGAAACAAAGCCTTTGTTGGGTGTTCCTTCCACACAGCCACATGTCCTTTTCATGAGGGGAGAGAAAGAAGGACAGAACCAAAGCTGCTCTGAAGAGCCAACCTGCTTCCCTAAATCAAGCCCTTGTCTATGCCCAGAATTTAACAAAGCTTGAGTTGAGCCTCTGCCGGGGAAGGGGTGGGGTGCTGAAGGGAAAATAGGAGAAAAACTGAAAAGCTTGACTCAGGCCATTTCCTCCTACTCGCCCAACTGTGCCTCCCTCCACTGCTCCCACTAGCCCCAACCGGTAGTCAGTAAATAATTAGGCTATAGTCAAGACCAACCACCCTCTCTGCTGTCTCTTCTCCTACACCTGCTTTCTACCTAGCATGGGGCCATTCCCTCTGACAGACCATATTTATCCTCCTAAACTGCCTTAATTTCTCCCTGCTGGTTACTGAAGGTTAGTTTCCCTTTGCCAGTAGGACCTGTCACACCAATCCCAACAAGCTACGTCCTCCATCAAGGAAAAAAAAAACCCAGACTTTGGAGTCAGACAATCTGAAATCTAAGCCTAGGATCCATCACTTACTTGATCTTTGACTTTGGACAAGTTACTTAAACTTTCTGACAGTTCCTCACCTACAAAATGAAGAGAATAACATATACTACTTCAGAAAAGTCCTATGAGGATTAGACAATAATATAAAGCTTAACAGTGCCTGGCATAAGTCAACACTCAAATGTGAACTTTTCTCTTTTCCTCTTTTCATTGTTGTCATGTAAGCCTGTGACAACCAGAGGTTAAAAAATCCTGCCACCCCTATATATGCCCCAAGTCTTATTGGAGTGACCTAATGAAAGGTCATATTCTTCCCAAACAAAAGACAGATCAAAGTAAAATAGATGCTCCCTTCCACTTCCTCACATTCCAGGTTCTAGAGTAGTCCGAACAGTTATTCTGAATCCAGCATGGTGTGTCACTCAGATTTATCTCCCCAACCGCCCCACCACTTCCATATTGATGTTTTGCCTCATAGAGTTGTAAGAAAAACAAAACGAGTAGTTTCACTATTCTGGAGCATAAGCAACACTGCCTCTAATAGCATGGCGCAAAGAGCAAAGATAGGAAAAATGACCTTCCTCTCTTGCCCACTCTGCACCTTAGGGCCAATAAGCAATATAACCTAAATTTCTCTGGGATTTAACAGCCTGTGAATACAAAGCAGGCCTTATTAACTCCTTAATTCCGACTCTCAACTCCTGTAAAATCCTGCCCACAGATCTGTAATCCATCTTCCTCCATATTTCTGGGTGTCTCCAGAGGATGTCTTATTACTTGGCCAGATACCAGTCTCTGCTCAGAAGCACCTCAATCCTAATTTCACCAATCCTCACCTGAAGAAGACATCAGTGAGCATCAATGTCTTCACAGAGCACTCACCATCTAGTACACCACGGGTGTACTAGAGCCCTCCCAGTACTAAGGCTACCTAGATCCAATGCTCTTAGAAACATGCTTAATCCAAGCTGTGGCTAGCTTCTCTTAAAGGCCTGAAAGGCCCACTCCTCTCAACCAACAGGATCTGCTGGGAATGATCTTTGGACACTATCTCTCCTTTCTACTGGAGTCTTTTTCCCTGATTGGGGGGGGGGGGGGAAGAAACCTCTACACCCTCTTACCTCTTCTCAAACATTCTCCTCCATCTATGCTGTAACTGAAATCTGGCTCTCTTGAACTGGCCTCTTCCTGAAATCTCAGGTGTGCTCTTCCTCTTACATTCCTTTCCAATGTCACCACTGTCCTGCACCTTTATAAACAAATCATTGTTTCTCTGAGGGTCTTGGCTCTCCAACCAGCTATATCGCCCTTCTGGTTCACTTCCCTATTTTCTCTCATTCATTCCCTAAACTTTAGTCTTGTCATCACCCTGATGGTATCCCTTTGGACAACTATCCAACATCCAACTCCTCAGACCTTGATCTCAACTAAAAGACTTTTCCCTTCCATTCTCTTCAGCTACTCAATTCCCTAGCCACACCTAGCCCTTGCTTCATTTCCAAAATCTTGAACATATACTTTCTGACCCAAATCATCTATCTATCTTGCTTTTTTTTTTTATTCCTGCTACCAGTTTTTTGAATCTCATCAATAACACTAAGTTCTTGACTTCCATATATTCTCCCTGTTAGCTGCCTCTTATTTTTTTTCTTCCTACTCAGCCTGGACTCCATCCATCAACCACTACCCTCACTATTCTCATATCCAATACTGAATCAAACTGCCTGTACTTATAACCAGGCTGCTGATTAAAGCTGGAGAAAAAGCACACATCCACAGACTAGTACGCCAAATTACTTGCCTCCTCCCTTAACTGAGCCTTTATTGTCTGGCAATTTTATAGATTCCTAGCCACAATACTTTCCTACTTCCTACAATGGTTATTTCAAGCCTTCTCTGCTATCCTCATATTTCCTAAAGTATCTTCAAATTTCTATCATACTACTTTCCCAACTCTCAATAAACCATTATACTTTCTCCTAAGGGGGGGAAAAAAAAGCATCAGGGAATTCCCTCAACTTCCTACCCCCTCTGCTATGTGATGTAAGAGATAAGATCTTGAGCAAGTTGTTCAACTCCTCAGTGCCTCTGTTCCTCACTGTACCCTTGAAAAATCCCTTCCCAGTGGCAATCAGAATCATTTATACCATTCACCTCTTCCGTGAAACATTCCTTGTACCACCTTGCCTGATGGTATGGTTGGAGAATTAAGAGGTAACACATATAGACATAAATTGCTATAACAGTGCCTGGCACATAGTAAGCTTCGAATAAATGTTAGTCATTTGTTACTGTTTTCAATGTCTGCACCTATCCTTACCCTCCAATTACAATGCAAGAGGCATTCTCTTCTTCTAAGGCAAATCCTCCAAGAGTGTTTTGGATGCCATTCCTTCATGGGATTTGAATTATCGATTATCCTCATTTCAAATAGTACAGAAATATGCTTCTCACCCATCTTAAAAAAATAACCTTCCTTCATAATCAAGATTCTTAAATAATTGTCCATATAACCTGTCTCCATTTCTCCAATTTCTATTATTATCCTACTTCAGTTTGGGTTCAGAATTCAATTCTCTACCAAAACCATTTTTGCCAAGGCAGTAGTTCTCAACAGGAGCGATTTTGGCCCCCAGAGGGCATTTGACAACATCAGGAGAAATTTTTGGTTGTCATAACTTGGGGCTGCTACTGGTGTTGTCTCGTGATAGAGGCTAGGGATGTTGCTAAACATCCTACAGTGCACAGAGCAGCCCCCCACAACAAAGAATTATCCAACCCAAAATGTTGTTAGTACCAGGATTGAGAAACCCTGTGCTGAGATAATGTACAAACTCCATATTGCTAAATATAATTGTTATCCTATGACTTGGCTGGCTGGAGCACTTGACATCATTAGCTTCTCCTTCCTTGAAATCCACTCTTCCCTTGGGTTCCACCAACACCTTACTGGTCATTCCCAGTCTGTTTCAGGATCTTCTTTTAAATATCAGTATTTCTCAAGGTTCTGTCCTAGGCTCTTCTCTCTCTACATACTGTCTCCCAAACCATTAGAATGAACTGGGGCCCTTTTAAAATTCCCAGGCCTCACTCACAGTTCATTGTTTTGGAGCCCAGATATCTTTATATTTTAAAAAACTTAATTCTAGTATTTAGCTAGGATGGTGATCTATTCTCATCACTTTACTATTTATATATTAATGACTCTCAAATCTGTATCTGTAATAAATTCAGTCAGTATTCATTGATTACTTACTCTGTGCCTGTTCTAGCCACTGGGGTAGAACAGTGAACAGATAAGGTTCCCTACTCTTCTGCAGCTCATACTCTAATGGAGGAGAGAGAAATTAACCACCACAAAAATATCACTTCAAACAGTGATAAGTACTGTGAAGACATTAAAAGAGGTTATATGAGAGTGACTAAGGAGAGGCAGTATTTTAGATATAAAAGCCAAGAAAGACCTGGGAGAAAGTGGGAGGGAAGAATATGACCCTCCATTGTAGTGAAAAGGAGTCAGCCATGTGACTGAGGAATCCCTAGAAAAAGCATATACAGAAATACTGAAGCAGAACCATATTTGGTACCCTCAAAAATGATGACCAATGTGGTTAAAGCAAGGTAAGTATGAATGTTATATACCGAAGTTGGAGAAGTAGACAGGCCAGATCCATTGGAGCATCAGTCTCTAACCTTTTTGGCACCAGAGACTGGTGCTCCTATGAGAATCTAATGCCTGATGATTTGAGGTAGAGCTGAGGCAGTGCTACTAGTGCTGGAGAGTGGCTACAAACACAGATGAAGCTTTGCTTGCTAGCCCATCATTCATCTCTTGCAGTGCAGCCTGGTTCCTAACAGGCCATGGACCAGTGCTGGTCTGCAGCCCAGGGGTTGGGGATCCCTGCTATAGGGCTTTGTAAGTCAGGGTAAGGAGTTTAAAGCCTATATACAAGAGAAGTCAAGTTGTATGTCACTGAAAGAGTTTGAAAGAGGGATGACATATTGTCTGATTAACAACTTTACAATAACATTTGACTACTGTATGAAAAATAGATTTTAGAGGGGTAAGACTATAGGGACATCTATCAATGGGCTATTGCAATTATCCAGGACAGAGATGACTGTTGATTTGTACCATGATTGTAACCAAGAATATAAAGATGGTTTCAGAATATATTTTGGAGACGAAAGGACCTGCAGGTACAGGACCTGAATAAAAGAGAAATAAAGTATTAAGTTTTTGATCTGATCTGAGTGGACAGTGAAGACATTTACTGAAATGAGAAAAAAAAGGAAGAGAGAATCTGATGGGGGGCAGGTCAGAAGTTCTGTTCAGTCCAGATGCAGTTGACAAAAAAAAAGCCAACAGAAGTTCTGTGCAGTGCATCCTAGTGCAGAGGTCAAGTAGGCAGCTGGGTATAATCCGAGCTAAGAGGAGAGGTCAGGACTGGAGACATAAATTTGGAAGTCATCACTGTTTAGATGGTATCTAATGCAATAACCTTAATGAGTTTGCCCAGGATAAAAGTGAATATAAATAAAAAACAGGGATCAGAACCCCAAGAAACTTACAACATGTAAAGGTCAAGAAGAGAAATTAGTAAAGACAGAAGTCAATGAGGAAGAAAATCAGGGGACCGTAATGTTGAATGTCACTCTTTTCTGGGAAAAGCTTTACACATCCAGCAGATTGACACATCCAGCTGCCTACTGGATGTCTCTGTATTTCAACATACCCAAAACAATTCATTCCCCTCATCCTGCTCCCAAAGCTGTTCCTTTCCCAGTGTTTCATATTTCAATGAACAGCAGCACATCCACTCAATTGCCCAGGCCAGAAACATGGCTCTTCCCTCCCCACTATTTCTAACATCCAGCCAAATTGTCAAATTCCCCTCATTATTTCTCAAATCTATTTAGTTATCTCCTCCTCATCTACCCAGTCACTATCTGAGCTCAGACCAATATCTTCTCTCACAGGCTTACCATTAGGTCTCCTGTCCAGCCTCTCCACAAGACAGCCATAACTGTCTTTCAGTTGATGCCACTCAGATCAGCCCACTCTCCTGCTTAAAATCTTTTAATTATTCCCTATTTGGAGGCAGGGAGAAAATGAAATTCAAGGACCTTATCAAAGAGCTTATTTACCTCCCTAGACTTAACTTCTGCATGCCCATCCTTGAACTCCTCCCTCCAATCACAATACACTACATACACTTCTCAACCAGAGCCTATTCCTCTCCTCCCTCCCAAATTATTTGTTCATGGCATTAGTTTTCTGCTGGAAACACCATTTCCTTACCCCAGCCTCTTGGCCAATTCTTACTCTTCTTTCCTCAAGACTCGTCAAGCCTTTCCAAAATCCCGTTACTGAATTGTGTCCTTCAAATCAGCCCTCAAAAGCATGTTTATTCTTATCGAAGCACTTATCAGACTATACATGTTGCGTGTGCTTGATGGGCAACATATTTAGCATCTGGTGCAATGCCTATCCTAGGCTCTTGGTAAGGGTAGGAGAAATAGTTCTTTAATGAATACCAAATAACACATCATGTAAACTGTTATCTAAACCCTAGCTTATTTGAATCCTCCTTATTCATCCTACCTAGCCCTTAGACCTCCAAATTTCCAATATCTAGAACACTGCCCCAAATAAATGGTTCTCATTTGTAAACTAAAATTAAACTGTATCAAAATCACCCAGTAAGCATGACGGAAATAAGGATTCCAGTCCTACTCTCACACACCTCCACTAAGTTCTGATCAACAAACCTGAGATGAGGCTCAGGAACCTTTAACTGACAACTTTCTCAGGTGATTCTGACGTGCAGTTATTCTTAAACACTACTATTCCAAACAGAGTAGAAACTCAATAAATATTGTGGAAAGTAACATTTTAATTTAATGACGTAAAATTCCTAATTCTTTAGGGTTAGAATCTGCTGTAACTGAATCCTAAGTGTGATGGAACAATGCACTAATGTACAAAAGTCCACAAAACAAGCAGCCTTTATTGCAGTATTACAAAACACTTTCCATTTTGGCAATATTTTACAACGCACTTAGCTTCAAGGATTGGGAAGGAGAGATTTGGAAACTAAAGGGGGAAATTTCAACGGACATTTCTAAAAGAAAAAAATGTACCAACCCTCCCACCCAAATAAAATTCCAAATGTCACTTAATTTCACTACCCAAGAAGAGGCCACGAGGAAAGCAGCAGGCAAAACTCTGGCAATTTCACTATGGATCATGTCAGAGACAAAGGAACATTCAAAACAGTCATCAGTACGGTCGGTTGCGCTGATCATTTCTGTAGTCGTTTCTAGGAATGAAAAATAAAGAGCCAGACTAAATTCTAATTTTGTACCAAAGAGGAGCATTAAACACTTCAGGATACTAGTGACTGGTATCAGTTCAATTTCTATAAGGATGACACACCATGCCTGATTTCTCTCCTAGAAGGTGCTTACTACATGTCTAATTTATCAGCTCTGGGACCCATGAAGTTCCTAGAAGCTTTGCTATCACTCTCTCAAAAATTTTCCACCTAGAATAAGAACTCCAAACCACTGTGGCATTTCAGGGGGTCAGAGAATGTGCTAATTCCAGCACTCCGAAGAGAATAGCATCGTGGAATAAGCAA
Organism: Eidolon dupreanum; assembly: GCA_028627145.1. Taxonomy (NCBI): domain Eukaryota; kingdom Metazoa; phylum Chordata; class Mammalia; order Chiroptera; family Pteropodidae; genus Eidolon; species Eidolon dupreanum. The sequence goes on along the minus strand of CM053506.1, from coordinate 80,266,813 downwards.
GCAAACAGTTTTGTTAAGAATTCTGGATTTGCCTCTTACTGTGTGACCCTGGAAAGTTACTCAACGTTTCTAACTCTGTAGTCAGAAAATAGTAAGGTATATTTACTTCATGGGGTTGACAAAAGGACTAGAACTAAAAAATATAAAGACACGTCCACAGGATTTGCCACATTAGGTAAGAAGTGTCAATAGATGGTAAATTACTAACAGCTAACAATTACACAGTGCTTACTATGGGCCAACAACTGTTATAATCTTAATAAAATTCCACAACGGCAGTGTTATTAGCCCCATTGTACAAATGAGAGTACTTATGCTCCAAAGGGTTAAGTAACTTGCCTAAGGTCACACAACTAGTAAGCTATGGAGCCAACATTTGAACTCAGGATAGTCCATCTCCAAACTCTGTGCTTTTAACCACATACTATACTAATTCTCACTATTCTGTACTACCTCTGGCATACAAATGCTTAGTGTAATAATTGAATTTATTTAATATCACTGGTTATTCAGTTATTTTTCTGCCTCTACATCATCCATGTGCACAACACACTCCCATTAGTATCATCAGTGATTTATCTGAAAAAAGTATTATCAAAATCTCCAGAAAAACAACTGCAGAGGAGCACAGGTAATGTGAAAAAGCACACCCCTCTGAAAGGTATATTCTCTGCCATCACTTAGCGACTGAGAACCCTTGATTTAGTTTTAAATTACCTCTTAGTCTCAATTATCTTTAGCTATGAGGAAGAATAGAAACATACACACACTCATACAAATATAAAAATTTATGAATAATCCAAAACAAAATTTTAGAAATTGCTAAACAGGGAACTAACTGGATCTTCTCTGTTCTAATTGACAGAATTGCCAATGGGAAATTCTAATTCCAAAAAACTAAATAATAAAATGTGACATAAAGGGCTCAGACCCTAACGTATAAGAGCAATGAGGTAAAAACTACATTCTAATACTCACCTTCCTCCCATTTTGCCTCCATAGCCACCTCGGTCTCCTCCATAGCCGCCTCCGCTCCTGTCTCCTCCATAGCCGCCACCACTCCTGTCTCCTCCATAGCCTCCACTTCTGTCTCCACCATAGCCCCCACCACCACCACGGTCTCCTCCATAGCCCCCGCCACTTCGGTCTCCTCCATAGCCTCCTCGGTCACCTCCATACCCTCCTCGGTCCCCACCATAGCCTCCTCGGTCCCCACCATAGCCTCCTCGGTCTCCACCATAGCCTCCTCGGTCTCCTCCATAGCCTCCTCGGTCTCCTCCATAGCCGCCACCTCGGTCTCCTCCATAACCACCACCTCGGTCTCCTCCATAGCCACCTCCTCGATCCCCACCATAGCCACCTCCTCTGTCCCCACCATAACCACCTCCACTTCTGTCTCCACCATAGCCGCCCCCACTTCTATCTCCTCCATAGCCACCACCCCCACTTCTGTCTCCACCATAGCCACCCCCACTTCTGTCTCCACCGTAGCCGCCTCGGTCTCCACCTCTGCCCCCACGACCTCTGTAGCCCCTCTCTCCACCGTAGCCTCTTCCCCGGAAATCTGTAAGGTAGAAATGCAAACCAATGAAGCCAGCAGAAAAATGTAAAGCTTCCTTAATGCTAGTCAGAAGATAAATACCATGTAGATGCTATTAAAAGGTTGACCCAAAGGGCTGACCTACCTCCTCCTGAGGGACGAGAGTCCTCTGGTCTGGGTTCATTGCACTGATTACAGGAATTCCTTCGAGCAAAGTTCATATTTCCACATGACCTAAGAAAGAAAAAGAAAATGCTCCTCAATAGTTTCCAATGGATTCAGAACCCCGCCTTGCACCTTCAAACTTCAATCCCAACTCCTACTCCCACCAAAGTAACTAGGATACTTACGGATTAGGGCAAACCCAGTCCCCACTTTTGGGGTCTCCACCTCTTCCCTGAAAGCCTCCACGGCCTCTATATCCTCCACGGCCTAAGGCATAAGAGAGGAGGGGAAAAATCAGCCTCAGACACTAACAAAACAGAGAAAAAACACCAAAGAACTAAGAGCAAGTGCCCACCAATAATTGGGCAGCCCCCCAAATTAACCCATTATGGTAGGCCTCTGTGATTTTGATTTGGGGCTTTACTTATTAAGTGTTAAGAAATGTGGGAAAAGAACCCCAGACACACATTACAGTGCAAAATAATGCACTAAAAAACTTTTCTATAATACCCTTAGTCTGAGAATCTCAGTGATAATAAAGGTTACATGATAAGACATTCCTAATTTAAGAATTAGACCCAAGAGAAATGAACTGACAGTAATTGTATCAGGGAATTTACAAACAGATTAAGTATCTAATTAGGTCATTTAGATAATTGCTCCCTGATTTACAGGTCAATAACAAACTGCTATACAGCTTTCCAAAGGGATTTCTAGAACCATCTCCCACTACTCTTTGGTTATTATGACACCTTATTTACCTAATCTCCTATTTGGTAGCTACACTCGCTTGAACAAAGGAGAAAGACCTTAAGAGAAAAAGAGGTAGTAGCAAGTTCACATTAATAGGGACAGAACATGAACTCAAATTCAAACCTTTTCGTACAATATCCAGGCCAGTGAGCAACAAGTATCTTACCTCGCCGCCCACCTCCACTTCCACCTCCTCTCATAAATTCAGGTCTTCTGGTGGCAAAGGACACTTTAATGATGTTGCCATGGAATTCCTTCCCTAAGAAACAAGAAAATGGTTTTTAAGAAATGCTATTCCACATCTGCACTTCTCAACAAAAACGTTTAACTATCTTGGATATTTTTAATTTCAGAGGACTAAATAATATGTTCTCACAGAAATTCAAACACACTAGTGTTCTCAAAGAGTTATTAGGGCTAAGAAATGATACCAACTACTGGACAAAGCAGATCTATCACTGGACAAGTCATTTCTTACTAAGTAAAAAAATCCTACATCTAACATTTTTACATAAAAAAAGCCAAGTGCAGAATGTGTGTAGTTTGCTACTATTTGTTTTCCTTTTTTAAAGGAAATAAGTGTATATGCACGCACGCTAACATGAGGGTACATGTTTACCTCTATGTTTGTATATATAACGTCTATTGTGCTTAACTCTGAGTAGGGAAAACAAGATCAATGGGTGGCAACGGTAAAAAGGAAACTCATTTTTTATTATATACTCCAGGTACTGTTTGAAATATTTTTACCACACGCAAGTAGTACTTTAAAAATAATGTGTGCATATGTGCTTACATATATGCACACATATACATAATCTGCTGCTCCAGAACCTTAGAGAAAGAAATTATTCTTTTTACTTATTACTAAATAAGAGAACCGACATATAATAAAAAGGTCCCCAAAGAGTCATAAAATAGTTATAAATACAGGAGTTTTGCTGTCCTGATCAAAGCCCTAATTATTGTGGCTAGTAACTTTCCATACTGTCAAGTGGTACGACATACACTTTGACAGAGAAAGCAATTAATGGAAAGTATTTTAAAAGCTGTACAAAGACCTAGTAAGATTTGACTATGGAATTAAAACTTTAAAAGGCCATATGCCCTGTGGGCAAATGGCACAAAAAATTTTAAACATACCATAAGCAAAAAACTGCCTTGTGCTTCACTGAAACTATATTTAAAAAAAAGGAGAAAACTGAGGAAGAATGGACCTAGCCTTTAAGAACGAAATGATGGCACCTCATGGATTAGTGCAAAAAAATAAAGAACATGAAGATAAGGACACATAAGGTACCACAATCTCATCTCTAAAGAAAAAATGCAATTATGTTTTAGAAGACAAATGAATTTATAATAACATGGAGAAATGACTATGTTAAAATGTTAAGTGAAAAGTACATGAGACAAAATTACATTTGGAGTATGAAAACTACATGTTAAAAAGCTGGAGGGAAAGGTAGTAAAAAGTATTATCAGTGGTTATCTCTGAGTAAAGGACTATGGTTGCTTTACTTCTGCTTTCCTACAATTTCTTATTTTCAGGAAAAAAAAGTCTTATTATTTCTTCTAAGTATGTATTAACTTTGTATCTGAAAATTAACCTAAATTTAAAAAGAATATAATGTCAAGCAGGCCAATCCTCTACATCTATTGTCAGGGTGACCTCAAGCACAAGGCATGATATAAGTAAATATTCTAGACTAACAAGGAGAGAGTTCATCTCATTTAAAAAGGTATATAAAAACTTTGGCCTATATTCTTAATATCTACAAGTAAACATTAAAATAATCACTGTCAAAACACGTTTTGACTTTGAAACTAGAAAACATTTAGCCAAACTGAATGTTGAAACTATATGAGAGGGGTATACCATCAAACCAGTCAATGGCTGCCTTAGCTGAAGGAGGGTCATCAAACGACACTGTTGCCTCCCCTTTTGGCTTCCCTGTGTCCTTGTCTGTGTACAAATTTATCATTGGTTTTCCAGTCTTCTTGTTTGTCTGAAGAACACACAAAATGGTGTTAGCATTTTAAGAAAAAGTAATCAGGAACCATACGATTTATTTTTTTAAAGGAATTCACACATCCATATTACAAAATACTGTGTACCTAATATACAACATACAAATAAAGTTATCTATAGGTTCTGAAACAGAAAATTCTAAGACACATTAAGTGAAAACCAAGCTATAAAAAATGATACATGTATACTGTTTTATCTATGTTTAATTTCTTTAAACTTCATGTAAATATATACCTTGTAAAACAAACAAAAAGGCCAGGAAGAATGTTCACTAAGCAAATCAATAGATTACCATTAAGGAATATACACTAAATTTGGCTGCAATGGGAGTAGAAGACAAAGGAGAATTTTTGCTTAATCAGCACTGTAAATACTTTACATATTTCATGCATAATTAATTCCTTAAGAAAATTTAAATCCCTAAAGAGGAAAATGAGTAATTCACAGACACCAAAAACCAGACATTGCTAACTGATATCAGGAAAATGCTACAGTCTATTAATACTGTCCTAAATGCTGCTTCCTAGCTGAAGAGATGAAAAATATTTGCATGAAACAGTGCACATAGTACTTAAGTAAACAATAAAGTTATAAAACATTCCATATTGAGCTAATATGTATCACAGACATGAAATACCAAAATAAAAAGCTGTTACTAACAACTTGAGTTTATATATACTGGCAATCTATAAAATTTCACAATCTTATTTGATTCTCACAATTTTAGAAGCTGGGCAGAGACTACTTTTAGAGCCCAAAGATTGAAAGCTAAAGCTACAGAAGGCTGTGTAAAGGTAAACACAAGCAAGAAATAAAATCTTCATGTATTTAGCAAATTTAACAAAGGCCTACATACATGGATAAGCATATGCACCAGGGAAAAGCCTTATTGTGTAGGTTTATTATGTAATCCATGTATCTTAACCAGAATATGTTGATAATTATGAGATTTTCAACATAAGCCATACTTTTCACTCACCTTGATAATTCCTATCTGTTTAAAGAACTCCCCAACTTGATCTGTAGACACACCCTCCCCAAGTCCTTGCACAAAGATTGTGTTGTTATCTGAATTATCAGATTCTGAATCTAAGAGGAAAAAAAATATGGTTAATTTACATATTCTTTAGTTTTACTACATCCTGCTTAGTAATCAAGAACAATAATTTACTTTCCAATATACAACTGTTTTTATGACCAAAAGGAAAAAGGACCAATAAAAGAAAAATCTTATATAGACATGCAAAGTGGTCGCAATAGTTATTTGGTCAATTCTTACAAATAAACTTAAGGTAAAGTGGATCAAGTCCACACTATATGAAATAAACAAAGCCAATTAAGGGATATCTTATAAATCTCACTCTTTAAATTCAGATACAGGACTAAAGCTCATGAAGAGAAGAAAGTTAGTTTATAAATTAGCACTCCTTTCTTTGGAGAGCTTTAATTCTTTACAGCTAATCTATACTTTAAAGGCTCTCAAGTAGAAATGTCCCCAAATTTGACACTTTGGACTTCCAAGCAAGCCAAGCAGAACTGTTGGTTTCCCATTCATTGCAACAAGCTTTGTATAATACCAGAGGGTAGGGGCACCTTGACACACACCTTACCTTACACGCACACTTTTGGATTAGTACAACAAAGTAAGAAAGATGTACAAAAATTCAGTCCATCAAGGGATAATTCAGAAATTGCCATCCATATAGAATACTTTGGCATCTTAATAAAAACAAAAGTTCTGATTTCAATATATATTAAAATTTTTTGGCTCAAATAGATTTTTAATCTCTAACTCATAACTTTCAAAAGGCTCCATTTAGCCTTGAATTTCATTTAAAAATAAAAAACCACATGAAATTAGTGACCTCTGCCCAGAGTCACACAATTCTCTTATGTATGAATTCAGATTTCTTAGGCCCCCTAAGGAGACTACCAATCTAATGTAGTATTTTCTTAAACACAGCTTCTCTACTTCTAATTCCCCAATGATACCAATTGTCTCAAATATGACTTGCGGTAATTAAATAACACTAATTAGCAGTACAAAATCAAGTATTTCTTCACAAAAGAAAAAAGTAGAGCATGGGGAAGTGCAAACATAGCAATTTTTCCCAGCGAACTTTCCAATCAATCTCCCTGAATTTTTCTTTCTGGTATGTCTTTAGAAGTAAAGCTCCCCGGTTCTGGCGGCACTATCAAATTAAATTTTCCTTCTGTACTAGCTCCTCAAACGCACACACTTCTCCCTTGAGAAAAATGGAAAACTAACATTTTCTTAAAGGCAAAGTTACAAACTGTCATAAACCTTACCAGCATCTGGTCTGGGTCCATAATCCCTATGACCTAAGGGGAAAGAAAAAAAAAGGAAAAAAAAGCTACTTAAGGCAACTCATTAGAAATCATTTTTAAAAATAGTAATAACCAAGGCATGAAAAAATCAATACTTCCAAAATCCTTGAAAGTCAACCATCACAGATTTACAAAGTAAATATATAAATTAAGTTTTATTAAAAGTTTAAGAAATCAAGATGAAAGTCAATATTTCCTTAAACTTGTCCCAAACGGTACCTGCCACTTTGGCATTATGCTAATATCACTTTTGTTAAGCTCTGGTTGTGAAGGCTGATTGGAAAACCCTAGTAATTTTTAAAACACCATGTCAGCTACCTTTATAAAAAAAAAAGTATTGTCAAAACCCAGTGACAGTCTCATTCATTGGTCACCAGACTCTTTCATGCAAATTCACTGTGTAGAAATCCACTGGACTATCTGAAATCAACTGTGACTTTTTAATGTTTTCTTTGATATATATACATGTGTATATATATATATATATATATTTCTTTTTAAAGCACACAACACACACCAGCCTCAACACAGTAAGAAAGGGCTTAGACTGCATCTGCGGGATATTGGTGGCTTTTAGATTTATATAGCATTTCCACTGAAACATTTTGGGATACTCAGCACTTACCACCAAAATTTTTGAAGCCACCGCGGTCACCACCACTGCAGAGGAAAAATTGAAGAAATGATTTCTTCCTTAAGTCTCTAATGTGCTGAGCCCTGGGCTCAATCTACACTTAACTGTCACAAGTAGAGCACCTAGGAAAACAGTAGCACCTCTAACTTTCCAGTAAATTCCATTTCATAGACTTCAAAATGTTGTTTTTACCTAAGTGTTTTCCCCAGGATCTAATTCCACAAGGGTGCCTTTTCAAATGTATTACAGAACATATCTATTATACTCTTTACTTAAAATCTTCCCAACCCCAAGCCAAAGGGATACTATTCAAATCATAACTTAAAGCTGTGGCACAGAATGAAGAATGCTAAATTAGAGAAAACACTCTTTTGAGGGGAGTATTTTTTAAAATATGAAAAAAGGAAAAAGAATGGAAGAAGAATATAAAGCAAGGTTAGGATTTTGATAGCAAAACAGGAGAAGTAAAAACTTAGATACTATTTTCTACTGTGATACCAAAGAGTGGGTTTTATGAGATGATGAAAAAAAAGTGGGGCACAAATATACATGAAAGCAAGCCTGAATGAAGCAGTCTTAAAATCTCAAACCATTCTGAAAACTAATAAAAGGAGCACTAAAAAAAAAAACAAAAAACAAAAAAAAACTATGACTTAAAAATTGCCCTCCTACTTCATACCCACTATAATTTACTAGATCTCTTCACATCAGAGCTGAGGTTCATATTGCCAAATGTTCTATACCCCAATCAGTAGTCCATATCAGAGACAGAATACACATAATCCAAATATTGCCATTTCACACAAGAAAATTACTTTATTTGACAAACTTCCACTGTCAGATTACTCAAGAGTTCTTGCGTATGCAGCTTTTATATAAGAAATCTAAGATCTCTCTTATCAAGAAACTCTTTAAACCCCCATATATTAAAAGCTTGTTTCTCTGGAATGAAGTAATCCTCTAAGATTCATATGCTGATATGGAAATAAAAACACCCAGTTTTCAGATGATCTCTCATCTACTACTACTAATCTATAAATCAAGAAAATAATCCAATATACTAATGTCTCTTCACTGCTTAAAAGCCTCTCCTTTAGTGATAACCATGCCCTCTAGATGGCTCTTTTGAGCCATCCTGAGAAAAACCACTCTGGCTAAATGAGAGAGTAGTCTTTCTTTTTAAGTCTATTCTACTACCTTGATGTAAAAAAAAAAAAAAAAAAGCTCCCCTTGCAACCAGTTTAGATATAGACACATGCATCCTAATTTGCTTTTTAGTCTATTTAATTTTCAGGAAACCTAAAAAGGAGAATAAGGCTATTTCAAGGCTATGTAGACAATATGAAGCTCAGGTCCTTCATATACATAGTTTCCTACTAATTCTCTAAGACGCCTTTTACCACAGTACCCAAGCCCTACCTACAATTCTGAATGACCTGTATATCACTGCTTAAGTATTTAAAAAGAAGGGGAAGCCCTTCTAAAAGTTCTTAAGATTTAACTGCTAAAAATCTTATTAGGAAGCACAATATCTCAAGTTTCTTTCAAGATGATCATTAGAATTCCAAAAAATGTTAAGAAAAGAACTAATGAAAATATTTAGTCCACATTCCTACATCAGGAGGTTAAAGTTCCCAAAATAAAGTAGATTTTTAAATAGGAAATTTTCACAAGTGTTGGCAGAGATACCTCTTAATTATTTTGCTGTCATCTTAACCAAGCATCAAACTGTTTGGCCACAAGGAAGGAAAAATATTCCATTTCATACATCGGCTTACTTCCTACAATTTCTATTCTGGCCAGCAATATAGCTTTGAACAATTTTTTAAAAGGACATACCCACTGCAAAATAAAAGGGATATGAAACAATGACACTTGAATAGGTTTATAATTTCCTATTCCTCTATATAATGACATTTTAACTGAAGTCATCTTTATTGAGCATTTCCTTTGAAAATACAGGAGCTGAAGATTTCAACACAATGGGCATAAATATGGAAACAACATAGTACATTCACAAAAAGTACTAGTCTTCAAACTAAGAGACACAGGGTATAGTCTTAACTATCACTAATCAATCTTAAAAATTTGAACTAGTCATTAATCCTCCCTAGGCATGAGATTCCTCTCCTCTAAAAAATAAGGTTCTACTCAAAGGGCCATCCATGGAATGGCAGCATAAGCAAAGCCTGGGATCATCTCAGAAAAACAAGACCTTGGGCCTCATCCCAGACCGACTAAATCAGAATCTGCATTTTAATAAGATCCTTAAGGAATTCCTATGTACATTAAAGTTTGAGAAGCACTAGTCTAAATGATCTATAATTCTATGCAAAGCTTTCATCCAAATTCAAATGTTTCAATTATTTTTTTCTTTCCTTATTAAGAAATTCCCTATTACTTAGTTATAGTATAATTCCTTATTAGGAAATTTATTATATTAAATATAGTAAATAAACTTCAAGTAGTACTCCCTATTAAATAGTTAACAGAAGATGGGCCTACAATTAAGACTATTTCTTTCAAAACTGCATATCAAGTTACAAGTTCCTTTTCAATATACTAAGTTAAGGCCTCACTAGCAAATTAAGACATGAATGTATGTGAACATCTGAGTCAAGATGCTGCCACAACAAATTTTTCTCCCAGAAAAGGAAGTAAATTTGTACACATAAAGAATTCCTGAAGAACATTTTAGGGTGAAGTAGTAGAAGTATTTACCAGAGTAGAGACATAATATAAGCACACTCAAAATTTAAAGCTGAGTGCCCTCTGCATAAGAAAACCAACTGAATTTTTGACTCAACTACAAAAATGGATGTCCCAAGTTCAAAAGCACAATGAGCAGCCGACAGTAAGGCAGACTCTGAGGGATCTTGCACTATTACAACATAACATATTAAAGAGAAAAAGACAGTCAAATGTCAGGTGCTTATCAAGAAAGTTCTTTGACAATCTCTATTCTCAATCTTTAATTTTAAAAATCTAAATATATCTATTCAAGTACTAAAACTGCCAAGAAACAAAAGAACAATGCAGGAATCTTCATTCTCAAGAAAATCCAGTATCTTAAGAGAAAAAGGGACTGGGCTAAAAATTGAAATAGTTAGGAAAAAAACAAAAACAAAAACAAAAAAAAACCCCCTGTGCTGTGCTTGAGTTTTCATACTAGTAAATCCAGAATACCATTTTGGGGGTATGAAGACGACCATCATTAATTGCAAAGATAAATGACTCAATGGATTTAAATACCATTCTTAATAGTAGCTGCATTTATGTTTTTCACCTTCTCCCATGTCTTGTATGTGTAGTAAAAAGGCTTTCTGGATTCAGCATTTACCAACGTTTCAGGTCAGGAATCTATCATTCTAGAGCTGTATCATCCAATACAGTACTCACTAGCCATGTGACTGCTGACCATATGAAATATGGATAGTATATTGAGATGTACTCTAAATGTAAAACATGAAATGGATTTCCAAAGTTTTAGTATGAAATAAAGAACGTACACTAGATAATTTTATACTGATTTCACAATATTCTGGATAAATTAAATACATTATTAAAATTAATTTCACCTGTTTGTTTTTTCTATTGGGCAGCACTGTTCTAGACTATTACCAGAACATATGCATATTTTTAAGAGAACTAATCAAAAATTCTTGTAAAGACAACATTCAAATTTCAAAATAACTGTTTTAGGTTTGAGATATTAAAAACTGAAAAAGCTACTGAACTTGACTGACATACCAAATGAAAAACAGTTATGAATAAAGTTCTGGCAATTTTCCAATGCATTCATCACAATGCTGAATTTAAGAACGGAATTTATGGACTTGAGCTCCTAGTCCACTAAGAGGTCAGTGATCAGTTTTAGATGACACTTAGAAATTCAATCTTTTTTGCTGCAACTGCTTTTTCAAAGAAAAACACTGTTTCCTATAGTCCCTACAACCTTCATTTCTCTTCCATATTTGGAAAGCTGACAGCTTCCTTTTTTCTTCCTCTAGCCAAGCACCCATACAATCTCATCTAAGAATGTCCCACCCACACATCCCACCCTCACCCACAAACTATGCCCCGTCCTCTTCAAATATAAACTCAATTAATGCCAAATATTCTTCACACAACCCCAAAAGGATCAAATTTTCAACCTTGCTATTTTTTAAGAAAGATGAATAAAAACACAAATGCAAGTATTGATGAAGACTAACAAAAAAGGTCTGGGTATTTTGGGTACTTAAATGTAAAACCGCAAGTGAAAAAAATCCTAAAATTGGGCATTTTTATTCAAATTCAAAATACTTTACCCCATAAATAAGCTAAAAGCACATCCTGAGCAAGGTATTGTGACACATGAAAATGATATGAACTTCGAATTTCGGTTATCCATAAATGAAGTTTTATCAGAACACAACCATGCTTATTCATTTATATGCTGTCTATAGATGCTTTGATGCTACAAAGCCAGAGTTGAGGAGCTGCAACAGAAACGGCATAGCCTGCAAAGCCTAAATTACTATGTGGCCTTTCACATAAAAAGTTTGCCAACCCAATATAGAGAGTAATCCACATGGAGTTCTAAAAAAGGCCTTTCATGAACATCCCATTTATTGGCTTGGGGGGAAGCCAGGTAGATAGCAACTGGACAAAACCCCTCCTCCAATCCTTCCCTGACTTGAATCAGATCAGCATCATTTTGACTTAATATATAGTGGGTCCTACATAAGATTTCGTCTGAAGAGATTCTAAGGCTAAATATAAAGATATGAAAATCAAAAACTTAGTTTATGAATCAGTGTATGGGCCAGAAATTATACTGAAATACGTTGCCAGTTATAAAAGTGCTTAAAAATGGGACTCCCAGGTTGGTTAAGGTATGGACCTTCCCTCTTTTATCAGGAAGATCATTTGAGGTCTTTTCAACACTGATTCTAAGGAGTCATCTTTCAGATGAAAATATATTTTTAAAGACTTCCCTTCTACCATTCAGATATTGTCATAGTTTAGTAGATAATCTATAGGATATAATCATAACGGCCTTATGAAGAAACTTAAACATATGAGGTACTATAAAATGTTAACATTCCAAGGCAGCCAATTATCCATATCCAAAACATAGTAACTGGAAATCTAAATACACTTGTTGGTTATATTGTTTGGGATTCTGTTTGAGATAGGAAGGAGGCTATGAGATAGAGTAAATACCATGTCACTTTACATTTTTCATTTATATCCACATTTTGACAGATTGTTTTTTGATAATGAAGAGGCACATGATCTATTTGTTTTACCTTAGTAATCTGACTTTGACTATCAATCAAAAGGCTCTTAATGGTCAAGTCTTATAAAGGTTACTATGTATGTTTAGACTTTAGTTTTGCCATTCTATCAAAAAGCAGTGTACAGTAAACATAAAGAAATACAAGTCAGTGAGATAAAATTCCTAGCTCACTTGAAGAAATAACAGTGCTATATGTAACTGGCTGCATCTCTCAGGGTCACCTCGAGACAGACACTCAGTCCCTAAGGAGCAAGAGTGATCTAGTATTGATATATTATTAACAGTTGTCAGTTAAAAGGCCACTGACAATTTCAAATCCCAAGGAACACAAATTATCTTTAAAGCTTATGTATTTTACATACTACTTTTTCATTCTTTTTAGAGCCAAAGTGCTCAATTTACAGATATATTTAACAGTAATTTTAAAACCAACTTTCATAACATATGCCATAGTAAATACCAAAACTTGGTAATACTAGCAAAGGAGAAAAGAAATGCTAAATTAAAATAGTCATTCCTTTTCCACAGCTTAGTCTAGACAAAATACACAATGGTATGTGATTCTGCACTAATTAAATTATTTACTTAAAGAGGGACAAAGTATTTTGGTTAGATAAAATAATTCTCTCTTTGCCAATCCTACTTTTATATTCTGCTCTTGCCTAATATTTTATCTTCCCAAGGGGATTCAAGATTAAGGAAAAGCCTCTCTGCCCTCTAATCTACAATTAACTTACCTTTTTATTTTTACATACAAAACACTAGGATTTTCAAAAGTCATCTTTTAAAAGAGTTCAGAGTCTAGAGCTCTGGCAGGTAAAACGTAGTTAAGTGGTTTAATCACAACCACAGTAGGGGACTTTTCTCCACTGGTGGTTAATGTATACCATGTAAACTAAGTGCTAACATAAGACTATTCTGAAGTAATTTAGATAACATCTTAAGACTGAAAATAAATTTTGAATTTCTGCCCTCTTCTCTACAACATAATCTCTTTAAGCTTCTTATCTAAATTAGATGCTGGAATCAAACCAGCTAAGTAACATGCACACAGAGGAAAAAAAAGAAAAAGAAAAAGAGAGAATGTAGATATCTATACCTAAAAACTTACCTTGATACTGTCATAGGACCTCTTCCATCCTTGTCATATCCCCCACGCCCTCTACCTCCTCCCTGTGACCCGCCATATCCTCTATTATCTTCTCCATACCTACTCACATCACGACGGTCATCTATAAAACATAACACATAAGTAAATTATTATCATGTCTGACACAGGCTTCCCATAACATAATCTTAAACGGCTCTTTAGGTCACACATCATGTCCTTTGGAAATGGCACATGGACACAAGAACTCAAAGGCAAGTTATCATAAAACCATCTGAAATTAAATGTATTTAAGAATTCTATCTTTGTTAAATTTCACTGCTAAAGTCAGACAGCAAAAAGTGAGGTAGATCATCAACATTTAATGTGATGATAATGTGGAATAGTTTACAACATTAGGTACAGAACCCTAATAAATTAGGTGAAAAGCATAACCCCAATCTTAAAAGTTATTACTTTCTTCATCTCAGAAATATTTAAATGCAAATTAAGCAAGGGCAAGGAATAACTGGATTTTCAGACTCAAGAGATACTTAAAACATATATTCACTGAAGATATTTGGTGAATGAACTTCCACTTTTACTCATTCATTTATTTGTTCAATTATTCAACAAATATTTATTGAGCATTTACTATGAACCAAGCCCTATCCTACGCAATGAAGGTACAAAAATAAATAAGACATGACCTTTGCCCTTGAAGCATTTTCATGGCATGGATAGATTTCTAAATATTAGTGGTATATACAAAGTGCTAGAGGAAAACGAAGAAAGAATGACTAGCCCTTCTTAGATGAGGTCAGAGAAGGCTAATATAGGATCATAACTTCCTCAAATCAAGTAAAACACCACTACCAAAAGAACTGGAAGTAGCAACATTTGTCAAATGATCAGAGTTGACTGAGACTACAAAGGAAATTTATGTAATCAGCCATAGAAAAGTCACATGACCATTCGGAAGAAGTCTCTAAGAAGTTCAGAAATAGAAATCTAATAAACTGGTTTTGATGGCCATGAGAGAACATACTCAAATTCTTACAAACGGTTGAAATCCTATGTGAGTTTTTTATACAAAACTCAATATACAAGTAATTCTTTAAGCAGAATAAAGAAAAATAAGAGGTCATTATCTTACCTTGTGTGTGGTGGCTGTAATTTTCCCTTTGTGAATGGTAGGACTGCTGGTTTTGATTATAGGAATCATGCTGCTGATCATAATTTGACTGCTCGTCATATGAACCTTGATGTGGATCATAGCCTGACTGTTGGTCATACGAATCTTGTTGACCATAGTCTGACTGGTCATATGAAGGCGCTCTTCCACCTTGGCTAAACAGAAATCAAGAACTTGAGAGATTTTATAAAAGAATTATGTTCACTGTAACAAGTCAACTGAGGCTGATATAAAATGCCTGACCAGCTAGACCTCAACCATATTTATTATTTTCTGATGGCAATCATTTAGTCTTTTATCTATAAAATCTTCTCGCCAATGGAATGACCTTCAATTTCACTTTCATTGAATAGACACTACATTATGAAAAAAACCACATGCACCTTTGAAAACATAAGTGAAGCTAAAAATCACTATGGTTTTTACGTCTCCTTGAATTAAAAAAAAAATTAAAGATGCCACAAAGTACAGTAATATGTCTGATTCTTTAACAAAGATACCACAAGTACTGAGTCCTTTTAATAGTTACATTTAAAGGCTTTTTGTCCCGAAATTTAACAATGTTATCTCAGTATTTTGGGGACTGTTTTCTTATAATTATCTTTAGATTCTATAGTACATTCTTCTAATTACTTCAATAATAAATTTTAGAAAACAGTAATCATTCAGATTTTTTAGTCTGCTGAGAGAAAGAAATTTGCTTTGTGATGCCATTTTTTTATCTGAAAAGTCTGACTACCAAATAATGAGATTGCTTTCATATCATCTCTGGCAATTCAAAAAGAAAATTCTAAGTATGATCTGAGGAAGATGATTATCAATTACCAGCTCTCAGGATGGAACACTTAATTAGATTTGAGTTCTAATTTTTACTTTAAAAAAAATCTCATAACTGAATAGTCACATCTTATTGTGTCAGATGATCCAACCAATATGTTCCCCAACTTCCTACCCAAATCACATCACATCAATAGTCAGAACTCTAACACTTCACTTTAAAATGGCTGTCATACCAAATCTAACATTTCTCTTTGGTCTACATTTATGTCATACTTCCAAAAATATATCCTTATAAAAGGATTCTCCTTAAATTTAAAACTAACCAACAGGGCTTGAAGAGTTCTTCCTTCTAATATAACATGCTTTCTGGATATTACTCTCTACATTTGTACTCACTTTCTATTTTCAAAGTATTCTAATATCTATAAAACTAATAATTTGACATCGCAAATCTTTCTTCAATGCTTTTAATTAAATTTCACTTAGAATAATTTTCTTCACTGCAGAGAAAATACTAATGACCTCATTGTTTGCCTCATTTTTTAGCTGTATAACCCCAACAAGCTATATGATTTTAACTTAATAGTGTCAGATAATTACTGACACTATTTCACAGTGGTGGTTAAAGATCAATTAAATTAGAAAATGCAAAAGCATTTCACAAAATGTAAAGCACAATAAAAAAGTTGCCATTAAAATTATTTTTTTATTAATTTTTATTATAGTGACACTGGTTAACGAAATCTAGTAAGTTTCAAGTGTACAATTCAACAGTAAGGCATGTATATATTGCACTGTATGTTCACCACCCATAGTTAGATTTCTGTCACCACAGAGCTATTATTAAAATTAATAACAAGTACAGTTTCCTCAAATCTAAAAGTTAAAGAAACTATACAATCTGTAAACTTGCTGGTAAATATTCACATACCTAAATTAACAAAACATATTTTAGGGTATGTGAAATATGTGGGTAGGTTTTGGAACTTTTTTTTAACATTTTTGTCCCTGGAAAGGTAATACATTAAAATGGTTAGAAATTAAAATAGACATAAAAGCAATGAGAAGTATTTTATAAGCGGGTTTTTATTTAATATCAGGTATAAAGAGAGGTACATATTTTTTTTAACATTTAAATCATGTGCATTCATTTACAGCTAAACAATTTTACAAATAACATATAAGTATCAAATAACAGTACTGACAATTTCTACATTCTTCCTAACACAAAACTATAAAATTCATACTCCATCAAAACTTTTCTAGAAAGAAATGTTTAAAGCTAGGAGTTTGTTGGTGAAATCTGTTTAATACCCAGTGTTATTTCTGCTGCCCAACACAGTCTCAGTATTTTTATTGTTTCTTACCCTCCTGATGATTCCGTGTTTTGCTGTCCCTGGTTATTATAAGATTGCTGGCCATAGGAGCTCTGCTTTTGATTCTCATAACCACCATAGGATTGTGAATAACCTAAAGATTGGATGGATATACCTTTTAATAAAGGTTCTGATTTTTAAATTTGTGAAGTAGCAAATTTAACAAACCCGTCCAACCTGATTGGCTTTGTCCATAACTGGAATAGCCGCCATAGTTCTGTCCATATGAGGAATCAGTAGTTTGCCCATAGCCAGAATAGCTCTGAAATTTAAGTAAATAAAAGTTTCATCACACACTTGAGATAAAAATAACTATAAAAAACACAATTTATATTTTTAACCTACTTGTGGTGGTTGTCCATAACTTTGATTGCCTTGATTTCCATAGGAATAACTGTAAAAGAAAAATGTACTACTTAAAAGAAATGTGCTAGGATTTAAAAGCTTAAAGAACTCTATCTTTATTTTCAACTTTCAACTGAAATACAAGCTTCTTTTGAGAAAGTGTCAATCCGCCTGTCTCTGAATTTAAACTGAAAGGTGATGATCACACTGTTAACATAAATGAAGTCACTCCCAGACCTCCTGCATGCCAAACACCGAAATTTTGCTTTTACAATCCCCCACAAATAAACAAAACTTCACCAGAGCTAGAAAATCCAAAGAGATTATGCTTTGGGGGTAGGGATGGGGAATGACTACAAAGCAGCAAGTCTCATAACAAATATCTGAAGCAGAAAAATTATGGCCTTTTAATTTAATCACTTTAATCAATTTAGCTATGTTTTGACAGATTAATTTCTTCCTACCATTTCCCTTAAATCTGCCTTTAACTTGGTATAAAAGGCAGAGGGTGGCACTAAAAGTCCAACTTTGCGCCTCGGTAATTAGAGGCATGTATAGCTTCAGAGTACTATCACAGAATGAAATTTGCATTTTCAGTGTCAGAGCATAGTCTGCTATAGAGTGACTAAATAAATTACTTTCCTCAGATTTGAATTCTTTAATTTTACAGCATGTAAGCTCTAACAAGTTAAAAACACATTTTCTAAATACATGCCAAATAAAAATAAAACATCTGCAAATAAACCTTTTTACCATTTTAGAGCTATCAAGTGCTAACAGAATTTAACTTTATAAAATCTATTTCATTGAATAAACATTTGCTAGTTGCCTACTATGAGGTTAGTACTATCCTGTAAGAATAAAAATGTCAAATCTGTATTCATGAACCTTAAAACTTGATGACAGAAGATATTTGAGATGCTATTCTGAATATCTCACTGAGCTGCAAAACGTTTATAGTATAAAACTGAAGGCTATATTTCTGGTAAGCAAGAGAATTCTACTGCATGTAAACATTCACATTAAAACAAACTTCTTTTTATTGTTAGCATGATAAGGATTCTTTAAAAACTATTCAACATTTCTATTATAGTGCTTCTAGAAAATCTGTTCTCCCCTAAAAATATTAGCATATTACATACAGTAAAAAAAATGAAATGCTTTTTCTTAGAACCTGTTATAGCTGAATTGCTAAATCCTTTTAATAATTATTTTTTTTAACTTTCCCAAAGAAAACTATCTTTAGAATACCTGTGAGATTTTATTTTAATCTCTAGGGGGCATCTGATTATTTACTGATTCAGACAGCCTTTTAAAAAAAAAAGGAAATGTTTCACAGAACCTATTTACAAAGGCCAACTCTTTCCCCTTGACAAGCTAATATTTAACTCTCTTAAGACATCCAGATACCAAATCTAAAGAGAGGCCTGACTGAACTCATCTTTTTTTCTCAGTTCTTTTTCATGGTATTATTAAAACGTACCTTTGCTGCTCACCCCCAGATTGACCGTAACTTCCAGAATCTAAAACACATAAAAAGAATTTTAAATCTGATTTAACATTATGCTTCCCTCAAAGGCCAACTTTAGATCTTACAGATGAAATGTAATAAGAAAATGTCATAAAAAGGAACTACAGAAAGAAAAACTACATGTTAAAAATACTGTGCAAGCAGAAATCTGTAAAAATATTTGCTGTTTACAGTAACTATGTCTTTGAAAACTACCAACATATCCTGACGGTCATAAGAACCATGTGAACAAATGTGAAACGAACAGTCAAAAATCCATCCTATTAATAAAAACTGAAAAGCTCAGGTTATATTATCTTTATATACAAAAAGACATCTATTAAACCTAATCAGGACCAAAAGGGAGATGATGACACACTGACAAGATAAATATCCAGGATAACATTTACTTGCATATCCTCCCCTGCCCAACATGAAAACCATTCCCTTGTAATGGATTGCTTTGGCTGTGACAACAAAAAGATCTGTGAAGATTTGGTAAGAGTAACTATTAGTTGTTTAAGCCCCCCTAACTTTCCAAGCTTTCAGGGACTTGGCCAATTGATATACCAACTCATCAAAACCTACTTCTAGCTTCCTTTTTGGCAATAAAAACTACCAAGGCAGGCATGAATTGAATAATATGCATTTAAAAAAAAAAAATCAGGAAAAAAGTTTGAACTACGAGCTTTTCTCGATACTTCAAAAATGTCATATCAAAATTTTCGGAATAAGCTTTATCCTTTGGGGTTCTTCTACTCAGAGTCAAATGAGTAAGTTTATTACTGATGAATAAGAGTGATATTGTAAGAAATACTTCCAACTGCAAAAAAATGACTGAGTCTCACTATACTGACCATTAAGCCCAAACTCACCCAATTTGAAACAAAACCATTTGTTGTTAGACTGTTATGAAAACTCACCAAAAATGAAATCAGTGACTTTTTCATTCAATTTGTATAAAGCTACAATCTGAAAACACTACCACTGACTTTAAGTGGGTGACATCAAATTAGCCCCTTTTCTACAGTAGAGTATCTCCAATCAGACTAAACAAATTACTTTTTTAAATCCACAGTTATAAGCATTTTGAATGCAATCCTGACACAAACTACTTCTATGAATGTGAAGGATGTAAGGCTACCTTAGATGAAAATGAAAAAACTGGGCATCAATGTCATGCCTGTGATAAAATGACTCTAGATTTACAGCTAACCGCCGAATAAGAAAAATATGAAAAGGATAGGATAGACTCTAACTGGACCAAAGAAATTCGATTTATCAAACAGGGAAGGAAATTAGCTTCAACCAAATCAAACACTGTAAAGGATTATTGGGGGGGTTCGGGTGGAACAAATGAGTAAAACTTAAGATGCCCTAGGGACACATGAAACTTTAAATTACATCCGAAGGCATGAATGTGGAGTCCAAGATCTGTGTCTATCCCTTCGACAAAAAAATAGACGTACACGACGCATAGGTCACTTAGGTCACGTGACCCTGGCTCAAATCCTGTAAATATTGAGTCCTTAAGTATAACTGGGTTAGCTCAGCCCTCTGAAATTGTCAATCTGACTTCTTTAGCTGGCTAAATAAGCGTATCAACCAATAAGTCTGACCCTTAGTATACTCGAGAAAGCACAGATGGTTTATATTCATCAAAAAAAAAAAATCATTTAAATGTTATTTATGGCATTTCGTACAACTGGTCATTAAGAATACTTGATACTTGAGCCTTGTGTCTGGACCCACCATTTAGAAGCGCTTTTATTTCCTTCCACGTGTTTTAAGGTTTTGATTGTTTTTGTCTTCTCATTATTTTCCACTGCAGCCAGAAAAGGTATTTTCTGTATTACTCTTGATATTTGTTAGAATTTGCTCTTATGCTTTTCCCCCTTAGTAAATATTTTATTTGTATCAATGTCCTCTATGTGTTTAAAAAGAACTGTGTATTTTCTAAATGATGAATTGTTAAACCTATATGATGCTCGTTAGTTACATCATTCACCTTCTTACTGTTTGGTCTGCATGATCTATTAATTACAGAGAGAGGTATGTTTTCAAAAATTCTTTTTGACTAAAGAGTTACTTGGTTTGGTTTGGGAATGTTTTGTTTTGCTTTCTGTATTTTGGTTATAATGTTAGGCACATAAAAGTACAGATTTACATCTTCCTGAATTTCCTTTTAACATTACATAAATACTATCATTCAAAATGTCCACTTTATTCTGACTGGTAACATTATCTTCCTTTTGATTGTTTTCCTGGTTAACCTTTTTCTATCTCTATACTTTTAACATTATGTTTTAGGTATGTCATTTCTGAACAGCATATAGCTAGATCATTTTTTCCCAATGCGAGAATCTTTGTCTTTAAACTGGTGTTTTGTATATTTGCTATTATTTTATTTCTACCTGCCTATATTGGACTTTCTACTTACCAGGATTTTTTTTTTTATCTTGAAACTCCGTTCCTGCCTTCTATTGGATTTTTACCCCTTTTCCCTGTTTTATAATACATTCGTTATTTTAATAAGTTACCATTCATAATTTAATTATATTCAAATTAACATGACAAAGTTCAGAATGATTAACCTCCACTAGAATTTAAGAACGTTAATAACAATGTCAATCACAGCCTTCACATATTATTTTGCTCCATTTTCCCCATCCTTTTGCTTCTATTTTTAAAATCTCTAAATGTAATCATTTAATCTTGTGTTCTAGTCAGCATTTGCTTTTTGTTTACTGTTTGCTTCCTCTATATTGTTTTTTCATCCTACTCCTCCCTTCTGAGTTTAACTTATTTTATTTCAGCAAAGACATGAAAGTGGCAGTCTTAGTCTTTTTTATTCGGGTAAAAATTTCGAGGTCAATGGTTACTCTTTCCTGTAAATTACTATTTTCTGGCTTCTTATAACTTTTAGGTCCATCCACCTTACCATTTCCTTTTTCCTCTGGTAGGTTTGTTATTATTTCAATCCACAGTTTCACATCAGTGTATATACGTATAAACTGACTTTTAAGTCTGTTTGCAACTACTATGTTGATGCAAAAAATTCATCAATTTTGGAAAATTATCAACTATTAATTCTTCCATTTTTTCCTCAAACTCAGATGTATGATAGGACTTTTCAATCTACGTCTCATGTTCCTTCAACTTTCGTTTTTCTTATCTTTAGCCTTCTGAATTGAATTCTGGGTAATTATATCATCTATTTTCCACTTCACTATCTCTATCTGCAATACAACTTATCCACTTTTTATATTTCTAGAAGTTATATTTGGTTCTTTTCCAAATCTATGTAGCCTTTTCTCATAATGTCTTACTCTGAAAGTTGGTTCCTTTTAGGTTTTTAATCATTATAAATATATAACATTTACTTTCAGGTTATCTATAAGAGGTTCTAATCCCACCTGTCACTCATTTTCATGAAATGTTTCGAGTTCTACAATACTTACTGTGAACTCATCTTTCTCAAGCATATTTTTTCTATAAGATTCCTTGTTGACCTAGGGCATGGATTTCTCCCAGAAAAGTTTTTCATTTGTTTCTACCAAGAACCCCAAAGGTATTACCAACTCAGAACCAATTTTTGTTAATTACTTGGCTTAAGGTTCTCAGATCCCATAACTAGCCTATGTACATCCAACTGTATGAAGCACAGGTCGATTATGCATTCCGAACAATTTCGTTTTCACTTAGGGCCCAGGCTTCCTTGTTATCTCTCAGGCTGGTACATAAGTTTTTTCTAGGTCATTCTTTCATGGAAGATACAGTCCTTCAAACATTCAGGTCTTTCGTAAAGGGTCTCCGTTCCCATTACTCGGTTTTAATGGTCTCAAGGCTCCCCTGTCCTTACTTTTAGTTACTTGGGCAATCCCAGTTTCTAAATAATGAGACCTATATCCTCCTCTCCAGGGCAACCACCAAGTTAGCTCTGTGCCTACCATTCTAACTTCTACTTTATTTCTGGCAACTGGGGCTTGCCCTTTTTTTCAAAGTTCTTGCATCTTTAGGTGTTTGTAGATACAGAGGATTTTCAAGTTATTTTGGTCTGACATTATCACCGAAATGAAAAGTATCTACACTTTGTAATTTTTATATGTATAATTGGTATTATAATTTTAATTTGAAAGGAGTCAAATAATTCACATTTGTAAACAGTACTTGAATGTCTGAGAGTCTGACAACATTTACTATTTCATTGATTACATTACGTGTTTATATGTTAGTAGGTTTTATAAGTCTGCCCTGTCAGGCATCTGGAATGGTTGAGTCAATATGATAAAACTCTAAGTGTAGTTTGGAATGTTTAAAGAACTTAACCTAACTTAATGCCATTAGCCATTGAGGGAATGGACTTTAATGTTAAATTTATTAACTTAAACATTCACTGAAGAACAAGTCAAAAGCATTATTCCTATTACTATACAGTCAAAAGTATTATTTTTTATACATATTACAAAATGTAAATATATAACACTAAAAAGATTCTACCTTTAATTTAGAAACAATGTTATTAAATCATTCTTTTCAAAGGTGAAAGCCAATCTTTGATAGTTAAAAAAAACCTCAAATTAAAAGTGACAAATATCTAGTGTCCTAGTAATTTTAAGATCAGTACTAATAGGTAAACCAGCTCACACACTAATTTGACACAATGAAAATCCCAAATTTTACAAACAGCAAACCTCTAAAATTTAATTTTCCATAAAAGCTACCTAGTCCTATAAAATTAAGCCATCATTTTATACCAACAATTATGTTAAAAATCAAGACAGGCCAAGGTTTCAATGAGCACTGTATCCATTGAAAGCTATAAATTTCACGAGAATCCGAGAATTTTTCTTTTTAACCAGGGATAAGTTACAGATACTCCTGAGGGTATACTTCTATGTACTTCTGTGGAGCTTTACCAGACTTCATCCCAAATTATGTACCTGGTAAAAGATGTACCAATGTCTACTTCGGGGTAAGGAACTATTTGTTTGAGGATTAAACGAATGGAAAGAAACAGATTAAAAATGCCCCTCCCCCAAAAGATCAATATTCTGGCTTAACATCAATGTTAATCTAAGGAATGTTTATCATTCTCCTGTCCATACCCTATAATTTGGTCGCTTCTTAGCCTACTGCTTTCTTTTTGGTCACACGTTTCCATCCTTCTGCAATAATGGATTACTGGGGGGCTTTATTTAAATACCAACAGGCTCTCCCTTAAAAAAAATGTAAAGATTCTGTCAGAAGTCATTTTCATCCCAACCATATGGCTTTAAGGAAATGTTTTGCTTTTCTACCTGAAAAGTGGTATCTAACTCTCACGATTTCTAGCAAGTGGATAGCTTGAGTCTTTGCAGCCAGTGATGCACCCAACAACAGAGGACCTTGTGTCATCAGCTAGAACTAAATCAAGAGAACACCCATGTTCCAGACTTTATATTCTGGGTTAACAGGATCTAAACTGGCTGTGCTTTAGAGACCAATGTCTCTTTTTCTCTTCCACACAATGGGGGGCCTCTATCAATTTAAATGCTTTATTGAAGATTGTCTTTCTTTGGTATGTTTTAAGGTAAACGCCGTATGTACCTACAGGAGCCTGTCGATAAAAGAAAAAGCTCTTTCAAGCTCTTGCAGGAGAGAAAAAACTGATGGGAGAATGACAAAGGGTGAAGAGGAAGCTGAATTATATGCAAACACCCCCAAATGGAATTCGGGTCGTTACGACAGAGGGATGAAGATAAGCAGAATTTCGTGGAAGGCAACGTCCTTTTGAAAGGGCTCCCAGGGCGTCAAGGCCTCCACCTGATGAATGGGTGAGTCAGAAGGCCCAGCTCCACTCCATGGATGGGGAAACTGAGGTACAAGACGACGAGACGACTGGCCCGAGGCCTCGCTGAAAGATCTGAGGCGGAGCGGAGAACCAGAAGCACGGATTCTCTCAGGTTGATGCTCTAATCACGGGCTCCCCCCACCCCGCCCTTGTGATGGCGTAGACAACCTCCGCCTCCGACTCACACCCTGCCCCGGGAGCCGCACGCCTCAGGGTCCAAGGACAGGATCAAAACACAGGGGGCCGAAGCGCTCCCGCCGAGATTTGCAGACAGAGAGCGTTGAGAGCGTGCGTCCCTCCAGTCCAACATGGCGGCGGCAGCGTCCGGCCCGCCACCCCCCAGCCTCCCTCAGAGCCGGAGGCTTTCCCTCGGGGCCCTCCAGTGGGCGGGAAGACGACCCATCCCCGCCAGGCCCCTTCTCGCCGCTGCCGCTGCTAGCTGAAGGAATCACCTACCCGACATGACTAACGGCTGCGGCGCGGAGCCCCCACAGCCCGCCGAGAACAAGGAATACCAGACCCAAGCGGCGCGGCGGCCGAAGATGTACTGAGGTCGGCGCGGCGGGCTGAGCCCGACTGCGGGGCCTCGGCAGCCAATGAGAAGACAGTGGGCGGTACCATGGAGTCACAGCAGGAGGGGTGGTTCTGTACTAGTACCAGCCTCCGAACCCTGAGAACTTCAGAATCCCTCTCTGTTCGCCCCTCCGCGGACCATACCATTATTGGGAGGGAATTGAGAAGAGAAAGTACCAATGTCGCAATCAGAATGGGAGAGGAAGCTGAACCTGCTCGCTCCGTCTTAATTATTTACAGTCCTATTTCTCATTTTATTGGGTCTGAGAGAATTTGAGGTTAGGAAGCGAAAGAGGATAGAACTTATAAACACAAACTATTTGGTTAAAAACGGCCTATTTGCCCCTAAAATTTCGAATGGTATGCTCTACTTCACTCTACTTGGACTACCGCTTCAGCCGCCTGAGGGCGTCAGGAATCGACGCGCTCGGCAGCGCAAAGTCGTGACGAGCTCAGTTGCCTGATCGACTCCCGGTTTGTTGTAACTGCCTTGTCAAGTAAAAAATAGACTACAAGGTGACACTGGAACACGCGCGTGCATTAAAACGAAATCGCACACAGACTGGATACTAAGATGAGGTGCGATGGGGTGTAGAGCTTCAGTTTTCAGTGCTATCATACCTTATCATCTTATTTAATTCTCACAACAGGTAGATGAAATGTTATCCCCACCTTACAGAGAAGGCAGAATTCACCTGCTTTAGGTCGCACAGCTAGTAAATGGACAACGTGGAATTTGAATCCTAGTAACCAGATACCACTGCCTATGGGTTTAACCATTACACTGTACTGCCTAGAGGGAGCTAGAGCTCTGGAGTGTGAGACAAAACTGAATGTTTGAAGAGCACACAAGAACATTTTTCCCCCGAGGGCAAGATGACATCCGAGGCAAACCATAAGTGGTGAGCAAGAGCTGACCAAGTGAAGTGGGGGAAAGTGCTTTGGATTAGTTGCAAAACAAGTAATTCAATATGTTCCAAATTTACCTGAGGAGAGGGGGTGGCGGGTGAATAGTAAATGAGGCCAGAAAAGTAGCTGAGACCTTGTGAAGTATCTGAGAGTCTGTTATAGTGAAGACAGTGGGAACGCCTTATCGGAGGATTTTAAAAGAAGATTAGATTTGCATTTTCAGGCCTCAGTACCAAGAACATACAAAGATGAAAAGTGCCTAAAAACAGGGAGACCAGTTAGGTGGCCAGTGCAATCATTTTGGTAAGTGATCATAGCGGCATGAACTTAGGTTGTAGCTGTGGAAATGGAGATAAGTGAAGAGATCCCTGAGATACTTAGGTGGTAGACTGGGCCAGACCTGGTGAACAATTTGGGTGGGAGAAGCCAGCAAAGAGAAATCTGGGGTGAATTCTGGGTTTCCCACTTAGACAAGTAGACAGATGGTGTGTCATTCACTGTGATAGAAGACAAGAGGAGGAGCACGCTGGGGTGGAGGTGAAGCAATATGTCCAGAATTAATGCCTTCAGTTCAGAAAAAAAGCATGAGGTCATCTCTCTTCATTATACCAGCAATAATTGTGCCTTCAGCTCTGGATTTAGAGGGTCACAGAGCTCTCTAGACAGGTCAAAAGCAAGGCTAAAGGAATAAAAAGTCTTTCATGACTAAAAACAATTTAGCTGTTCAGCTTATATCTTGAGGAAGGCAACCCAGTAGAGGAGATAGGCATGTGCGATAGCAGGAAGGCATCGGGTTATTGGGAGGAGAGACTCTAGATTGTTCTTTTTAATTTTTTTAGAATTGGGATTTTTTTTTAAAGGACAGGAACCAAAGTATTGCTCATCATTGACTCCTTAAGTTTGTACCATCTATTCATTCATTCATTCATTCATTCATGTATTCACTCAACTGCCATTTCCTGAGGTCTACTAGGTGTCAGGCCCTGGAAGGCCCTGGAGATAAGTAGGAAGCACCGCAACCTCTCTTCTCCAGAAACTGCAATCTCATAACAGGGACAGTATATCTGTGATTTCAATCAAATACCAAACATGCTAGAATTGGAGGATGCAAAGGGTGCTCTGAAAACACTGAGGAAGATCATCTAGCCCTTGTGAAGAGTGGAGCGGGTATTAAGGAAGGCTTCCTGCAGGAGATGCCTCCTAAACCGAGCTTTGAAGAAGGAACAGGAATGAGCCATGGGGTGTATATCAGGAACAGTGTGCTCCAGAGTGTTAGAGCTGTATTTGTGAAGACTAGGAGAGAGCAAAGTTCTAGGAATTATAAGTAGTTTAGTCTGGCTGGTCTGTGGAGTTGCAGGAGTTTGAAGTGGTGATAAATGTAGTGAAAGAAGTAGACAGAATCTGCAGCTTGAAGGGCCTTTGTGTGCCTTGTGGAGGTGTTTGGATATTAAATTTAAAACCATGGGGAACATCTGAGGAATCTGATCAAAGGAGTGACATTTAGTTTTCTATATCCACTATCTCTTTTAATCTGGATGCTCTGTGAAATAGGTATTGCTGTTAAGCACATTTTGTAGATGAGAACACTGAAGCTCAAGATGAAATTCTTTATCAAACCCAAGCCTTTGGACCAAGCCAAGTGTTTTTTTTACAGTATCCCTAGTCTCCCAAACTCAAAACAGATCTCTTCCCGGGTCTTCACTGCTCTGGGGTTTTATTCCAAGGATCCTGCTCTGCCGCAAAGGGACTCACACATTGATTCCTGTGCCCTCCTGCCTTCCAGGTTTTTGCCTGGGCATGATTATCTGCAAGAGACTTCACCCAGTTATTCTTCATGCTACAAAATCCTGCTCCTTCTACCTCTACTATCCTGTCTCAGTCTGTATATTTAGGGAAAACAGCAGGTACATTTTACATATCAGCTTTAGCAGAATGTATCTGTGAAGATTTTGGTACTGGGCCTGTTCGCCCCTGATCCATCATTTGTCAAGTCCTCACATGGGGAGCTGATCCCTGCAGGTTGCATTTCAGTTTCAGAGATTCCTTCAGGTGGTAGCTTCCAACTGAAATCAGCCAATGGGTGTCTTGGTGGGAAATTAGATGGTAGAAAAAAGAGAGGAACAAGGGGTATTTCTTCCTATCCCTCTCTTCCATGGTGGTGATAGTGTGGGGTGTCTCAGGCAGCTGCTGTCTCCTCCAGAGCTCCAGTTTCCATGAGTTACCCTGGCTCCTGGGCTCCAGGAACCCCACTCCTCCCTTTATTTCTCTAGCCTATGGCTGGTAGAGTCTTTTAGCTATTGTTTAAAGAAAGAAAGAAAGAAAGGAAGGAAAGGAGGAAGGAAGGAAGGAAGGAAGGAATAACAGGCCCAAACAGAGTCACTTCTGCTAAGCCAGGTCACCAAACTAAACTTAATAACTAACCTAACTGCAGTATCAGCCTCTCCCAGGAGTGGAATTTTAAACCAATACGTTTGAAATTTCCTGATTCACCCTAGTGAAGTGATCTGCCTGAGAAGGCCCCCTGCCTTTCCCTAAGGGAAGATGTCTATGCCTGAAATAATCCACTCTTAATTTAGGTCCACCCTCTTTCTTCTTATAAAAAGGTTTGTACAATTCATCTTGAGTGCTCTCCTGGTGATTCATGACTTGCTTAATAAAACCAATTAGATCTTAAAAATTAACTCAGTTAAATTTTATTCTTTAATTCTATTGATAATTTCTGAGTTGCCTCCATTCCGTTTGGCTTCCCAACCCTTTCACCACCAGTGTAGGGCCTTGTAGGCCCCTGTAAGGACTGTGAGTGGAATTAAAGTGAGAAGGAAAGCCATTAGAGGGAGCCACTTAGTAGAAGTCCTGCAGGAACTGGCCTGATTTTTACCAGGATTACTCTGGCTGCTGTCTTGAGAATAGACTGTAGGGGGCAAAAGAGGAAGGAGGGAAAGATCATTGCTCCCATCAGAGTAAAAATCAGATAATGATCTTTTGCC
Organism: Eidolon dupreanum; assembly: GCA_028627145.1. Taxonomy (NCBI): domain Eukaryota; kingdom Metazoa; phylum Chordata; class Mammalia; order Chiroptera; family Pteropodidae; genus Eidolon; species Eidolon dupreanum. Next base: position 80,237,464 of record CM053506.1, on the reverse strand, counting down.
TCTTTTGAAATTCTGTGGAACTCACAGTTAATACCACAAATTTCAAGGCTTGCCTACATAATTATAGGCCAATTTATTCTCTAGTTGGGTTGCATAGTCCATCTCTGAACCCCTCAGTGCCCCAAATAGTGCCTGAAATAATGGGTGCTAAAAGGCGGGGGCGGGGGGGGGTCTTGTTTTTAATGAATGAATAAATTTTTTAAATGGCACGACTTGTCCCTCTCACTTGTCTGTAAACTCCTGAAGCTCAAAAACCTTATCTAGGCCTTTCTTATGTCTCCCAAGTGCTCAATGAGTGTTTGTTGAAAGAATGACAGCCTGCTCTGTGCCAGGTGCTACAGGCAGTAGTAGCCATCATCACCACCCTCCCACCCCCACCCGCCTCAGAGGCATCTCTGGAGCCCTGCTCCTCCAGCCTTCCTAGAGAGCAAGCCTTCTGTGAAGATTACCCTGAGGTTCCACTTTGGCAGAGGAAGGCTCCTTGTAGATGACCAGTCTACCCTGTCCTCTGGACAGTGGCAGGCACTTCCTGTTTGGGGTGGAAAGGAACCAGACAATTTCCTGTTAGCAGGTCTTTTGAACACAGCAGCAGATGCTGATCAGGTCCTGGCCCAGCCTTTCAGGTCAGATGCCTGGCAGTTAGATAGCCTTTATGTGGAAGGGAAGTGGGGCACAGTGTCAAACTGGCCAGGCTTTTATTGTGTTCCTTGCAAGTCCCCTGGGTCCTGGTGTGAGTAAAAAACAAACCAGAAGAGGCTGACGCCCAGCAAACCGTGATGAGGGTTAGGGGAGCCAAAGAGCACTGCCTGGCAAGGAGGTACTCATGTAATTGTCCTGGGGCGGGCTTGTGTATGTTGTCTGGATGTGAGCACACTCTAATGTGAACCTGTGTAAAGAATACATGTGTGTATGCTTGTGTCTGTGCACCCACTATCTAGCACTTGATAAAATTTAACACTTAATAATTGTCAAGCTTGTTCCCCACAGCAAACTGGAGTACTAGAAAAGGCAGGAGTTATTGTTGTCCCATTTTAAAATGGCAGAAACTCAGAGTGGTTAGTTAACTTGCAATTTTTAAGAGAATGTGAAAAAAAAAATCAAGATTCAAACCCAGGTCTGTCTTGCTCCAATGTTTTTTTGCTTTTTCCATTTCCATATGAGCATGTGCATGTATGCACATGTACAAGGAGGTAGATAGGGAGATATACTTGTGAATGTGACCCAGACTGATAAGCCCACATTCACATGTGCTAGAGAGACGAAATTTCTCTTCTAGAGGCAGAAGCAAGTGTTAGAAAGTCAGGGCTTCTAGATTGAATCACAGCTAAAAATGCACAGAGGTTATGGTGAATAGTGAATACAAATTATCACACCTAAAGTGCTCACAACTTTGTGGAAAGCCCCCTATCAGCTCTTCCAAGCTAATCTCATGTTCTCCTTATTCCTCTTCTCATTCCTATTATTGTGGTTTTTGGAGGTTGATCATTCTATTAGTGCCTTTCTCCATAATCCAGAATTCCTTCTGATAAAATCTGCTTTGTGTTATGCACACTTCCTGGGAAGGAGGAAAGGGCAGAGACAAAGCTGATTGTTCCTCATATTATGAAAAGAGAAACTGAGGCCCAGAGGGGCCTTGTCCAGGTGCACACATCCTGCCTGATTCAAGGAGTCCTGGTCAGGAAGATAACTCACCGGCCAGCTGTTGCTTTCTGTCAGAGAAGAAGAAATGGCCTAGACAGCTGCCAGCCAGGGCAGGCGACATGCCCAAGCCGTGGCATGAGTTCCACAGAAGTCCTGTCCACTCTTGAATGGCTGGGATGCAATGTGGATCTGAACCAAGTCCAATGCAGGAGGGAGAGGAAGCAGCTCTTTTTGAAGAGGAGGTATGGAGAGGACTGCCAGCCCAGCTGGGTCAGGAACCTGCTCAGTCAAGATAGAGAGGGAAGGAGCAAGCCAGACCTTTGCAAAACCTAGCGCTTTCTTCTTGAACATTGGTATCTAGTATTTAGTGATTAAGCGAATCTGGAGTAGGGCTCTGGAATCTGAATTTTAATATGTGCCTCCACATTAAATTTGACTTGAGGTAAGATAGTATAGTGTTTAAGGGCCCAAGATCTGGACTTACACTCCAGGTTTGAACCCTGGCTCCATTACTAGATTTGTGACTTTGGACATGTAATATCTCTCTGTGCCTCAGTTTCCTCGTCTTTATGATACAATAAGGATGCTTATAATAGTAGCTTTCTCATAAGAAAGCTGCAAAGATTCAATGACAGAATTTAAGTAAAACACATAGCACATATATGGCACATGTTAATTTCTCAACAAGTATTTACCATTATTACTGTTCTAACATCTTATTCTCGTACCTACCCCTACTCCCACCAGAGGAAGGAATAATGGTATTGGATTAATATAGCAATTTGTCACCACAGTATTGCTTTAGATGTGGGTGATCTTTGGACTGAGCTTTGAGAATCCCTTCTCCAAGGCCATTCTCTTCCCATCAATCTTCTGATAGCCTGGCTGTAGACTGAGCTTCTTCCAGTAAACTACCCAGCCTTTCTCATCTTCCTTTCCTCCTTGATCCCTCTCTCACACAGCAAGCTGCCTTCCTTCTTCACCCCATTGAAAGTTATTTGGCTCAGGATGTGTCCTGGAAAATAAAAACAAGCAGCAAGTCAGTTGTGGAGGTGTATAGGCACCTGTGCTCCTGAGAACATCACAGAATTTGGTGCTCTGAGATTTATGATTAAGCTTCAGAAGAATGGAACCGAAGCTTCTGTTACCCAGGTTCTAATCATGGAAACATGCTGTCTTCCTGAGAAACAAAGACATCCCATGCAAAGCATAGTTGAAGTTAAATGGTGAGTGTATAGGTGAAGGAAGCTCTGTTCTCTGCAAATTCTTGCAGGCACTTCCAAGTCTGGATGGCATCTCCAAGTGACCATAAGAAGAGGTGAAGTGGGGAAAGGTAAGGATGAGATGAAATAATCCAACTAAGGACTCAAAAGAAAAGCAAAGGAAATCAACTTTCAAACAGCAATGGTACTAGTTTTTGACATCCAGGGACCAGAGCTTGCCTGGGATGCAGAGAAAGGCAGGGTCAGCTCTCTGGGTGGTTGAGCCTGTCTCTTCCCAGTCACTCAGTCCTCCAGAGAACTACTGCTTCCTGCCTTCCCCTCTCCTCCCAATGTAGCTTAAATGGAGAACCCTTGGGGTGTGCTGGAGGAAGGAATGGAGAAATTCTTCCTGAGGAAAAAATTTACAACTCTGGGTTTGACTCCAGTTTGGTCCACAGTGTCCCTACCAACTGGTACTCCTCAGAATTCTCTGCCCCAAAGCAGTTATATTTGGGCTATCAAAATCCAACTATTAGTCAAAGGCACTGTATACCATGTTATTATACCTGCAACCTTCTGACATCCCCCCAAACATACACACACACACACACACGGTTGCCTGATTAAATAGAGGATACCAAGTTAAACTTGAATTTCAGATTAATGATGAATAATTTTTTAGTATAGACATGTCCCAAGTATTGCATTGGCACATACTTATTCTAAAAAATTACTCATTGTTAATCTGATACTCAGTATAACTAGACATCCCGTATATATATATTTTTTTGACATCCTGTATTTTTGTTTGCTAAATCGAGCAACACTACCCACTCACCTTCAGCATCTCCCTCTTCCAGGCTCTCCACAAGACTTTGCTTGAATCTTTAGCTGTGTCACACTCTGTTCTGTCCTTTGCTCAGAACCTTCTTTCCAGTATGTCCAAATACACTGAAAGCTTTCAAAGGATAAGGCGCAGGCCTTATCCACAATCTCTGGGACTTCGTTCTGGGCAAGGAGGGATGTGCCATTGAAAGACACCTTTTTCTTTTTATCTGCCAGAAGAGCGTCTGTTTCTAATTGATTCGCTCAGGATGAATGACCCCTTTCCATTGGTTGGTTGGGAGGTGGGTGGGGCCTACTGCAATTACTTCATCCACAAGGAACGCCTCTTTCCAAGAAGGCTGGCTAATCAAAGAAGGGCCTTTTAAAATTCCTCCACCAGAACGGCCCCTTTTTCTAAACAACACAAAAGCATTGTGTGCTAGTAAACCTTCTGAGGCCCTAAGCCTTAGGATAAAAACACAGCATTACATCTGCTTAGCACTTTATAGATTCAAAATTACTTTTACAGTACATCAACTCCTCTAATCCACACAACCCCCAGAGGAAGTATCACTATGCCATTTGCATTTTACAGATTAGCAAATTGAGACTAGTAGAGAGACAACAACCTGCTGGCAGTTACTAAGGCAGATAATGAAAACAGTTTACTTTTGCTCAGTGTGAGTTTAGCTAAGGCTTTCACTTAAATCCTTTCCCCACACCTTTACTACGACTGTGTGGGTGGGATACATAAAGCCAGGCACTTTACACTCGTTTTCTCTTTTAATCTACGTGCAACACTAGGAACTAAATATCATTTGCTCTCATTTTATTGATGAGGAAACCGACGCTCAAAGTAGTTAAATCCTTTGCCAAAGGTCACAAAGCTTGCAGGCTTCCATTTATTCGATGCATACTTCATAGCTTTGTGCATGGCAATGTCATAGCCAATGAGGTTTATCCGAGGCGTGATGATTGCTAATTAAATGTGTACTTCCTAATGCCAAGCACGGTGTTGAGACACTTACAGGCATTATTCTCTCATTAAATGCTCCTTACAATGACTTGATGTTGGTATTCTTATTATCCCGTTACTGATGAGAAAAATCGGTTCAGAGAGGGTGAGTGACTTCTCCAAGACCACACAGCCAGCAGGTAGTTGAGGCAGAATTCACACGGCTAAATTAGAAGCACATCTGAAACTTAAACTCAATTCTTCTGACTCCAGCCCGAGACTCCTCTCACACCCAGATTCTCTCTCCCTACTTGCCTGCTTGAAACAATCAATGACCCTCAGGCCAAGACCCCTCTTACAGAAGTCTTAGGTAGCTACAACCGTCAGTAAAAGACCCTTCTTCTCCTCCACCCCCCCGCTCCCTGCGCTCCCCCGCCACCCGGACATATCCGGCTCAATTGGAGGTGGTAGGCGAGAGAACGGGTCCTCAGGGCTGCGGCGGGCACGCGGCGAGGCGGTGCCGCTAGCGGAAGAGGCTCCAGGCCCTCTGCGAGTTCCAGCAGCTGAGTGGGGTGGGTGGGGCCAGAGTGCCGGGCTCCGGCCCCCTCCTCCCTCCCTTCCTCCCTTACCTACTAGGTTTCCAGGCCGGCAACCCACTGAGCAGGCACAGCTGGAGCTGCACGACCTCAGACCAGCTCCCGGCGAAGCGCCGCAGAGAAACCTCCCAGAGCGCGGAGCCCCAGCACTGGCAGACTCCTGGAACCTACCCACCTCGCGCCCAGCTGGAGCATCCGCGGAGCCCCGGGCACTGCTGACCGCCGGGCGGTTTTCCCCCCGCACCTCAGCTCCCCACCTCCCCGCGCTCCGCCGCAGGGGCTGCGGCGAGATGGCTGCGCGTGTTGGCCTCCTGCTGCGCGCCCTGCCACTGCTGCTTTGGGGCGGCCTGGACGCCCAGTTCGCGGAGCGCGTAAGCCAGGAGCTGCGCAGGGAGGCGGAGGTAAGGGGTGTGTGCGGGGCGGAGAGGGTCCGCGTGCTCGAGACCCGCCAGAACTTTGCCTTCAGGCTACCCAGCCGTTCCCATCTGAGCTGACAATCTGCCTTACCCTCCCCCGGTCCTTTGCAACCTTCACACTTGCACACAAAGGGCCTGGGGCAACATTCTCCCCGCTTGGCAGGTCTGGGACCACACAGGCACGTTGATTTGCGTTGATTTTCCGGGACAAGGGAAGGAGGGAGAGACAAGATGGGACAGACAGGCAAGAGTTGAGAGGGAGTCCTCGCATCCCAATTTGGCATGGAGCCACTGTTCCTCACCTCTTAGGCTGGGGAGACTTGGCAGTTCATTCATCAGATGCCCAGAGCCCTCCCCGAGTGTCAGACACTGTAGAGGCCCCCAGACTGGTACGGTGGAGAGGGTACCGTTGAAAGGACTGGCATACCAGTAACAGAACTGGCTTTCTGGGTAGGTGCTACCGCTGCGGCTGACCAGCTTGGACAAGTCAGTGCCCAAGCTCAGAACAAGTTACCTCAACTGTAAAATGGGTGAGAGTGGTATACTACTCTCAAGAGTTTCTTCTAAGGAGCTTTAAACAGTGCTTCTGGCCTGAACTTGAGAATAGGGAGTGGGGAGTTGGAGGTGAACCTTAAAGATTTCCCATTTCATTTTCCTCCTTTGGAGTCAATTGCTTGCTATAGGTTGCAGCTTTTTGTGAGGTAGGAGAAGGAGTGGACTTGGGCATCTATTTTCTGGATTAAGGTGATTGTAATAATATACCAGTATCATTTCTTTCTTCCCCAAATAAAGATCTCTGTACTCTTAGCTCTTCTCAGGAATAGGACTGGGGTCTCCACTACTTTAAGGAGAAGAGATGTGAATAAATTCTAAATTACTGAGCCTGGCACTCTGCCGTAAGACTCCTCCCCCCCGCCCCTTAAGAGCATCATTTCTGCTCTAAAACTGCCAGTTGAGAGCTTCTCAGTATCCTCCCACTCGCCTTCTCTGGAAGAGGCAGGCTGAATGTGAGAAGCCTGCAGAATGAGGAGGGCCCTCTGAATCTCCCTTCTTTCCATCAATCAGCCAGTTCTTACCACCGCTCAGGAATATCTGAGAATGGCCCCGCTTCAACAAGGAGGTCCTCTATCAAACTCCCTCACCACCTCCCCTTCCAAGCACTGGTCTTTTGCTCTGCGCTCTCTACTTATGCAATTTCAAGAATCGCTTTGTTTCTCTGAACTAAGAGTCTTACAACATCAAGTGCAGAGTCCTTGCAGGCCCAGGAAAAAGCTTCAGTCTGCCAAGCCAAGTCTTGTTAAAAGTCCCACCCCACCTCCCCCCAAGTACAGGTCCCAGGCAACCCTTGGAGAGAATTTCATCTTGGGGTGTACTTGAGAAATGTAATATTTAGCAGATTAAGTCTCTTTCAGTGTATTTAACATAATTGGGGAAGGAGGATTTTTAACTCTGAGAACAAGAAACATTCTAAAAGCATAAAAACTCTGGAAATGTGTAATAGGTGTGTATGTGTCCCTATATGTCTATACATGTACATAGGTAGGCATATATATGCAAATTTGTGTGTCAGTATATCTATGTGTATTTGGTCAATTGCATGGGCTTCAGTGTCAGACAGACCTGTGTACAAACCATAGGTTTAACCTCTATGAACCTCACCTTTCTACTCTGTATAAAGGGGGTTAATAATGACTATTTCACAAGATGATTGTGTGGTCTCGTTAAGATCAGCATAGTGCCAAGTAACATAGAAAGAAGTCTATAAAAGAAAGTTGCTCTCAATATCGTTGTTAGTATCTTTATCATTATTTTAGAGAACAGAGCTGCAGATTAAAGTCCTGGCTTGGTGATTAGCTCTCCCAAAACAATAACACAAGGCAAAATATGTAAGGCAGCTATTTTCAGCATTGGACAACAGGCAGCACAGGGCTATAATTCTTGAGATGGTGTTGCAGTTACTTTGGCTACATTACATATTGCCCTGAAATTTAGTGAAGTAAAACAACCATTTATTACATTCATAGATATTATGGAGCACATCAGGGCAGCTTGTGTCTACTCTACAACGTCTGGGGATGGAATCATCTGAAGGCTGTTTACTCACCTATCTGGTAGTTGATGTTGGCTGTCAGCTGGGGGCCTCAGTTCTCCACATGGGTCTATCCACACGGTCTCTTCTCTCCATGTGGGCTAGTTTGGGCCGCCTCAAAACATGTTGGCTGGGTCTCAAGGATGAGGGGAGTGGGATGTGGGAGAGAGAGAGAGAGAAAAGAAGTTGTGTCTTCTTTATTACCTAGACTAGGAAGTTGCATAGCATCACTTCTGCTGTATTCTGTTGGCTGAAACAGTTGCACACCCCAGATCAAGGGAAGGGAATATTGTAAGAAAAATATGGGAATAGGAGCTACTGTGTGGTCATTTAGGGAACCACAGCCATTCACATAAGAGAACCGCACAAAGTGAGCCCCATGATCACTCCAGCTCTTTCCCTAGGTGTAATTCCCTGAGTGCAGTGCAGGGAGCTAGACCCCAGCAAAGCACAGCAGTCCTGCTGAGCTCACAGGTGAAGGTCAGAGTTCAGGACATAGAAGAAAAGAAATAATAAAAACAAGATGTGTGATCTTCAGCTAGTCCCGTCACTTCTCCAGGCTTCAGTTTCCTCTGTAAAATAAGTTAAATTTCTTAAATGACTTTTAATATTCTCTCTAGCACTAACATTCTTGGGCTTTGGTGTGTTTGTATGCCTATGCCTTTGTGCGTACATTTTATCTGCTTGTGTGTCTATGTCTGTTTGTCTGGATGTGTCTGTGTTCCCATGTCTCTGTGTGTATCCCTGTACCCTGTGTGCATAGTTGTATGTGTCCCCTGTGTGAACACAAAGTAATCAAGTTGAGGGCTTTCCAGAGTGGGCTTTGCCTGGGAGGAGACTGCTTACAAAGCTGCATTATGAACAAGTTCATTGTTGCCCACTTAGGAAAACTAGGGCTGCTCACAGGAAGGGCCACTACTGCTGAGTTGCAATATTGAGAGTTAATGAATGACATAATCACCCTGGCCCCTCTCCTATTCACAGCTAGGCCCTACCCTGTTCTTGGGCGACACAGACTATCCCAAGGGATCTATCAGTGATGCTTTAGAACAACCAGGCAGGATGTCTAGGACCTCCCTTCCACTGCTCTCCTGCACAGCTATCCTGATGTGCTGTACAACAAGGAGGTGGGGAGTTTATTTCTCCAGGGAGACACTGGAGCTTCTGTAAAACATCCACCCCCAATCCTGTGTCTGTTTCTCAATACCCCAGAGCCATTCATTTGACTTTTTGTGAGTCAGAAACTCAAAGGCCGGGTGTGGAAACCATTCCCAAGAGCTCAGCTTAGTGACTCATGAGTACAGGATGAATAGAAAGAAGTGCAAAGAGGCTCTGAAGGGTCCCAAAGGACCATAAGTTGGTGGAAAAGTAATTGGCAAGCCAGCTTGGAAATAAAAAAATCTAGTGAATCTGGGTGGTAAAAGCAGATATAAAAAAGAGATAGGTAGTTAATTCCCCCTAAACCCAGCCTTGGTTAGGGCATTATTTTGCCCCTTAAACTTAGCCTCACAAGCCACCTGAACACGATGGATCCTGACAGCATGGTTATTGGATAGTAGAAAAAGCATAAGATGGGGTCTGGATGGAGGCTGGCCAGCTAACATTTTCCAACTTCTTTAAAGATGGAAAATGAAGGAGGGAGCAGGGATTACAGTAAGAGGTATTTAGGTTACACCCAGACAGAACTTTGTGAATATGAGAGACTAGGGACAAGGGAAAGGAGGAGTAGAGAAAAGGAGTCAGACAGAGATAAGGGCAAACCTATATCCTAAATAATGGAAAGAGGCTGAGCTGGTCCCACTGCCCTGAGGCCTTCAGTAGACCTCAAGGGTCGGAGAGCAAAAGCAAAGCATCCTGAAAGCAGATGTTTGTCTTTGTGAAGGAACGTGCTTCAGTCTTGTTGAATACCTGTGGCTTGTCAGAAGTCTGGTTTGGGGTGTGATGAGAGGTGTGAGCCCAGCCTCTATTGAAAGCTGAATCTGCCACCTGAACAGCTTCTTCCCTCTGTTCTGCCCCTGGACCTGCTTACAGAGGAGACAGAAGGAATCCAGTTAGAAAGACCCCCAGTTTTGCCTTTTTCTTAGGTGAGGGCCATCTTCCACTGGAGAGAGCATCTCGGGCCCCCTGCTATCTCAGTCTTGAAGCCTCTGAGTCACTCATTTAAATGTGAAACAAAACATCCTGGATAGGTGTCAGAATAGGTGTCAGAGTATTCAGACTCAAGTATGGTTCTGAGACTCCTTACCAAGGTACTACACTTCCCTGAGACTTACTTTCTTCATCTTAAAAATGCCTATGTTCTTGCAAGATAATTATGAAACTCAAAGAAGGCTTAATCCCCTTAAAAGCTCTACAATAGTCAAAGGCTCACTGTGCTCCTAATTACCAGAAAACATTTTTATTTATAGGACACGCAAGGAAGAATGCCAGCTATCATCCCTTGCATCTTGACTTGGCTTATAATGTAAAAGATGTATTGAGTGATAAACAGTCATGTAGAGTCACTATGGAAAGACTACAATCATAAGGAAAAAATATGAGATGGAATAAATCATAGGTAAAGCAACATGATTTCTGCATAAGCTTGCTATTTTGCAATTTTTAAATTCCTGGTTTCATTTTTGCTGCTGCAATTCTTTGATATGGAGTATGTCACAGCCACTCTGTGGACATGAGACTGGGAGCTGTCCCTCCTAGACTTCCAGAAAGAAAGCTTTGTGACTACAGAGGGGAAAATAACGTTTTTAATGAGACAATTATCATAAAGCATTCCCAAATCATCTTCTTACTGGATTTTCACAATTCTCCAATAAGAAACATAAGCAGTATTCTTACCCCCATTTTATACTTTAGGGCACAGAGAGGTGAAATAACTTTGTCATAGTTCACACCGATAATCAGTTGTAGATGCCAGGCTGTAATAATAGACAAATCTCCTCGTTTTATGGAAGAGGCCCAGAGAGGCACAGGACTTGCTTAAGGAAACATAACTAGCAGCAGCACCAGGAATAAAACTCAACATACTCGGTCCAGTGCTCTTGCCCTGCCAGACCAGTGACTCAGAGTTCCTGACTCAGGCCTGGATTCATTTTGCTACACCTTATTGCTAGTCTTGCCCTGCTCAGAAATAGCCAGAATTTCCCCTTCCCTCAGGCATTAAGTGGGCTGGGCTCTACACACCCTCCCATGACAAGTCAGGACAGATGCTAGAATAGAACCCCCAGAGTTCTGATTCCATCCAGCTTTCTGGGTCCCAGGGAGAACTGTTTTCATTTTACCCAGGCACCACAGCCACTCCCAGGGCTTTTCAGAGGCAACTCCCCAGGAAAATGGCCCCAGCCCTGACCAAGTGGATAAGGCAGGTTGGCATCAGCTTTTAGGCCCAGGCATGGTGAATCACCGAAGGGGCACAGCCCTCTGGCTTCCTCTCCACTCAGCTCAAGCCCTGAGCTCCCCAGGAGAGAGAATGGGTGGAGAACAGGGAACAGAAACCTGGTATTTGAATTGCAAGGCAGAGGAGGGACCTGTGTACTACCTCCACGAAGGAGGAAGAGGTGATCAGCAGTGGAGCTCAGAGAGTCCCTGAGAGAATACAGGCCCCCAGAAAAACTGCAGTTAGGGACAAGCTGGGATGAGAATGAGAGCTCCACCTCCCAGTCCTGTGTCTTTTCCTGGGATCCCTTTGCCACACTGTCCCCTACCCCACACCCCAGTTCTGATATAGACAGGGGTTTTTCTCTCACCTTTGCAGGGGAAAACTGAGGCACAGCAAGTGGACTCACAGAAGAGGGTTAGGGAGAGCTCCAGGAGCAGAGGGTTTCCCAAGCCTGCCTCCTCCTCACTGGGCACACGGGTCTGCCCGCTCAACAGAACTTTGGAGCACTCAGCACTGATGATATCAAGGGGAACTTACCTTGTATTAAAAAAATTTCTTTAATATAGATATATTAAACATAAAATAAGTATAAGGGAGTTCTTAAGTCCTTATAAGCCCTCATGATAACACTTCAGTGCTTTTATGGAAATATACAATGTCAGATTCTTAAAATTTATTTTTCTCATTCTTTTGGTGTATCTTGGCTGGTGTCCTGGACGTGTGCTCACTGCCTCCTGGGAATCCAACTATTCTTGCAACCAACAAGGTCCTAGAGACAAGTCAGGAGAAAGCCCCAAGAGCTCTCCTCTGATGGAACCCTGAAAAAGATCTCCACCCTCATCCTGCCCTGCACCCTACCTTGTCTTCCAAAGCACCAGGCACAGGCCCAGCCAGGAAACAGGAGACGCCGCTAGTCAATTTCCCCTCCCTCTTCCCCCTCTGTCCAAGGCTTCATAGTTCCAGAACTGGAGCCAACAACCTGATAAGGTCTGGGTGGGATTGTGAGGAGCAGCACAGGGAGTGCCAGCCTGTTGGCCTGTGACCCATTCTCTCCCAAATCACTCACTCAGCAAAACTGCTTCTAAAGCGACATTAATTCCCTGGCTGCCCTTAAAAAGCCACTCTCTCCATCCTCACCAGGGGAAAGGAGGAGGCAAGGCAGAGAGCCAAGCACCTGGCAGGGGTGAGGCAATTCTGGGAGAGAGCACCTGAACTGAGAACAGAAGTGTAACTGCCTGTTCAAAGCAGTTCCCATCTTACAGATGGGTTGTGTTCCAAAAGTCTGTTGTTAATTTTCCCTCTAAGATTAATCAACTAGATCAATTGTTTATTGAGCATTTATTATATGCCAGGCACTATGCTAGATGTGCATTGCTTTATTTAATCCTTCTGAGAATCCTGTGAAATTACTCTTGTCCTCACATTGTGGGTGAGAAAATGGAGGCTCAGTGAGCTTAAGTAATTTGTCGCTGGCCACCCAGCAGAGTCAGGGTTGGGAACAGATTCTGAATTCCAAGCCTAATGACTATTCCATGATGCCACACTATGCTGAGCAGCAAATAATCTTTTAGATAAAGCCACTGGAACTCCTTTAATCCATTCTGCATCCCAAAATAGTGAACATGAGAAAAGGGAAAAAAGAAAACAATAGTGCTGAAATTCTAATAAATTATTGCAGAAAAACAATAAAACGAACTTGGAAAGTTCTATTGTCTTAGCATAATGGTTCCTTATGGTAAGTGGCTTTATTGAGAAGAGGACATGGAGGTCATTAAAGATGGATGCAGTGAAATCCACCAAGAGGAAGCTGGATACTTGCAAAGGCTCAGGGGTTTGCAGATCCTGGCTCAGTGTCTAGTTTCAGTCCCATTTTGTGCCTTTTCTTGAGGCAGCAGCTATGATTGGAGTTGATTTGAGTTAAGAAATACCAAGAGAAGAAGAAAGACAGAAAATTATTCACGTTTAGGCAACACAGCAAGGAGTGGTAAAAATTAAGAGATGATGTGTGTCTGTATGAGAATAAGCAGCTGAGGTGACATTTTAAAGAAGCAATTCATGAGGCTTAATCAGTGAGAAGGGCAAACAGCTAGCTTATAAGTACATTGTTTCCCCCTCAGGGTAGGACTGGTGACAGGTAAGGACTGTGAGTCACACACTTCTCTCCACTGTCTTTCAAGAACTCAGTCCTTGAGAGAGCGGCTTCCAGGTATATGAGGGCAGGCAGTGAGTAAAAGGCACTTGGATGGTGGGATGTTCTCCTTATATTGATTTTCTTAGGGGATCTCATCCAGGTCCACAGCTTCACATCATCTATCTACAATGCTAAAAGAGTCCAGCTTCTCCTCTGAGCTCCAAGATCATACAGCTAGTGCCACTTGGTATCATTGAGTTAATCCCCCCTTCTCCACCCCCACAACCCCAGCTGTTTCTCCCTCAGACTTCCTCATACAGTAAATGGCATTACCTTCCAAGGCAAAAATTTAGGAGCCATCCTGGATTCCTCCCTTTCTTTCATTCCCCACAGTTAATCCAACATAAAGATGAAAATAAAACTCACATTTCTTATGCTGGCTGACAGTCCACCTCTCTCTTTTTGACATCGTCGCGTCCCCTGCTGCTTCACATTCACTGCTCCGGCCTTCCTTCTGTTCCTTACATACACAACGTCATTCCTAGCTCAGTGTTTTTGCATTTGCTGCTCCCTCTGCCTGAAACTTCCTTTCCCACCTCGTTGCAACGTCCCACCTGGTTACTTCTCATTCTTTAGAACTCAAATCAAATATCAGCTCTTCAGAGGGTCCTTCCCTCACTTTTTGACATAAACTTTCTCTCTAAATTATTCTTAATCACATCACTCAGTTTCTTTACTGCACCAAAACTCTCTCCTTTATCTGTTATCTGTGCTTTTATTGTCTGTCTGTATCCATATCAGCACCTTTAGGGACCTCTGGTTGACCACTGTACCTGGCAAAGTACCTAGTACATTGCATAAATTAACAAACGAATGAATGACAGGAGAAAGTTGCAAGATTCTGATTCAAAAAGTACTTCTCTAGAGTTAAATGTTTATATAAATCATAGGGTTGCGGGCAAGTTGCATTTGTTGTTCTTGAGCCTTAAATACATCTGCATCTGGGGAGAGGAGAATTGTTCAGAAAGAAGCCAGAATTAGATACGTAATTCTCAGTCCATGCGTCCCAAAGCCTGCAGGTGATCAGCTCAACCCCCCATCAAAATGAGAAACTTCCTAGAGAGGTGAGTTGTATCAGGAGCAGAGTTGAGGCATATGAATAGTGCATATCTACATAATACGTATTATAATAGCTACTCTGTATGGAGCCCCTCCTAGGTGGCGGGCACTATGCTAAGTACTTTATATTCACTATTGTGATTCTCACACGTACACACACATACACACAAAAAAACTAGGTTTTATTTCTAATCCCATATTACAGATGAGAAACCGGTGGTTTAGAGAAGTAGCTTGCTAACTGGGATTTAATCACAAGCCAGCCTGACTCCAGAGCCCATAACTCTACTATCCAGCATGGCCTGCCAGCTTCCTGACAATGCTATGAGATGCACAGGGTAGAGACTGCTTGGCTAGTTTTAGAAATAAGGGAGCTAGGGTTCAGAAATATTGAGTGACTTGCCCAGCTAGTCGTCTCTATGGATTTGTCTAACACTGAGTTTACATCCTTCTGACTTTGATCTCAAGATTTTCTGCTGTATAACTCATAGACCCTGTCGGGACAAGGGGTGAGACCAGCATGACATATGTGCCATGGAGACCAATGTGGGGGAAGGATGCCATACAATAGGAACAGCTGACCTCTCTCTCTCCCCCAGGCATTCCTGGAGAAGTATGGATATCTCAGTGAACAAGTCCCCAAAGCTCCCACATCCATGCAATTCAGCAATGCCATCAGGTAGGGCGAGGGATAGAGGGGACTTGTGGGTGATGGGGTATAAGCTTGGATTGCCTCCTCCCTCCTCCTAGATGGCTGGCCTCCCACATGTTTCCCCAGGGGGTCATGCTCCATTGCTCCCTTCTGCCCCAGTCCCAGCTTCCTGCTGTCTCCAGGGCAGTTCCCTGCCCTCACCCCTACCACCCACCCTCCCTTTGTGGTTCTTTATCTCAATTCATCCTGACAGGGAGTTCCAGTGGGTGTCCCAGCTGCCTGTCAGTGGTGTGCTGGACCCTGCCACCCTTCGCCAGATGACACGGCCTCGCTGCGGGGTTGCAGATACTGACAGTCAGGCTGCCTGGACCGAGAGGGTCAGTGCCCTGTTTGCTGGTCGGAGGGCCAAAATGAGGCGTAAGAAACGTTTTACAAAGCAAGGTGAGCACTGTGAAAATCTAGCTAGGCTGCATTCTTCACCATTCTGAAGCCCCCATGGCCAGAAAAACTGCTTGGCCTAGGGCAGGGGAGGGAAGAGCAGTAGACAAATAGAACTTCTCCAACTTGAGGACCATGTTGGTGAAAACGGACGTTTAAATCAGAATTATACCTATGCTGATGAATTTTCATTGTGCAAGCACTTTTCAGAGCAAACCTCATTGAGCCCACTTAATTCCTTGATCAATTTGCTATACAGGGCAGTTAAATTGTCGCCAACATTTTTCCTGTATATTTTACTGAAGTTATTTTCATCAGAATTGATTCTTTTTCACAAGAATTATTCAACAAAGATATAATTCATCAATCAGTTTTATTTTGTCCATAGTACATTTTTAACAGCTTTATTGAAAAATAATTCACATACCATACAATTTACCCATTTAAAGTGTACAATCCAGTGGCTTTTAGTATATTCACAGAATTGTGCAACCTTCACCACAGTCGAATTCCAGAACATCTTCCTCCCTTCAAAAAGAAACCCCATGCCTATTAGCAGTCACTCCCCATTTCCCCTTTCCCCCAGCTCCTGGCCACCATTAAACTACTTTCTGTCTGTATGGATTTGCCTATTCTGAACATTTTATCATTTTATACACTACAGATCCTACTGCTGTGGTTTTCCTTCTGTAGTTTTGGGATTCCCCTCCCCCCTCCTCTTCCTCCTTCTTTGACCAAATCCAACCTTCCAGGGTCAAATGTTACAGATCTAAGATTTATAAAGATTTTATTCTGCTGCCAATTCTTCATCATTAACAAGTTTTGCTATGTGTAATTTTATTTAAAATTTTTTTGTGCGTGATTTTAACATTTTGATTTTTTTAGTAAGTCTAATTTTCTCTGATCAATTTTTTCAGTTTCCAAGATTTCTGACAAGATGGAGTTGTTTAGTTCAGTTTTCATCTATAATTAATTTTACCATGAGCACTTTGGGCTATTGCCTCTTTGAATTTGCATTAACTGCTTTTACCAACAATATTCATTATGAACAAGACAGAAGGCACATAGTTTGTTTTTATTTCTTAGCTAATTCAAAAGGAAATTGCGGGTAGTTCCCCTCAGCTGTTAGGAGATGGCTTTTTCCAGGTGTTTACCAATCCAGTCCACCCACTCCGTCCCCAGTACTGACTGCTGTGTTTCTGGGCAGCAGAGGACAAGGTAGAAGGGAAGAGCAGCATGAGCAAGGAGACTCTGGTAGAGCAGGAAGAGCAGTGTTCCTGGAGCTGGGGCTCTGGGTTCATCAGCTGTGTGACCTGAGCTGTCACTTTGCTCTGTTTCCTCATCTGAGACACAGGCCTTTTCAGGTTGCAGAAGAGAGATGGACCCTGGTTACCAAGGGGAAGGGCTTGTGAGAATACAGTGGGAAATGGAGCAGCCCCAGACACAGACTCAGCAGTGGCACTTCCAGGCTGGAGATGGTCTCATGGAGAATTGGGGTGATACTTCCTGGACGTTCAGGATGTGACCTGAGCACTTGGGATGCTTTCTTCTGGCAGCATCTCATCTTTTCATGCCCAAAGGAAAACTCCAATGGAGTCTGTCACTGTCCAATTCGGAGCATCTCTTTTGAAGAGAGAGTTGGGCTAAGGTACCTCCCAGGCAAGTGGCCTCGCCCCACCAGCAGAGCCCCATTTCACTGTCTGACACTGACCCCTGGGCCAGACAGCAGTGGCCAGATTAGACAGAGAATTTCCCTCTTGGTCACAGCATGACCCACAGCAGCTTCACTTCCTTCACCTCCTGGGTGGGAAGAAATAACCTAGAAAGAAGCTGTGGGCTTGGCAGGCACTGAGCACGTCCTGTGCCTTAGGAAAGAAAATGTAATGATAACAGTTAACACACTGAACATTTATGATGTGCCAAGCGTGGTTCTAAGTGGATTAACTCATTTAATCCCATAACAACCCTACCAGATAGGGTCATACCTTTATACCATTATAATCCTTGTTTATGGATGGGCAAACTTATGAACAAAAAGCGTAGGCAACCTTCCCAGGCAGGGCCACATAGCCAGAGTATAGCCAAACCTTCTTGTCCTTGGGAGGATTAAGTGAGATTCCAGATGTGGAAAACCCCAGAAAATGGGTAGGTGCTTAAAAAATGATGTGGATTCCTAGGCCAGTGACTTTTCACTATGTGGGTGAATGCTATACTGATGAAGCCAGGCTCCAGGATATGGCTGCCAGATAAAATACAGGACTCCTAGTTAAATTTTAATTTCAGATGAACAACAAATAATTGTTTTGTCTTTATATACTTATACTAAAAAAATTATTTGTTGTTTACCCGAAATTCAAATGTAACCAGGCATTCTGCATTCTAATTTGCTAAATCTGGCAACCTCATTCCAAGTGTCCTCTCCCCTCTGTGCATGCAGGGCTGATTTTTCAATCTC
The DNA here is from genome assembly GCA_028627145.1 of Eidolon dupreanum. Lineage (NCBI taxonomy): Eukaryota > Metazoa > Chordata > Mammalia > Chiroptera > Pteropodidae > Eidolon > Eidolon dupreanum. Next base: position 80,219,569 of record CM053506.1, on the reverse strand, counting down.
CCGTGCTCCCTCACAGAGCTGGTTGGTGGGGAGCATGGGGGTGCAAATGGGGTAGAAAGGAGGAAGGGAATGGATATGGAGCACCCAGCACATGTCAGGCAATTTCCTATTGCTATTTCATTTTTACCATGAGGTTAGTCTTATCAACTCCAACTCACAAATAAGGAAACTGAGGCTTGGAGGAATTCCATAATTTATTATGAGAGGTTGTAAGTAGAGGTATTAAATTGCAACTCTTGTTTTTTCCACAGTATTAATTGCCTATTAGGACAGCCAATATCCTCCTCAAGCAAAGAATCTAGCTCTTCTCCCTCCCTATCTCCTTTTCCTTTACATTTCCCTTTTTGGATTTTAGAGCAAATGGGGTGGGGGGCGGCATGGAAGGTGCTAATGTGGCCTAGAGATCACCATAGAAACTAGCCCTGCATGGCCAGGAGTTTGGGATGGGGCCTAAAGTGGCCGGCCCACTCCAAGGACATAAATCTAGAAGACAGGGGAGAGGGCTCAGCCTGCTATCTGGAGGTTTCTTTCTTCCTGGCAGGCACACCAACAGCCCGCCACCCTGCTCCCCTCACAAGGAAAATTAGTCATTTTCTCTCAATTCCTGTTCCTAGTTGTCCTATTCTCCCCCTGCCCTGCCCCCCAAACACACACACACACACACACACACACACACACACACACACACACACACACAAGAATTTTTATCCTGCAAGGTGTCACCTTCACTGGCTTCCTAGAGTGAGAGAGAGAATTGCCCACCTTCCCTGTTTCCTGCCCTTGGAGTAAGGGACACCCTAGCTGGAAAGAATCAGAAGGAGCTGCCTCATAGTTTTCTAGAAGCCTGTAGGTTGGTGTGGGGGGAAGCTGGGAGTCATTTACCCACAGCGGAGTATGAAAGCCCAGCACCCGCCAGTCCGGTGCCCAGCGAAGACTTAAAATGCACTGGAAGCGTTACTGGCATGTAGTGAACCCTTGGGCGGCGCCTCTGGATGCCTGGCCTTCCCTCCCTTAGAATCCTTCCCTCTTCCCTCCCTGAGGGCTGGTCACTGGCTGGGAGGGGTTGGGTGGCTGCCAGGCCAAACAGGCCCAGGGAGGCAACATTGCCTTGAATGGAGTTTGGCTCAGAGATGGGGAAGGGACATTCCCCTCCCTCACTTCCAGGGGGTATGGGGGAATGGAAAGGGCTCTTTGCTCCTGTGCTCTCTAAGACCCTCCCTTCCATCTGGAGAATTTTAGCTCATGCAGAGACCCTGCTTTGACCCAAAGGAGTGATGTTTAGGCAAATTTATAAGCCTCAAACCTTAGCAATTGTGCCTGCTTTTCTGTGTGATATAGTGGAAAGTGCATTGAATTAGGTGTCAGCATCAGTATATGACCCTGGGGAGGTCCCTTCCCCTGGTCTCAGTTTCCCCAAAATAGAGGAGAGGTTGTATAAGGAGATGGCTAAACTTCCATGACTTCAGTCCTCTTGCTGGTTCAGGCAAGGACATGCCCGGGACAAAGGGACAGGAGGTCTGAACCTTCAACTGCCCCACCAAAGGGAGAGGGGGCTGTACCCTCTGGCCTGGTCTCCTAGCACAGCCAGTCCTGCCCCGCCCACTTGTTACCCATGCCCCAGGGATTAGGTCCATATGGGAAACTGAGACTTGAAAGACAACATGATTCTTGTGTGCTTCTGGGTGTAGAAGTTCTGCCTTCGAGCTGCAAGTCTTCCACCTGCAACCACAATCTCAGCCCCTGAGCTCACAGGACTCAGAAATCGTCTGTGAAAAACTCAGAATAGGGGCCTTCTAAGCACCCTGGTCCTGGGTGTGTGGTGAGCTGCAGCTGGACCCAGACTAGCTGACCTGGGGCTCTGGCAAGAGGCCTGACTCTCAGGCCTCCGGAAGGAATTGTGGTTTTGGACAAAGGAATAGAAACACTTAACTAAGTGGAGATGGAAAAATTTCTCTTGGTCAGTGACAAAACACACCCTTTGTTCTTATTTATTTTCACCTCAGAGCTTTCTAGAGTCCCTGAGGAAGTTGAGGGGAGGGTAAAGGGTCAGGGAAGGATCCCAAATAAATGGGTCTTGTAGTTACTGGTCAGTGCAGCCTCTAGGCCCTGGAAAGGGAGGCAGCAGGAGGAGTGGAGAGGAGGGGTTAAGGGGCAGCTATGGTTGTGACCGTTGTGGATAGAGGCTGGGATTTGCTGCCAGCAAGAGGTGCAGAGTGGTTTTCAGGCTCAGCCCAGGTTGCAGAGAAGAAGAAAACCCTAGACCAGAGGGTCCTTCAGGTTGGAGGCTTTTCCTGGACAGAGGCTGCATCTCCCTCCTCAGGCCAAGCCACTAGACTGGGGACTCATCAGGACAAGTGTAGTCCTATTTGTCTAAGAGCAGTGTCTCCCCAACCTATGTGGGGGCTTCCCAAGGCAAGGGCTATGTCTTCCCTACCAGATTAGGGGCTCCTTGGGGGGTAGGCCTATCTCCTCATCACATGTGTCCCCAGGAACCAGCCCCAGGCTTTGCGACAGGTATGACTGATGCAGCCTCTCTGGGTGGCAGGCAACAAGTGGTACAAGCAGCATCTCTCCTACCGCCTGGTGAACTGGCCCCAGCACCTGCCTGAGCCAGCAGTTCGGGGGGCCGTGCATGCCGCCTTCCAGCTGTGGAGCAACGTCTCAGCACTGGAGTTCTGGGAGGCCCCAGCCACAGGCCCTGCTGACATCCGCCTCACCTTCTTCCAAGGGGACCACAACGATGGGCTGAGCAATGCCTTCGACGGCCCAGGTGCTGACACAGAGCCTCTCTCCCACGTGGCAGGAGGGAAACCCAACTGGGAGAGGTAGTCTGTGGAGGGCAATGGAGCATTCACCCTCCCTGTGACCTTGGCCAAGCTGCATCCCCCTTCATTCTCCTCATCCGTGGAATGGGAACAGTGGTCCCTGCCCTATTATGTACCACATGGCTAATGGGACAGTGAGATGAGGTTCTGCATGCAAAGTGCTTTGCAAACACTGAAGAGTATTGTCTGTTCTGGGAGAAACTTCTGAGGTCCTGTCATCCATTCCCTGCCACTAGACAAGCCTGTGCCTCTCTTGTTCTCCAGAAGTGGATGTTCTCTAGAAGTAGATGTTCTCTAGACCTAGGCCCTAAAAATATCCAGAGGCCACCTCTATCCTACTCCTGCCCTTCCCCCACACACAACCATAGTCATTGCCACAGGACAAAGGCATTCTACACCCTGCCTGCCACAGAAGCGCTTAACATAACCACAGCCCAGATCAGAAGGTTTTCCTGTTTGCCCTTAATCTGAAGGCTTCTGGCTGTAATTTAAACTACTTTCCTCCCATTCTGCCCAACTTGAGACTTCAGAACCTGAATTCAGGCTATCTATACCTCTTTTTAATCTTCCCCATTATTGGGGAAAGAAACCTGATCAGACTCCTTCAAGTGGGAACTTAAGCCCTTGTATGGCTTGGGAACATGGGCCCCCACTTTCTTGCCCTCTTCTGCTTTCCATCAGGCCCACTCAGAGCAAAGCCCACTTCCAGGCCCTGCTGCCAAGACCAGGGTAGGACTGGGAGAAATCTAGGCTTTTCAAGAATCCACATGTAGGACACACACGTGTTTGCATGTAACTCATTTAACTCATGATATCAACATGAGTGAGTTGTTTATAGTCATACCACCCAGATGGAACCTGATAGTGAAGAGTGCTGGACCGGGAATCAGCTCGCTGGTTTGGGACAGGTGTTTTGTCTTTTTGAGTTTAGTCGAAAACCTGTCCATCTGTCTCCCAGGATTATTGTGAGAGCTGAACAGAAAGGGCTAACATTGCTCAAAGCACATTCAAAATAAGAAGTATGTGTTCCTCCTGAACATGGCCAACTCTCCATGGCCCATGAGGCTCTCCTTTAATGGCAGCCTCCAGAACTTTGTTGGTCTCAGTTGGCCTGGGCTCCAAGAAGACAACACTGGAGGGACCCTCAACAGGCTTCCAGGCCGACATCATCATGGTGCTCTTTGCTGACCCATGCCCCTGCAGAAAGTGAATTGTGAGGGGCGGGGCCCTAAAAACTGCATAACTGATAAGCTCCATCTGGGGCATGATACAAGCTTGAGAATCATTGATGCAGCCCAACTCCCTCTGTTCACTCCTATTACAAGCAGGGAGGTAGAGACCCACAGAGGGGCCCTGGCAGAGGCAAGGCAAGAATATATATACTTTTTATTATACTCTACATAGGCATAAACACAGCCAAGCCCAGATCAGGAAGCAGCTTTATCAACAGCTGAGAAGGTCCCATCATGCCCCATTCTTGCATAACCATTATGTCTACTCCTAAATCTTTTTGAGGATCATTCCTATGTAGCATTTATTATGTGGCAGGGACTACGCATTACATGTAACATACACAGATACATTCCTTTTTAATCCTCAGAACAACCCTGTGAGAAAGAACTCCGTTATCATCATTCCCATTTTCACATCAGGAAGCTAAGACTTGGAGGGGTTAAGCTACTTGCTCAAGGTCACACAGCTAGTAAATGGTAAAAACAGGGTTGGAACCCAGGCAGTTTGGCCTCCGTGCTGTATGTACAACCCTCTGCCTCATAGGCCTCAATACCCCACAGCCTAGTCACGTGTTCACTGCTTCTGGCAGACTTAATTACAAGGGAAATTATGTAGCAGAAAACAGCCACACACACACACCCGAATGGCATTTGCTCCGGGCGGTGGGAACTTGGGGGCGTCTGGGGGAGGGGGTGGGGGGGAGGAGGGGTGGCTCATTCTGATCCTCTGCGCCGCCTGCAGGGGGCGCCCTGGCGCACGCCTTCCTGCCCCGCCGTGGCGAAGCGCACTTCGACAGAGAGGAGCGCTGGTCCCTGAGCCGCCGCCGCGGGCGCAACCTGTTCGTGGTGCTGGCGCATGAGATCGGCCACACGCTCGGCCTGACCCACTCGCCTGCGCCGCGCGCGCTCATGGCGCCCTACTACAAGAGGCTGGGCCGCGACGCGCTGCTCAGCTGGGACGACGTGCTGGCGGTGCAGACCCTGTATGGTGAGCCACCCAGACTCTCCCCACCCGCTGTGCCCACTACTGGTCCCATCCCTGCGGTACTTGGGTACCTGCTCCTCAAGTTGGATCCCCTGTTCTAAGCGCAGGAATCTGCCTCCCACGTTACCGGTCCTGCCAAATTCTGAAGCCTAAAGCTGCCTCCAATCTGAAAAACTTCTGGTTCCTTTCCCCCTCATGCTTGCCCTCTATCAATCCTAGCCAATTCTTGTGCAGTCCTCCTTTGCGTTCCAATTCCGATTCCCAATCCCTGGGCTCGGCGGTTCCTCTCACATTCCTGCCGGGTCACCCGGACCCAATAATCGGTCCCACCTCTTCCCCATTCCTTCTCCTAGCTGCGCTTTCTATCATCCTTCCCCTCCATGACGCTGATACCTACTAACCCCAAAGCCCGTGCCTCTGCCTGGCAGTGGACTCAAACGGGATTCTCCCTCTGAATAAACTGACTAGCGCTGCCACCCAGGGACCTGCTTGGACTCCAGGCCCCACACAGCGCCTGGTCTACCTCCCTCAGCGTGTATGGTGTGGTGGGCAGGGCCAGGAGCCCTAAGTTCAAAGTATCTGTTCCATTCCTGATTAGTAGTTGCTTTTCGGCAAAGCATTTCCCCTCTGAGAGCCTTCAGTTTTAACTTCTGAGAAAATAGATAATGATTGAGGCCCTGGTTACCTCACAGGGCTGTTGTAGTGGGGATCAACATGCTTTGTAGCTTAAGAAACCTACACAAATGTGATAGTGACAGCCGCTATTTCATGAATGTCTACCATGGGCCAGGCGCTTAACACAGTCACAATACACTTGTGATGTATCTTTTTGTCTACAGACGAGAATGGAGATCAGAGAGGGCAGTCAACTTGTCCGAGATTACACAGCTAGGAAGTTACAGTCTAGGATTCAGGAGCTGGTGCCAAATTCTAAGTGTGTTGGACACTGCGTCACTCTCATAAGTGAAGTATAGTGATATAATTATTATAAGTGGTATAATTATCACAGCTTGGGCCCCTAAACTCTGCCTTCATGCCATCTGCTTTGTCCAGGACTCAGAGAAGTGGACCCTATGTGCTTCTTAGTTCCAAACCCTCATTTGGTCCCCTGCTCCAATTTTATCTTGGTAGGTTCCTCTTTCTCAGATTGTTCAATAGGATAAGACTTCTGAGTTTAGGGCTATGGTTAATACCAACAACCAAGGACAGCTCTGAAGCCACCAACCCCCACTTCCCTGCCCCTCATATCAGATGATGATAAAGGGACCAGGCGGGGGTGGGGAAAGATCTTGAGCCCTCAACACACACCCTCAACCTGTGTGCATCTCTCCCTCTTCTTCTCCATGAAGGGAAGCCCCAGGGGGGCTCTGTGGCCATCCAGCTCCCAGGAAAGCTGTTCACTGACTTTGAGGCCTGGGACCCCCACAGACCCCGGGAAAGGAGTCCTGAAACCCAGGGTCCTAAATATTGCCACTCTTCCTTCGATGCCATCACTGTAGGTAAGATGGTGCCATCCGTGCCTTACTTCCTTTTTCCCTCCTCCCCCACATCTCCAGGGGTCTCCAGAGCTGGAGTTCAAAGTTGGAGGCATGAATTATAAAATCCAGAAATTCCAAGCATGAGCATTCTGCAGGGCAGCAAGCCCAAGCCAAGCAAAACATTGCTTCCTCCTGCACACTTTCCCCTCTGCCCCAACTGTGCACACTACATCCCTCTCTCAACAGTGTGGGAAGCTGGGTTCTAGGAATGCACCTCCCCTGGAAAGAAGGCAGGAGGCTTATGGTTACTGCTCAACTCTCTCTTGTCTCTCTGAGCAGACAGGCAAGGGCAACTGTACGTTTTTCAAGGGAACCACTTCTGGGAAGTGGCAGCTGATGGCAACATCTCAGAGCCCCACCCACTGCAGGAAAGGTGGGTCGGACTGCCACCCCACATTGAGGCAGCTGCAGTGTCTTTGGAGGATGGAGACTTCTACTTCTTCAAAGGTACCGGCTCTGGGGCAGATGAGAAAATTGAGACCTAGAGAGAAAAGGTGTCCTACCCAAGGTCAAAAGACGGGGAGGCATCTCAATTCCAGTCTGAACCTGTGGCCCCAGGAAACTCTACCAGGAGATTACTTCAGTGGTGGATTGGGGAGGTGAGGTGTGTGTGTGTGTATGTCAAGGTTGTCCTAGAGAGGGTTGGACAGTTTCAGAGCAGATTCTAGAAGGAAGCAGAGGACCATTCCTGAGCTCTGCATTCAGTGGAAAGTCATACCTTCTTTGGAATACTGGCTGTGTGAAATTGAGCATGTCACTTAACTTAAATTTCTTGAATGGGGAAAACAGCCTCTCAAGTTCATTGGGGTAGGAGGGTGAAAAGAACATGATGTTTGAGGAGTGTGCAGTATATTACTTCAGTAAAGAGTGACCATTTATTCATTCAACAAATATTGAGTGCCTTCTGTGCCTAGTTCACGGTTGGGATATAGTAGTGAACAAAACAGAACTCCCTGCCCTAGTAGAATTATTAGCACTGAAGAAAACCCCTGGCCTCCTCTAGAATCCAGTCTTCAGCCAGGGAGGAGATCCTGCTACCACAGAAGTGGGTAGAGAGGTCCCTTTAGGGCTCTCTGCCCTTTGCTGACACCTGCTGGACGCTTAGGCCACAACAGTCCCTCCACTACTGTTTATAACTATTAGTATGATCCATTTTGATTATCATGAATACTAACCACCTTGGGCTCCAACACAAGAGGGAGTAGGGGTATTTGTGGACAGAGGTGGGGTGGAGGACCAAAGGGTGATAGCTGCCAGCTCACCCCAACTCTCCCAATGCCCTACAGGGAGTCGATGCTGGAGGTTTCAGGGCCCCAAGCCAGTGTGGAGTTCGCCACAGCTGTGCCGGGCAGGGGGCCTGCCCCGCCACCCCGATGCAGCCCTCTTCTTCCCTCCTCTGAGCCGCCTTGTCCTCTTCAAGGGTGCCCGTTACTATGTGCTGGCCCGAGGGGGACTGCAGGTGGAGCCCTACTACCCCCGAGGCCTGCAGGACTGGGGTGGTGTCCCTGAAGAGGTCAGTGGCGCCCTGCCCCGGCCAGATGGCTCGGTCATCTTCTTCAGAGATGACCACTACTGGCGCCTTGACCAGGCCAAACTGCAGGCGACGGCCTCCGGCCGCTGGGCGGCAGAACTACCATGGATGGGCTGCTGGCATGCCAATTCAGGGGGTGCCCTGTTTTGAAGGTACCCTCACCTCTTACTGAACTGTTGGTGCCCTCATGGCCAACGTGTGTCTCCTGCCCCAGGGGCAGAACCTGTCTCGGAAGCCTCCGTGCCTCGCTGCAGAAGACTCAGCAAAGAAGTTTGTCTGTGTTTGTTCCCTGGAGAATGTGGCATTGTCTTTGTGGTGTCCCCACCACATGGAGGTGGGACTGGGATCAATCCAAGGAGAAGCCAAAAAGAGTCCCAGACCCCATGGCCTCTTCCTCAAAGACTCTTTCCTCTTCAAGCTTTGGAGACTTCATTTCTTCTAAAGGTGCAGTTCCTGTCTATGAGGCTGCAGCTCTGTGCAACCAAGAAAGATGCAAATCTCAACAGAGAGATTGGGACCACTTTGCAAGACTGTCACCTTCCCCTTAGGACCTCTTGGCTCAGTCTTTGGAGAATTGTGACATATTTAATCAGAGGCCCTAACCCCAGGAAGCCTTGTTGTGTTGGGTACAAGGGTCTCCAACATCAGAGGCCCTCAGGGGGTTTAGGACCCAGAGCAATAAAGAGACTGATATAGGCCTGCTTTTTGTGGGAGGCTGGAATAAAGAGGTGTCCCACTGGTGGGTCTGGATGAACAAATCAGCTTACCTTG
>CM053506.1:79825174-80210587 GCA_028627145.1 Eidolon dupreanum | reverse complement strand
ATGGATGCTGAGGGAAGTGGAGACCATATTTTTCCTGCCAAGCCATAACCAGAGGACTGTGTGTGTGTGTGTGTGTGTGTGCGCGCGCGCGCGCGCGTGTGTGTGTGTGTGTGAGAGAGAGAGAGAGAGAAACAGGGGTGGGGGGCGGGAGAAGGGTCCTTTCCTCAAAGAGCAAAATGTCCTTGCCCCCTCTCACCCCCCGCCAAGCCATATGGAGAACCATGTGTGGCAGAGAGAGGGCAGGGGCTTCTTTGGAGGTCTGCACTGCTGCAGACGCTGGGGGCTCTGCAGGCTGGGGGAGGCCTTGTGCTCACAGTGGCCCCATTCTCCAGGCCACACACACAGCATTCCAGAAGCTCCTGCTGGCTGGCCAAGAATAGCTGGGATTCCTGGAGAAGGAACCAGCTCCCCCAGCCACCCTGTCTTCTGCCCCAGCCAGTCTCAGCGTTCTCTAGTCCTCCCCCCTCTACACACCTGCCAGTGCCTCATTTGCACACACATTGACCTCAGCCAGACCAGGTTTCCAGGGGAAGAGAAGAATGGTCTGGCAAGGCTAAGCCCTCAGCTCCCCACGGCATTCCTGGCTCTGTGCCTTTGTTTTGTTTTGTTTTGTTTTGTTTTCTCTGCAAAGTGGGGAGAATGGCCTTTGATTGCCTTAGATGCAATTGCTTTGTTCCACCCTGTCCTGGGGGAGGAGAAGTGGAGGGAGGAGGCTCTTGGCCTGCTCTTTTCCCTCTGACTTGAACCTCTGGAGAGGGGAAGGCAGGTCAATTTCATCATCCTTACCAGAGCCACCTTGCCCCCACCTAAAGGCATTGACGCTTTGCTTAGAGGCTTTATTGAATGATTTGAGAGGAAGGGGCAGGTTTCTCAGGAGAGTAAGGAAACCCGGAGGTTATTTCCTCTAGGCGATGCCTCTGCCCAGCTGGCTAAAAGGACCTGAAATACCCAGAGATGAATGTGAGGCTGTGCCAGAGGACACGAGTCACGTGGGCGGTAGACATTGGGTGCTGGAGGGTGCGGGGTAGCCCTTGGGGGGACTATGGAAGGAATGGGGTTCCTGGTGAGGTTGGGCTCTGCACTGGGTGGGCGCTAGATGATGGGAGCACCGCATCGACAGTGGACCTGTTTGCTTAAGTGGGCGCTCCGGGAGGGCAGCTTTAAGAAGGAGCAGCTCTGTGGGATGTGCAGGAGAGCGCTCCGCGTCAGGAGACAGAAGTTTGAGGCGAGTTTGGAATCAGGCGAGGATGGAGAGCACGAAGGCTGTGAGTGGGGGCGCACCGGGTCCCCCTCCCCAAGCCCGCACCTCACCCAGATCCGGGTGCTCCAGAATACAGTGCTCCACGTAGGCGGGGGGGCTGTGCAGATTCCTGCATTTCTTGCAGAAAAGGATCTCGCAGCGTGCACATCCCCCACCGCGTGGTGGCCGTCGCCGCGTCTCCAGCACGCACGGCTCCTCCGGAAGGATCCGCTTTCTGCGGGCGGAAACACGGACGCTCAGTATAGCGCGCCATCCTCTCTTGCCAGGGCCCCGGCGCCCGTCTGTTCTGCCCGGGCCCAGGGGCGCGCCTTCACCTGTCCACCGGGGCCGCCAGGCCGCCGAGCAGCGCGAAGGGGCTAAGCCAGCCCCAGAAGCCGCTGTCTGCGCGCCGCAGCAGCGCCACCTGCTGGGTGCTGGACTCCTGGCGCAGCGGGCTGTAGGACACCGAGCCGCGTTCTCGTCCCTCGCTGCTCTCCGCCTCCCCGCACTCCGCCTCGCCCTCCACTGAGCTCTCCTGCAGCGGCCTCCCTTCGTCTTCCTCCTCCGACCCCTCCTCCACTGCCTCCGCCTCCTCCTCGCTGGCCCGGGGCTCCTCCAGTTCCTTCTTCCACAAGGGGGTCTTCACACCTGCGGGCGGGCGGGGAGAAAGTCAATGCAGGCCCACTGTCCGCGGGGAACCCTGACTGTTGCCCACAACCCGACCCCGCAAAAAGTCAGGCGCCTGAAGATGGTGCGTACGAGCCTTCAGGACTCCAAGAGAGGGTTACAGTGCCCAGGATTTCCCGGGCGAGGGGAGGGCCTGCGAGGCTGCTCCCGATTTCCCAGTTTCTGCACTTTCTAGCTGAGGACTCAGGGGAAGCCACGTTGCTTCTCTCAAGCCGTTTCTTCGTCTGTGAAGTGGAAAAAAGTAGTGCCTGTCCCTAGGGTTGTTGTGAGACAGGTGTGAGATTGCATCTGTATAAGGCGACCAGCCCAGGGCTTGGGGAGCTGGAAGCAATCAACAGGAGGAAGCAATGAGGGTTGCGAACCTGGAAAAAATGATGGCTCACCACCTTCTTTCTAATCGGCTCTAGAGAGGGTACTGATCTCTGTATAGTCTGTCAATAAACATTAAGTGCACTGGTTGGAATTCTAATGGTTGGTTGTTTATATATATGTAAACATTATATGTGTGTGTGTGTGTATATATATATGTTTTGTTTTGTTTTGTTTTGTTTTTCCTTAGATGGGGCTTCCTTCTTTAAAGTGGGCCTTGCCTTAAGGAAGCCCAGCATCACCTGTGCGGGGTGGGTGGGCAGGTGCGCACACAGTGCCTCGGTATGATTAGCAAAAAGCTCCTCTGATGAGCAGAACAGTCAGGAAAAGTGCCCCATATAGGCAGACCAATTAGAAAAAGGTGTCTCTTCCTCCTTCCAGGCTTGACCCCAATTGCCTGATAGATTTCAGCCACCTTTTACCCTCTTGCTAATGTCTTTGTTTAGGGCACAAACTCCACTACTTCAAGCAGTAGTCCCCGCAGGCAGGCAGTTCCTGAGCTGACATGGAAAGTAACCCACCTGGCTGGGAGGTGTCCACCCTCACCAGCAAATACTGGCCCAGCACAATTGTGTGTCCTGCTGTCTGCTGGATCTAGGGCGCTAGCCTTGTAATGAAAAGAAGTGGGAGGAGGGCAGGAAAGGGACAATTCCTGGGTTTTGACCTGGACAAGTCAAGAAAAATTGCAGTTGATCCCTGCCCAACCTAAAGAGGTTGAAGACAGTGGGGAATGATAATAAAATTAGCATTCTAGCCCACATGTATTGAGCAGCAACTGCATGCAATCACCATTCTAAACTCTTCATACATTGTGTCCCCTCATCTTCACAACCCTCTCAGGTAGATGATGAGGTAGGTCACAGAGGGGCCTCTGAATTTCATCCAAGTGTTTTGGAAAGCTTTCAGGAAAAGTTGCTTGAAAGATTCTACCAGTTCTTGGTGTTGCTAATGGTGAAGAACCAGGATCCACTGTACTTTTATTTAGGAGAACATATTAAGGAGCGTTTTAGTTGTGAAAGGCTAGACCTAGTGCACAACCAGAAAGGGGTGCCGGGAACTTTTCAGGAGGAGGGGGAATTAGGTGGGGATTTGGGGTGCCAGGCTATAGAGTTTGAACTTTGGTAGCATATGACGATCATAGATTTCGCAAAGGGTCCAGGGCTAAACTCATGTCTGTGGACTCCATTGCTGAGTCTATTTCATCCTCACCATACAGTACTCAACTAAGTACCAAGAGCCATGGTCTTCAAGCAACGTAGAGCTGCTGAACTTTCTGACTTAGCTGTATTTTAGGATGTTCCCTCTGATAGAGGGAGAACCACTTAGGAGTCATTACAGTCATTGTGACCAGAGAAGACAAAGATCCGAACAGCAGGAGGTAAAGATGAGGGAGCAGATAGTGAGAATATTCTTGGAAGAAAAGGAGAGGGCTTGGACATGGATGGGTAATCAAAAAAAGGCTGGACTTCTACTCTGGGGTTACCATGGTGATGGGCTGGTTGGTCTACCCTGGAATCAAGAGATCATGTCCCTCTGGGCCCACCTCGCCTCCAGCCCACTCACTGTGCTTATCCATTCTTCCCAAGGCTGTGCTGCCCTCTTTCCCTGATCAGAGCCTAGGATGAGAGGGAGTAGCCAGAACCAATAGAACTTGGTTTGGTCTCTAGGGCCTCTGTTGGATCACAAGGGGCGATCTGGAACCTAACCTGTCCATAGGGTTCACTGCAAGAATAGCTGCCTTTTGAGCCTCCAAAAGCACTCAAAACCTAGGTGTCCCCTACCTTCCCTTGCGAAAAGGCGTTAAGGGCGAGTAGAGGGAGGCTTTGGCCCCCAATAGACTGGGTTCGAATCTCAGCTCTACCACATAAACAGAAAAGGTGTCTGACCTTCAGCATGCTATCTCTCTGACCCTCAGTCTCCTCATCTGAAAGTCAGCTATAGTGCTACAGTACAACTTTTTCTGACCCTTAAGGCATTACATTTATTCGTATCATTATTTTCTCTCCTCGCCTTTCTGTTCTATCCGTATCCTTTCTCAGCTCTCCTTCCCACTCTGCCACTTCCAGCTCATTGCCTTAACTCAGGGGAAACCCAGCTGCTGTGTCATGAAGACACTCAATCAACCCTATGGAGGGGATCATATAAGGGAAGATCTAAGTTCTCTTGCACGCTTCAGTTTTTCTTGTTTCCTCATCCATAAAATGGGTAAAATAATCACAGCCTTGATGCCTTTATAAGGTAATTGAAAGAAAATTCCCTTCTAAAGGTAAAGAAAATCTCTGCATGATCTGAGACCCTATTTCCTCTCTGCCTCATATCCCACCTCTCTTTGCTATTCCTGAAATATGCCAAGCATGCTCCTGCCTGGAGCTTTTGCACTGGCTAGTCCCTCTGCCCAACAACCTTTCCCTCAGATACCTGCAGGTCTTACTTCCTTACTTCTCTCACGTCTCTGCTCAAATATCACCATGTCAGTGAGGCTTTTCCTGACCACCTCATATAAATTTCCACATACCTTCATCTCCTTTAGTTATATCCTTAGAATTTATCACCATCTGACTTGCTATAGATTTATTTGTTTGTTATCTGTCATCCAGCAGCCACTAACATGTAAGCATGAGGTCAGGGGCCTCATTTATTGCTCTATCTTCAAGCCTAAACTAGTGCCTGGCACACAGTAGGTACTCAAGAAATATTTATTGAAGGAATGCAGTGCTGTGGCCCTGGGGTGAGGTACTACAACTGACAGCCCACTCTAGGAATCGTGTAGTTAGATTTGGGGATGGAGGAGGTTCTCCAAAGAAAGTGGGGACCCTGGTGCCTAGACAGGGCTCCTGGGAGAATAACTGAAAGCTGGGATCCACCCTGTCCTGAGTGTGTGTGTTCTGACAGTCTGATACTTTCCACATACATTATTCCTTTATTCCTCACAACACTCCAGAGAGGTATATATTATTATTCCCATTTTACAGTTGAGGAAACTAAGGCACAGAGAGGGTAGGTAAGATATGAAAATCACAGAGGGATTTAGGTACAAGGCTAAACTCAAGTCTTTGGATTCTATTGCTATATCTATTTCATCCCCATCCTACAGTGCTCGCCAAAGGCCATGGGCACAACACCCCCTGGCCCTGCTACCCACCCCCCATCATTCCCTAGAAGCTCCCATCCTGCTCAGCCTCACCTCCCTGTTCTATCGCGTCCAGGGCAGGCTCTGGCAGGGCAGTCTTTGTCTTCCAGGAAGGGTTAACAAGGAATGTTTATAGCAGCCGCTGTCTCCAAGGAGAGAGGAAAGCAGAGTGGAGAGGCCCACAACCACTCCAGGCTCCACTGCCAGCGGTAGGGGGTGAGAGGCAGCTAGCCTGACCCATCCAGCCCTGCGGGGAGAGAGGAGGGTCCTCACCTCCATCCTTCCTGAAAAGTGGCAAACTCTGAGCAGACTGGCAGCTGGAGAGTGAGGTTGCTGCAGGGCTACCAAGTAGGAAAAGTTCTGTCAGGGACTGAGGAATGTGGGGGGATGGGGACCAGGCCAGTCTGGTGGCAGCGGCGAAAGCCTGTGGCAAGTAGCAGAGCCGGCAGTCCTAGGCTCTCAGAGGATAGACAGGAAACCCGGAGTCAGGGAGAACCAGCCAAGACGCAGCAGCAGGAGAGAACAGGTCCCCAGCTCCTTCCCTGTTGAGAGTTGAGTCATGTCCCAAGCTGGGGGACGTGGGAGGAGGCCTGAGAATCTGGGGCCTCCATTGCGCAGCATCCGGCCCTTTAAGTCCAGCGAACAGTACCTGGAAGCCATGAAGGAGGACCTGGCTGAGTGGCTTCGGGATCTCTATGGGCTGGACATCAACGCGGCCAACTTCCTGCAGGGGCTGGAGACAGGCCTGGTGCTGTGCCGGCATGCCAACACCATCACCGAGGCCGCCCTGGCTTTCCTGGCTGAGGCACCTGCCAGAGCCCAAAGGATTCCCATGCCTCGGGCTGGGGTTTCCTGCAACGGGGCCGCCCGGCCAGGCACCTTCCAGGCCCGGGACAATGTCTCCAACTTCATCCAGTGGTGTCGCAAGGAGATGGGCATCCAAGGTACCCACACTGGACCCCCGCAGACCCTTACCTTTTAGAGTGTCCACCTCCTCTCTGAGGCCCAGGCTGCACTGGGGGTCAAAGGCTGATGTCCTCCTTCCAGATTTGCCTTGGGCCAGCTCATCCCTTTTTATGCCTCAGTTTTCCCATCTCATAGTAAATCCTCAAAAAAATAAATGTGTTGATTGAATGATTCATTCATTCAACAAACACATATTGAATACCCATCTTCTTTGTGTCAAGCACCATGCTGGGTACTGAGGACCCAGAGCTCTGAGACCCAGTATCCAAGGAGTTCATGGTCTAGGACGGAAGATGGATGAGTAGCTACATAAATTATAGCCTAAGTGATAAAAGCTCAAAGGAAAGGTGTGTGTACTGGGAAGCCAGGGGAGGAAACAGCCACCTGATAAGGTGGAATGTGAGGGGGCAGGGGAGAAACCACATAGAAGGAGGTTTGAGTTGAGTCTTATGGAATAAAGAAGAGTTTGGGAGAAAGGGAATTCTAGGCAGAGACTGAGGCACAGAAAATGCACTGTTTTTGGATAACTAGAAGCTGGGGCTGGTGGGGGCATAGGCCTAGGGTGGGGTACAGGAAGGATAGGTAGAAGGCACTGGACATTCAGGAGAGGCCAGTTGTGCTGGGGCCTGTGACTCAGGGGAGCAACATGTCAGGATCCTTCATCTCATTGGCCTTGAATCCAGCAGCAGATGTTGTGACATCTTCCATTCTCAAGGCAGTGGGGGTGAGACAGAGGGAAGGTCAGGCATGGCTACTGGCTGGTGGCAAGGAAGTGAGGGGCAGGACTGGAGGGTGGATCAAATCTAGTGTTTTACAGAGCACTTACCACATGCTAGATTTGTCTGCAAATACTAACCACTATCCTCACAACACCATGAAGCAGATTCCATCCCCACTTTACAGAAGAGGAAACTGAGGCTCAAGGACTAGCTCAATGACACACAGCTGGTGGGTGGGACCGTCAGAGTTCTAATGCTAGGAGTCTGGCTCCAGAGCCTGTACTCACTCCTGCCTGGTTATAGCTGAGTGGGGAGTGGGGTTGGGAGGGTTGAGTTTGAGATGCCTGGTGGATACTGGTGGTGGGAGGGGTGATCCAGAAGCAGGACAAACTGCTTCTTCCTCCTAGTCCTTCCTGGCAACTGAGTGGGGAGAACGGCAAGGTGGAGCTAAACCCCTCTCTCACTGAGGCTGGTAACTAGGCCCCAGGTTTTTTGCTTGGCTGTGTCACCTCTTCCCACCCCCATGACCTCTCCTGTTAGACAGGCCACCTTGTCTGCACTCAGTGCATGAGCAGTTCTACCCAGACCCTTCCTAGGGGCTGGCTTGGCTTGGGATCCTCAGATCCAGACCTCCCTCCATGCCTGCCACCCCAGTCCAGGGATGGCCGCCAGGACTTTCACACCCACTTGGCTCTGGAAAGGTCAGCAGGGGGTTCAGGCTGCCTACCCGCTCCCTTTCCCCCTCCCCCCTCCCTTTGCCAGAGGTGCTGATGTTTGAGACCGAGGACTTGGTGCTGCGCAAGAACGTGAAGAACGTGGTGCTGTGCTTGCTGGAGGTGGGCCGCCGAGCCTGGCGCTTTGGAGTTGCGGCGCCCACCCTGGTGCAGCTGGAGGAGGAAATCGACGAGGAGCTGCGGCAGGAGCTGGCCCTGCCCCCACCCGACCCACCGCCACCTGCGCCCCCCGTGCGCCGGCCCTGCCACTTCAGCAACCTGGACCAGATGGTGTGGGGCTCTGAACACACCCCTAAGCCCACTCCCACCACCCACCACCCCACTTTCTTTTGCCACTCCCTCCTCTCCCTCCTCTCCCACCTCTCCCCTTCCCTTTCCTGTCCCCTTTGAGCTCCAATCCCCCCCTGACATTGATCCACTATGTGCCTTTGAGTCATGTCCCATTTTGAGCCTCAGCGCTAATCACATATAGTAGTGGTTAAGCCACTTATTATGTTTTTATTATAAATCCAGCACTCTACACCTCTCTCATTTAACCCCTGGTGGAACAGTTTTTAAGAATACACTCTGGCACCATCTCTGACACTTTGGATCACGTCTAAGTTACACTGCTTCGCAGCTGTGTGGCTTTGGTCAAATTATTTAACCTCTCTGTGCCTCGGTTCCCCTATCTGTGGCATGGGGATAGTAACAGTACCTTTATGACCGAGCGCCAATGAAGTGCTCAGGACAGTGTCTGGCACAGAGGGGGCTTACTGTGATTAACCCCATATTTACCACTGAGGAATTGCGCTCAGAGAGGTTTCTTAATTTGCTGAGGCCTGTGACACAGCAGAGGCAAGGCTCTGACCCAAGCTGGGCAGATGCCAAGGTACAACTTCTTCATCATTACACTCTACCACCTCAGTCAGCCTACCCATGAGGGCACTGGATCATAGGTGACCACTCAAGGCCTTGTTCTCACTGGCATTAAAAGTCTTCTCCACTCGCTTCTCAGCCCCTAGCCATGACCTCAGCAGAAATCTTGCGCTGGCTCTGCGGGGCAGGCAGGCCCCCCATTGGGCTTGATCTAGTGTGTGTGGAGGGGTAAGCTGGGCACTTGTGCAGAGGGAGGGCTCAGCCCATTGCTTACTCTTCACAGGTTCAGAGTCTTGTGAGCCACTGCACGTGCCCGATTCAGTTCTCCATGATCAAGGTGTCTGAGGGGAAGTACCGCGTAGGGGACTCCAACACCCTCATCTTTATCCGGGTAAGTCACAGGATGATGGTGGAGGAACCCCAGAGTCAGCAGAATAGGATTTCCTTCCACGGGATCTTGCCCAGGCCTGACAGCAAGGACAGGCTATCGCCATTCACCTCAATTTGTCAGGCCTTGAAACTTGCTTTTCCTCCCTTGGATAATTCCAGAAGATCCCTGACAAAGTTGGCAAGTCCATCCCCTCTTTCCATTAGGGCAGCCAGAACCACCACCCCTTCGCCTCCACCTTAGCCTAGTCCAGAGGGGCAGGAGTAGGTTATGAAGCGTATTCTCGATTTTCATCACCTCCACTTCATCCACAGGCTTGGTCAAAGCAAATTGCCTGAGAGCCCCATGTTTGTGTTCAGGGTGTGGCCCAGCCACATAGACCCCATAATTCACCCCTTATATGCCTGGCTTGGTACTTCTGCAGAGTGAGCAGTAGTAGAGGTCTGAAATGTGTCTACCCTTACCTCCCTACACCTCGTACCTGACTGTTCCTCACCAGAAACAGTATGTACCTGGCAGTGTGGACAGCAGCTCGGGGGCATGGCCAAGCCTTTTTCTTGGGCACAGATCCCTGAACCTAGGGGCGGCCAGATCCCTGAACCCTCCTCCAGACCCTAAGCCAATAGCCCTGCAAAGTAGGCTGGGGCAAGGAATTGTGGCCCCACTTTTCAACTGAGGAAATAGAATCCTGGAGAGGCTATGTGACCCAGAGTGGAGTGGGGCTAAGCTTCCCTTGAATTCTTTGACACACACACACACACCAGCGCAAAGCCAGGACCCCATTTCTGATACAAGCATTTGCAGGGGCAAACCCTACTACAATGGAGAGAGAAAACAGAGGGTTCTAGGGCCAGACTACACAATGCTTGTGAGATCCCCTGTTTCATTGTGGGGCAACTTTCTGTTTGCCAGCCTGGCCTCCACCCATGACAACATGTGTTATCTAATGCCAGTCATAGAGGACGTCAGGCTGCAAAATATGCACGCTCCCAACTACACACATGTGAAAGGGAGCATTTGCATGTGTGTGTGTACATGGATGGGAGTGCATGCTGGAAGCCTGCAGGCTGGTCCAGGAATAGGGGACACCCTCCACTCTTCCATCAACCTTACCCTTGGCCCTTGCAGGTCCTCCGGAACCATGTGATGGTGCGTGTGGGGGGCGGCTGGGACACACTTGGCCATTATCTGGACAAACATGACCCATGCCGGTGCACATCCCTCTGTGAGTCTCTTGAGAGTCCCCTCTCTATGCTCTGGGTCGGGAGGCTGGAAGGGGGAGGTACATCTGATCTCCAGGGGAAAGGGTGCGGGGAGAGGATGGAGAAAAGAAGATACTATAGAAAGTACCATGTGGTACTCGCTCAGCCCTAGAAGGAAAGCGGAGGAGCTGTGATGCAATACCAATTATAGTCACAAGATGACGCCAAACACACAGAGAATAAGCATTTGGTCAGCGTGCTTCTTGGCAGGACTTAGGTCTGCTCTGATATCACAGTGGTGGCACCAAGCATGACTTGAAGGAATCTTTAGTCCTCTGATACTCTCCATCAGTACCTCAAGCCACCCAAATAAGCATGCAATCTAAGTAAAAGATGTGGATTTGCAATACAAACACAGTTTAAACAAGTCATTTCCCACCGCCACCACCCCAGTTGAGCCCTCTGACTAGACTTCATCCCCTAAACCCCTATAAGAAAATTCTGGCACCAGTGCTGTCACTGTCACTGTAAGTACCACTATCTGTAGTGTGGAATGTGGAGAGTGGGACAGCTGGGGGAGAGGAACCATCAGCAGGAATTTAACCCTTTCCTTCTCTCCTCTCTGGGGGGCTGTTTTGGTAGCACACAAGGCAGGCAGCTCCCTGAAGCCCCCAGTTCCACCGGTGCAGCATGAAGTGAGGGTGCAGGATGAGCCCTCGCAGCCACAGCCTACGATGACCATCAGCCGCTCCCAGAGCCCACTGCCCCCTGTGGACTGGAAGACATATACCTCTTCAGGCAGAAAGCTGAAGCCCTCTACCTCCTCCTCCAGACCCCTCAGTGAATTGGGAGCAGGGGCAGGGGTCCTCAGAGAGACAACACCATTCCTGAGGTACAGGGGAGGGACAGGGAAGGGCCTCTTTCTTCACTGGAGTCCACATTTAAGACAAAGGGAGCAGTCTCTCAGCAGTGCCTCTACCCCAGCAAGACCTCAGGTGTTCAGAACCAAAAAAGCGTCCAGTACTTTGGGATCATCTAGTTACATACTTCATATGCCCCCCAATTTCACAGATGAAGAGAAGGCCAAATCCCATAAAGGGAACAGACTTGCCCAAGGTCCTTCTTCCATTTCATGGTAGAGCAGACACTAAGACCCCTGTCACCCAAGACTGATGACCTGTAGTTGTGGGATTTGTAGTAACCCAGGGTCCAGACCAGGTTTCTTTCTATTTGCTACACAGAGAATGAGGGAGAATAATTTAAAAAGTACCTTTTTAAATTTAGAAGGAAGACTCTTGGGCAGGTGCAGAGAGAGAGAGAGAGAGAGAGAGAGAGAGAGAGAGAGAGAGAGGGAGTATCTGTTTCTTTCAGCATGAAGTCTGGGTGCCTTGAGTTCTGTCTGGGGAAGGCTATCCTTTCCCAGAGCCAGGGACTGGGTTAGACGACTCTACCAACCTTATGATTCTCCCTTTCAGGTGCCAGGAGAAGCCACTCACCCCATCTCAAAGGCAGCTGCCAGCTGGGGACAGCCCACCCAGTCCACAATCTTTACCCACATATAGAGGCCAAGACCCACAGTGCATGTACTCAGAGAAGAGGGAGGACAGACACTCCCCTGAACTTCCCAGGGGAAGGATTCCTACACCTTGGCTTCATGAGGAGACAGACAGCCAGGGAACCCATGCCAGGGCCCCCACCCCTCAGAGACTCCGAGCTCCTGAGGCCACTGCCAAAGGGACGCCAGCAAGAGGACCATCTCCCCTGCCTCACTACTCCAGCTCAGCCAAGCCCATGGGCCCCAGGCAGCTACCCCGGGGTGAAGTTGAGGGTGCTTCCTCCCAGTTCAAGGAGCCAGCATCTGTTCATTCTCCATCCCCCTTGAAAGGACCCACCAATATCCCTGTCTGTCTGCCCGCTGCCCAACCCCCAACTCCAGGAAGAAGTTTTCCATGTAATGCAAGTAGAGGTCCCACAACAGAACAGGGAAGAAGCTCCATCCCACTAAGGGCCATCACTGGGGGCCTGGCTGGGTCCAGACTTGGGAACTGCTCTGTGGGAGGGAGGCGAGGAGACCAGAAGCTGGACATCCAGGTGACAGCAGAGGCTGGAGAGTCCCTGGGCCTGGGCCCACAGGACCAGGAGGGGAGGTACATTCCCCTACCTCTGGAAGGGACCAAGGATCAATCCTTCTACCATAGCCTTGAGGAGGAGCTTTTGGCCAATGTGAAGCTGCTAAAGGTGGGGGCTGCTCATCCCCAGAGCCCGGGGTCTAGAGTCATCCCTCGTAGTGGAGTCTATGTCCCCAGTCTGGGTGGGCGGTGGCCTGAGCCTGGGGGTCCTTATGACGAAGTCATCCAAGAACTGGTTCAGGGCCCGCCACCCCTCATTAAAGTGGACCTGGGAGCCTGGAAGGCAGCCTCTACAGGCTCTCCTAAGCTGGCTGTTCCTGAAGTCCCAGGAAGCCCAAAAGAGAAACTGGGAGCCAGAGAGAGTGGGCCATGGACAAAGGCAAGCCTGAGTTTCAAGGGCACCAGGATAAGGAGGGTCCCAGCTCAAGGAGGGCAAGACTGCTCAGCCTCTACTGTGTCTGCCAGCCTGGAGAACTCCACACCATCGGCCTCCAACCCCAATTTTGACAAAGCCAAGGCATGTCTGGGCAAGGGCAAGAGAACACTCCGGAAGCCCCAGAGAGTACCATCGATCTACAAGCTGAAGCTGAGGCCCAGAATCCGGCCCCGGAGAGACCATAGGCCCGAGAAACAGCCTTCAAGAATCCCTAAGCCCCTGGCCTCCCTCTGCCTGGGTCCAGCCAGGGTGCCGCCTATGGGTAGGCTGGCGAGAGCAACAGTGCTGGGTAGCAAGGGAAGGGAGGCAGCCTGGGTGGACAGAGCCTGGGCAGGAGAGAAGGAGGAAGGAAAGGAGAGGAAAGAGCCAGAGGCCCCACTGGAGAGCAGTCCTCAGCCTTCGGAGGGCCTGGGGCCTCAGCAGCTTGGTCGAGTTCCACCCTCACCTGAGGAAGAGTCCTGGGTCTGAGTGGCTTCTCACCCTTGAAGCCTGTGGATGTGTGTAGGGGGGTAAAGTGAAAAAAATACCCATGTATCCACTGGAATCCCATCTGCAGAAACAGAAGGAAAGGTTCTTCATCTCAATACAGGGCCTTGACCAGGATGAGTCAGAAGACAAATATAGACTCATTCTACCCGGTTGAGCAAAGGGGCAACCCATCACTCCCATTCCTACTCGAGTTAGTATAGGGGTGATGGGGACACCCTATATCTTATCACGCTCCCCAACATCAGCTTCCCAAACTCCTATCCTCTGGCTATGCCCACCATTCTCACAACTCTTATTATTTATTAAACACAGGTGGTTCTGTCCTTGAGTCCCCAGCTCTTGAGTCCCTCTCTGTAGCACTGGGGTGGTGCAGGAAGGTGTAGCCTCAAACAGTGGGAGGGGAAGGAAATGAAGGGATGGAGCTGGGGTTAAAGGAGTCTTCCTCTCCTGAGGCTCAGCAGACCTTGCCCAGACAGGCAGTTTCTCCTGGAAGCAGCTGGTGCATCAGCACCATGGACAGGGATGGGGTTTGGGAACTAAGATCAGAGTCAAGGGGGATGGATGAGAGCGTTAACACATCTACACCCGTGAAGTTATGACAGAGAGGCCACAGAGGCTCAGAAGTAACAGGGACAAAAACAGAAGCAGAAGCAAGGATTGAGTCCAGTTATGAAAGTTTGCCAGAGAGAGTAGCAGAGGGAGATGTCATGCTTCCCCTCTGGATGATTTTGATCAGTGGGAGGGTTCAGGGATAGGTGGGGAGATGAGTTCCAAACTCTTCCCCTTAGTTCTTCTGGTTTACCTGGGTTTTTGGACTCGGCCACCTCATCACCCCCACCCTCCTTACTGGGCAGAGTTTAGCAGACCCTGTAGGAAGCCCCTTCCGTCCCACTGTAGGAACTGAGCCGACACTGTGGTACAGAAACGAGGGAAAACACTCCCTGATTTTTAATCTGACTTCCGATCACAGCGCAATGGGTGTCACACACACTTCCAGACCCTGTGGTGGGAAACCCTGGGTGGGTGGGGGGGAGGCAGGGAGAAGGACAGAGACTCAGAATAGGGTTGGAGAAAATAGAAATCAAAGACCTGGGGTGAAGCGGAGGGGGTGAGGAGGGCCAGCCAGGCGATACATTCCTATGGCTCCCACAGGGGCAGCCAGAGGCCTGGGTCCCCCACCCCCACCTCAGGTGCCTCAGAGCTGGAGGGGGTGGTGATGGTGATGGGGCAGGTGAGATGCTGCCATCCCTGACCCTGTCCCCTTGGTGACCCAGGGGGTGGGATGCAGGGGATAAAGGGGGCAGGCCCTCTTCCTGACCCTTCCAACCACGGTATGGGGAAGGGGAGCCACCTCCTCTGTTTCAGAGGGAGGCTCAGAGAGGGAAGGCAGGTCACTTGCCCAAAGTCATGCAGCACGGCAGGGACTATAACCCAGGAATACTGGACTGCCCAAGGTCAGGGCAGTCACTGTAGGGCTGAGCTACCCTGGTGGGTGGAGAGGGAATCAGCTGGGGAATTCATAGCTTTTCTCTCACTCGATCTGGACGATAAACTCCTCACCCACAACCCCTCCCCCAGACTCCTCTCCATCACTGCTCTGGGCCACCTGATTACCTGGTCTATACAATGCAGCTTGGCTAGGTCGAGGCTGGGTTGTTCTATCTGCCCCTCTTCTGACAAGGGACCTTGCTGTCCTCTTACTAGACCAGGGCTGAGGGCTCAGCCTCAAGGAGGACTTGGCCAGGAGGCAGGGGACATATAGCATTTCTTTTCCCATCCAAGTCCTCCAGGAATCCCTTAGGCGGCTCCTGGTACTTCATTATTTTTGTTATTTCTAAATCGGTACAAAACTGACAGTGATCAGCTCCAGTGACGAGAGGTAGAAACCCGGCCAGGTAGCCGGAGAAAATGGGGTGGAGTGAGTCAGGGTATAGGGCCAACTTGTTTGGAGACAGGGAGGCATAGATCCTGAGGGCATCCATCTGGGGGTGGGGATGTGGGCATATCTCCCCCAAGCACAGGGGTCTCTCTAATTCTTTTTCTGGCTCTATCCTTCCCCCAGACCAATCAGGATAATCTTAGTTTCGAGCAGGCAGAGTCTGGAGCATCATATTGGGGTGGGATGGGGAGAGAGACTCTTCATTGGCACAACCTGAGCCCCAAACCTCCACCCCAGAAAACAGCCTGCTCACCACAGCTTCTCAAAACCAGCATCTCCCAGTCTGGCAGACCACCCAATGCAGGAGGGAAAAGAGGGATGGAACCTGGCATCATTGAAATAAATATATACTTTGGGGGACTCCCTCTCCACACTGTCAAGAAAAAAAGTTTTAACCCAGGGGGTGATCTGGCTTCGGGGTCAGGAAGGGGGTGAGGGGCACCCGGCAGGGACGGACCATCTAGTTAAGGCTGGAAGGTAGGTTGTTGTGTCTCTAGGGGCTGCTGGGTGGGGAGGTCTCCCTGGAGCGGGGAGACCTCAGCCTTCTCCCCCTGACAGATCTGGGACCTCAACCCTTGGACTCAACTGTAGTCCTTGGGCCACCCGCATCTCTCTGTCCTGTGCCGGTGGTGCTGACAGTCAGAAGGCTGGCCTCACAAAGAAGCTGCCTGGATTTCCGACAAAGGGATGGACAAAATGAGAGCCCTGTGAACGGAGCTGGGGGCAGGGAAGGGGACATGAGGATGGATAAGACAGCTAAGGACCAACAGACAGGTGGGCAGACATATGGACAAGGGAAAGGAAGACATGGCGCAATGACAGACACACTCTGGAGAAGATGGGTGGGGCCCAGCCAAGGCAGCACCTCCCCACCCCCACCCTCCATTCCTCACGCTCACCCCCAATCCCAAAAGGCTATGGCGCCTCTTGGGGCCGGGCCGGGTGCTGCACTAACTACAGCACTAAAAGGCGGCCGTCCCAGGAAGACAGATGCAGGAGACAGGGGCGGAATGGGCATTTATGGGGAGGCTCCCTCTCGCCCTCTGCCTCTCACGTAGGTGGGTGGCTGCGGGGACGGTTCAAGCCCGGACCGTCAGAGTTATATTGCTGCCGCTCCTGGCTCAAGCCCCGCAGTCCTGTGGGAAAGCCGCTGGGGGCCTTCGGGGCTGCAGCCAGCCCTTGGGGCGGGCAGGGCGGGCGGAGCGGGCGCGTGTCACATGATGGCGCAGCGGTTGCGGCGCAGCGCGCCCTGGAAGCGCAGGGCGGCGTGCACGTGCTTGCAGCGGGCGCAGCCAACACTCTTGAGCAGCTCGCTGAAGAGCAGCAGGATATGCCAGTTGTACTTGGCCGAGCACTCCACGTAGCCACACTTCCAGGTCTTGCGCACCAGGTGTGACACGTTCCAGCGTGGGATCACGCGTCCGCGCTGCAGATCCCGCTTATTGCCCACGATGATGATGGGCGTCTCCGAGGTGCCGATCACCCTGTGGAATGAGGTGGGAATCTCAGAACTCTGCCAGTCTCACAATCACTGGACATCAATGACGGCAGGTTGTGCCTGGTCAATAATAGTACTAACATAGGTCTGTTCAGGTGCAGGGCTAAACTCTAGAGGTATAGTCTCTAATCCCCACGATCCAAAAGGTGGGTACTATTGTTATCCCCATTTTATAGAAGAACCTGACGCTTACACATTTACTGGTCTAAAGTCATGCAAGGGTGGTTCCATAAAGTAGTGGTTAGGCCGTCTGCTTTACACGCAGAAGGTCCCAGAAGGTCCTGGGCTCCAGCCCCAGCAGAGCCACGGCCCATACCGTGGGCTAGCCAGGCCCTGGGTGCCGCAGCCAGCACGAGAACGTGGGAGGAGACGCCTCGCCTTCAGAGATCCAGTTCTTAAGGGAAGCCTGCATCCATCCGTAAGTCAAGGGTGGAAGGGGGGGGGTGGGGATTAAAATAATAATAATAATAATAATAATAATAATAATAATAATAATAAACAAAATAAAGTCATGCCGCTGAGTAGCCCTGACAGTCTTTTTCTCGGAACCCCTGCTCTTAACCAGTGTACTAGACTAGCCACCTCATAGGTCCTAAAATGAGTTAACAGAAATGGGGACAGAAAAATGTGTATGCGTGTTTGAGTGTCTGTGGGGGAACCAGAGGGTACTTATCTGTATCCCCCCACTGCACCCTTTTCATGGGAACTAGCTAGCACTGGGACATCCACTGAGGTGACAATGGACTGTATCCCATGCCCTCACCTTGTCTCTAGGATCTGCTGGCGGATGGTCTTGACGTACTCAAAGCTGTCAAAGCAGCAGATGTCGTAGACCAGGATGTAGGCGTGGACACTCCGGAGTCCCCTGCAGCAGGCATCTGCCCACTCCTGCAACAACCCCAGTCAGTGCCAAGGTCAGAGCAGCCATAAGGGCTCCCTTTGCCTCCAGCCACCTCCAGCCATAGACCAACAGCACACTCCCCTGCCACTGCAACCCAAGTCTTTCACACCCACCCATCCCCAGGAGGCCAGGTCCAGGGCAAAATGGAGGAGCTCAGTGCTGTGGCTTCCCCACCTCCAAGCCAGGATAGGGCAGATCACACTGTCTGACCTCCAGGGCCATTGCACTGTCCTGTGCACATCTGGAGATGAGGTCTTCCTTGTCTCATTTTGTCCCCTGATCCATCCATCCTATCTATCTTTGTTCGAGTACATACATTAAGTGCCTCTAAGAGCCTAGACCTGTTGAAATCCTATCTTATAAGAGTCAGCTCAAATGCCTCCTCCTCCAAGAGGCCTTCCTGCAAGCAGGGGACTACTTCCTTCGTCTCCGGTGATTATACCTTGGTTAGAACTGTTTCCATCCCCAGCTCCCCACTTCTGCTATGAGCTCTTGAGAGGGCCAGAGTCAGACCTGCCTCATTTTTACATACGTTCTCCTCTCCTTGCATCGGGTTGGCTCCTAGCAGGCTCCTTAACTGCACTACCTAACCTGGTGAGCTCTCCATGGTTCTGAACCCCACCTGGTCCATGCTGAGATCGCTGCAACTCCTGCCTGTAACGCTGCCCGTAGACTGCTACCTGATGTGCCCCTTCTGTATATTCCACCCTGCCCTACGGTTGAGAAGAGAAGGCTTGAGGAGAAAAAGACTGAAACTGGATGCAAAATGGGGGCTGAAGTAGAGCAGGGCCCCAGGACAGCTCCAGAGAAATGGAACCACCTGAATGCTTGTGGCAAATTCTTTAGCTGTAGCTAAAGATGAATAGACCCCTGGAAAGGCTGAATGTACTAAAGAGAAGGTTCCTTAAGAATTAATTAGCTAATTAACTTGCCAGCAGATGGTAACTGCAAGAGGATTTGAAGGCAGCCAGTGTGTGGAAAGAAGGGGGTCCCTGAAGTTGGGGGAGGTAGAGACCTTCAAGAACAAGGGGAACCAGGATCTTCTCTTGAGGGGCCAGGTCAAAAGATGAGAAGGAGGTGTAAGCATGTCTCCTTTGCCAGTTTGTGAGTTGAGCCGGGGCAGGGACCAGGCATGAAGAAGGACAAGAGCTGGTTCTCCACCTCAGAGAAGGAACAAAAGGGAAAAGACTTCGGTGGCAGTGGTAGAGAGTTAAGTCTGACTCCAGAAAAACACTTCCCAACTCAAAGGCTTAGAAGCTGCTGCAGTGGATTTCCCCCCAGGGAGATGAGGTGGCATCTTTTCTTTGTGCTGAGTTTTAACTTTGGTGCAGGGGGAAGATGCTGAGGACATATCTCAAACTGTAGGAAACCATTAACTGGCTTCTCAGGCCAGGGAAGATTCCATTTCGCTGGACACAGTAACCTCCTTGGGACCCACATGTGTACATGGTTCCTCCCCCATCACACACAAGGAGCAGAGATCAGTGGGAAGTGGGAGGGATGGGGAAACAGACAGAGAGGCTCCCACCCTCTTCCAGCTCTCTGCTGTGGAGAGGGAACAACTGGCAGCCTTCAAGGGTGACAGCCCCACTTCTCCCACAACATGCCATCTCCTCAAGGGGGCCTCTAGGCTGCCTCCCACCAACTCCTCTCTGGGGCCTCCTAAAAGGAGGAGCTAAGAGGAGGAAGGCTCCTGGTTGGCTGGCTTGTTCCTTCACCCATGATTGAAAGGAGAAAGCAAGAAAGCTCAGTTTTCCTTCCAGCTGTTCTATGCAGGGCTCCAGACTGTAAAGGACTATCTTGGGGCTGTGTCAAGACAAAGAAGGAGCAATGGAAACTGAGTCTAGTTCCAAGGACACAGGAGCTGAGGGAGTTTCAGCCTCCTGGGTCTCAACCATGCATTTGCTGCTCATTCCTTTGGTGGGTTGCCTACACCCTCTAAACTCAGCTTCCTTCTTTGATAGGAGAGGGGTCTGTGGAAGGAACAACTGAGCCTCGGACCCAGGAAACCCTACTCTCCTGGGCTGGATTTCACCTGGCATTGGGAAATAATGTATTTTTATTTTCAGATGGTGCTATCAAGATTATTTTGTTTTATATTTGATCTTTGAGACTTCCTGGGTCCCCTTTTAGGACTTTTCTGCTCAAACTCTCTTATTTGTGCTTCAGGAGTGAAGTCTTAGATGTCTTCGAGAGTCCAAAACTCAGGGTAAATCAGGAAGAAAAAGGCCAACAATCCAATAGAAAGATAGGCATAGGTCATTAATAACTGTCAGAAGAAAAAATACAAAGGCCCTTAAACACATGAAAAGATGCTCTCAGCCTCACTCATAATCAGAGATGCGAATAAAAGCTACACTGAGACTATTATATTTCATCTATCAGATTGTCAAAAATCCTAAAGTTTGACAATACACTCTAATGGCAAGGCTGTGGGGAAACAGGCACTCACTTACACTGCTTCCAAGAGCACAAAATGTGCCACTTTATAGAAGGCGCAGGGATTCTGACACCTTCCAAACTCTAGTTGCATTTGCCCTTTGATCTAAGCAATGTCATTTCCAGAAATCCATCCCACAGATATGGCTCCCTTTGTACAAAAAGACCTTGTACAAGGCTACTCATTGTGGCATTATTTGAAACAGTAAAAGACTGGAAACAACCCGCTTGACCAATAAGAGGAGACTCCATAGTATGTCTCCCCAATGGAATACAGCACATTTGTGGAAAAAGAACAAAGACGACTAGATACTGACATGGAAAGATCTCCAAGTTATAATGTTAAGTTGAAAAAACAAGGTACAGAACATTTTATTATTATTTTTAATGGAAGAAAGGGAGTGGAATAAAAATACATTTTATTTGTGTAAAGAAACACTGGAAGTATGAGTTTAAAAAAATGAGAATGGCTACAGAGAGTGGGGCAAGAATCAGGGTAAGACTGAGATTTCTCTGGGTGTACCTTTTTACCACGTTTGAACTTTTATATTGTTACCTATGCTGAAACTGAAATTAAAACTAAAAATAAATACACGACAAAATGTGAAAAACACACAAAGCTCAAAATACACAAAATGCAGGACTGGAACAAGACCTGTGTATCTGTTCAGGCTACTGTTAAAATCTCCTTTGGTGGGGAATTAGAAGACCCTGACCCTCAGACCCACTGCCCTGACCTCACTGTTTTCAAGGTGCAGATGCGTGGATCAGGGTTTTGTCTTTGGTGCTGACCTCCTGCACCTGAGTTGGAAGAAACAAGCGTCTCTGAGGCTGGGCCAAGGCCCTCCTGCCCAGGGGTTGCTGAGACAGTGCGGAGCCTGAGCCCCTCACCAGCCACCAGCCCTGCCTGAGAGGTTGCTGTATTTGCACAATTACTACTGGCTAAGCTGTGGCCCTTGCCTTCCTATCTCCACCACTGTCCCTATCCTTCTGGGCGAAACCTCTGCACACTGGTTAGGGGCTGCCTTCAGCGAGCAAATGTGTCTTAAGGCTCAGCTTCCCTCTGTACCCACCCCCTCCCAAGCCAGAGTTAGAGGGAAGAAGAAGGGCCTGGTCCTGCAGGTTTGGGGAAGGGGCACTGTAAGCCAGGGCACTGGGAGCATCTGAATCTGACACAGGACGGGTGCCCAGTGGGCCAGTCCTGAAATCAGGGACAGAGCATCACTCAAGAGAAAAGGTTTTTGGACAAGAGACCGGTCTCTAAGAACACACTTTTCCCAGGTCCTGGCATTTTCTTCTGCTGTCCATTCTACATATCGTTCTACCCCAGTGCCCACCACAAGGTCTGGCACAAATTAAACGCTCATCAAATAATCGTTGAATAAACTAGTGCACAAATGAATGGATTCTTGGTCTGGGCCATAGTGCAGCGCAGAGCTCTCAAAGCCAGTGGTGGAGGCCTGGCAACAGGGTCAGAGCCTGAAGAGGGCTGGAGTCCAGCCTCTTCCACACCCCTCCACTGCCCCACACCCCACCACGCTGTCCCTGTGGACCCTCCTACCTGCAGTGTGTTGACAGGGAAGGCGCTGATGGGCGGGAAGTCGAGGATCTGGAGGTCGTGCACGTGGCCGTTCATAACGACAGCAGGTAGGTAGAGGCGGCGGGCGGTGGTGGGCACGCAGACCTCGCTGAACTCGTTGTACAGGAACTGGCGCACAATGGCACTCTTCCCCACGCCTCGCGCCCCGAGCACGGCCACCCGGTAGGTGGAGACCATGCCTCCCCTCCCGCGCCGCCACCGCGTCCTCGCCGCTGCCTGGGGCTCCCCCGGGCTGCATATTCCAGGGGCTGGGGGCTCAGCCACCGTCAGGACCAACCATCGCTGCCCCTGCTCGCCCTGGGCCCTCTGCGGCCTCCACCTGGACTGTGGGGACAAGAGGTGGGCTTAGTGGACCGGCTTTTCCCTGGGCACATCCTGCACTTTGCCACCTAGGGCAAGGCCTTTGCTGAAGCTGTTAATGCCTCTCGGAATGCCTTCTCTTGCCCAAACCCCTGTCTCATCTATTGAAAGCCTCTCCATCCTTGCTTCTCCATTTTTTCCTGTCCTCACACTAGAGGGAATCAATCTCTCCTGACTTGTATTAAGACCTGACTCCTGGCTGACTGAGGCAGGCTGCAGAGCAGAGTGGAAAGAGCCTAGCTTTCCCACAGAGCCTGGGACAAGCCAGTGACTCCTTGGAGTCTGGGTCTCTTCGTCCTCAGGGGTGAGACTAGGCCAGTGTGTCTCAGTGATGACATTCCTGGCATTTTGTGGAGGGAATTGAGCAGGAGATTTTACATCCACGGCTGCCAGGAGCAGCAGCAGCAGCAGCAGCAGCAGCAGCCTCTCATCACCCTGATGACCCCAAATGCCCTCCCTGCATTTCCTAATGTCCCCATTGAGAACCCCTGGACTAAATGACTGCCTGGCTCTGGAGGGCAGCACTTGTTGTTGAGCACTTGCTCTGTTAGCACAGGTTATCCTCAGTGAATACAACATCCCTAAGGACTAGAATGGGTATTCCCACTTCAGGGAGAAGACTCCGAATGAGTGGTATACCCAGTCACACAGCTGGGAATGGCAGCTACTCTTCTTTCTACAATGTCACAGTACTTCCAACTACCAAGTTTAGTGACTCTACCTGGTGAATGCTTATCGGCAAAGGGCTGTGTCTGTTTCTCTGGCAAACTCCCGGGGTTCAGAGGGCCTGGCACACAGCAGGTGTGCTAGCAGCCGGGAAAGGGCTGCTACAGAGTTAGACCTTGCTATGGACTCATTAGCTCCTTGCTTGCTCAATTTCAGTGACTTTAGAGCTTGAGTACGTTTCCCACCTGCCCAATCTGAGCTGTGCTCTGCACATATGTTAAAGAAGGTTCAATAGCCCCTACTTTGGAGATAATCTACATAAGTCTCTTAGCTAGGTGCCTTCTTCTGTTGGGGAAGGTGACCAGGGAGGCTAATACTGAGACTTGTCTGGGGAACTATCCCGGGAAGGGTGACACCAGTGCCTGCCCGCTAAATGGGTCCAACGTAGATGGGTTTGCTGGATTCCATGAGGGCCATGCTTTTCAGCCTGTGTGTATGTTTCCTGGGTGGATGCATGTTCTTTCCATATATGCACAGTTCACAGAATGTCCCTCAGTCTGTCCTGGTTCAGGGGATCCAATCCACCAGGTACATATAGAGACAGCATAGTAAATAAAGGGCAGGATTTGGAGTGAAACCCACCAGGGTTGGAGTCCTGGCTCTGTCACTCACCTCAAGTGTGACCTCAGGCAACGAAATTCACAGGGCGTGGTGAGGTTGTACAAGTAAAACCCAGTGCCTGGCACAGAGCAGGTGTTCAGTAAAGAGTGGCCATTGTTATGTGCAGGAGCCCTTCCTTCATCTACGGTTTTTCACGATCTCAATGAGACCTCTTAGCAATCCTGGGATGGATCACTATCCACTGTTGCTCACATGTTGTGTGTGTGTGTGTGTGTGTGTGTGTGTGTGTGTGTCTTCTCCCCATTTTACTGAAGGTAAAAACAAAAGCCAAAAAACAGAGACCTGGGGAAATGAAGACCACATAGCCAGGTGAGCTATCAGCTAAGACTAGGACCCCAATCTTCTTCCTGCCCCATGCAGTGTCCTTTCCTCAACAGGTGCTTATCTACTTATATGAGCTCCCAACTGAGAGAAGTACCAGTCTCTCTTCCCCATAAACCCCTCCAAGCCCTCAGCCCCTCGGGCATCCCTAGACACTTGTCAGCTAGGCAGAGAGCCTCAGCTGGGTTAATTATATAACCAGCACAAGCAGGTGGGGAGAGGGGCATTCTAGGGGAGGAAGAGAGAGGGCAAGGAATCAAAGATGAGTCCCCTGCCTCCCTCTGGGTGTGGCAACTTAGAAATATCTAGGATGTACCCTACCAGCATATTCTCCTGGACACTAAACTCCTTGCCCAGAAACCAGTCCTTTTTGGAGAATAACAGGGAAATAAAAGCGAGGCACAGTGCCGGTGCCAGGGAGCTGTGCAAGAGAGGCCCCGAGGCTGGGGCCAGCCTCCTGGAACTCACCAGGCCCAACAGTGGCCCTGTCCATGACTTAGAGGTGACCGGTATCCCCTCCCTCTTCCCAGGCAAGGGTCCTGGGGTCTAAGTCCTGGGCAATGTCCTGGATGGGTGAGGGTGAAAGGGGGCTGTTTGGAGAAACAGGGCCCAGCCCCTGAGCAGTCCCTACTCAAGGCCTGTGCTCTGCAGTGAGTCTGCAGACAGCGCCCAGGCAAGGGACTGGGGGACACACACAGGTGCGGAAGCCAGTTTATTTTCCCCACCCCTTGGCCTGGACACCTGAGTCCCTTCCCAAGACTAAGGGTGGGTCCCTTTAGTCCCGTGCACCAAGTCTCACGTCTGCCAGCTGTTTGTCCCCACCACGTTCATGTGGGAGTGAGTGGGTGGGGGCGTCGAAGGATGCTGGGCTCCCCATGACCTGATTGGTAGGAGTTTGGGGGGGGGTGGGATGTCGGAGCCCAGCCTGCTCTCCGCCTCCAGCATCTAGCAGGCAACCCCCACCACCTCCAACCCTGCTCCAGCTCTCACGTGGCAGCCTCGAGCGGCTTCCCCCGCCAGCCTGCCGGCCCCCTCCTCCCTCCTCGCCCTGGTCCTTGTCGCCCCGGCCGTTCCCCCTCACTTCCCCCGACCCCGAGCCTCCCCCGGCCCGACCCAGCCCGGCCCCGCCCGCGTCCCCCTCTGTCACTGCTTACCCTGGGCCGTCCTAGCCGCCCCCAGCCCTGGCCGACCGGCCGGCGGGGCCGCGCTCCCCCCGGGCTCCGGCGCTGCCCCCCGGCTCCCCGGCCCGGGGGGAGGAAGGCGGGGGCGCCCCCGGCTGCCCAGTCGGGGCGGGTTCAGAGGCAGGCACGGGGGGCAGGTGCGTGCGCCGAGGGGGTAGTCACTTCCAGCCCCAGCTCTCCCTCCGGAGCGCGCCGCCCGCTGGCGCTGGAAGGAAGGAGGAGGAGGAGGGAGCACGGGGCGGGGCGGGGGTGGGGGGGGTGCCCGGCTGGCATTCCGCTGGGTCCCTGAGCCTGACACGTTCACTTGGACGGCCCTTGACAAGTTTAGTTCTTTAAAACCTAGCTGCGATCTTCACCTGCCTCCGGACTCTCCCTGCGATATTTTTAGCTCCAACCTAGAGGGGTGAGAGGAAGGGACTAGAGAGGACCTAATGCCTTTTTCTTCACTCTTGGACCAGACCAGCTCCGAGCAAAGCTGATCTGCCAAAGAATGTCCTCCACACCCTAAGACTATTGCTCTCCTCTCTTCTCGAGATTGGGAGATACCGGGGGCTGAGAGCAGAATCACGTGTGTATTTATTCTAAAACATTCGTTATCAGTGTTATTCATCATCAATAGCTAACATTTATTGAGCATACCCTATGTGCTCGATGAGCTTTGAGCTTTGCCTGCGTCCTCAATTTCATCCTTACAATTCTCTGATGTAGAGTGTTACTCCCCTTTTACAGATGAGACAGCTGAGGCTGAGAGAGACTGAGTAATTTGTCTCATTGAAGTGCAAAATGTGGAATGTGGAGATCAGAAGTCCCTAGCTGGGCAGCTGCTGATGAGCTGGGCAGCTGTGGAAGAGATTGGAATGGTACTCACAGTCCAAAGCGGGAGACCAGACACAGACACACAGCCAAGTCAAAGTTCTGTGAGAAGGCAGAGGGAGTGGACCAACTAGTGAGAAGGGATAGTGGAGGCGACTTTCAAAGGAGCCTTGAAAGAAGACTTAGGGTGGCAGGGTGGGAGATGTTGTGGAAGAGGAGGACTTGTAGATGAGAGAAGTTGGTAGCAATTACAGATGCTTGAAAGTGAGTCCAGGAACCAGACAGGTGTTCCAGGGGCAGAGAGGAGGCCAAGAAGTTGGTTGAGGTGAGGTCACAAAGGCCTTGATCGCTGGGTAAGGAGGTTGGAATGAGCCCTGTGATGGATGGGAAGGCATTGAAGAGTCTTTAAGTCGGGCAGCAACCTTGTCAGAGTTGTAGTTTAGATGCCTGGAGGGCAGGGAAGAGGAAGAGGGGGAAGTTCTGAAAGGTCTCCTGTGTTTAGCTTTGGGATCCAGCATCCCCCACTATGACTTTCTATTACTTGTGGGCTTCTGTTCCCTCCCAGAACCCAGTAAGTAATCCTCCTCCCTATGGGCTCTGCGTTTTGGGGACCTTCTCAATTGCTCTCGCTCCCTCTTTGCCTGGACAGAAAACATAGTGGTTATGAGCCAGGGTTCAGAATCAGATCTGGATTTAAATACTGGCCCTACCACTTACCATGGGGCTGAAGGCAAGTTACTTGAACTCTTGAAATTCTCTGGCCTTGTTTGTAAAACGGAGATGTGATCCCCACAGCATAAATGGGCTACAGTGTGTAAAGTCCTTAACATAGTACCTGGCGGGTAGTAAGTTTCAATGTGTGGCCTTTATTTTTTCTTTTTTAGAGACACACTGCCATTCGTAGAGGAGCTTGAACACCACCTTAGGAAAGTTTCCATTTATTTTGGGTGGGCTCCCAGGGGGATTGGGTGGGAGAAAGGTCAGGGCAGCAGCTAGAAGCAAATACAGGGCTGAGAAGGATAGGGCTTCCTCATGGAATGCCATTTTTGTGGAGAAAGCAGATTTACTGGCCCCATAGGATCACAATGGGTCACTAAGCATCTCCTAAGTTGATTAAATTGTTCAGGGCACAATCTATACCCCCACTGTATCCGAAAAATTTTAATCCTTACCCTGCCTGAGGACCCTAGGCTTTATGTCTACTTCCCCAGGCCATGACCTATTCTGATTCTATTTCAGGCCAAGGTGGAGTGGAAATAAGAAATCGTGCAATGCTCACACTCACACCTTGGATCTAGGCTTATCAGAAGCTTCTCAACTTAGCAATACTAGCAGAACACAAAGCTACAGGTTAATTATGAGGCCACATACTGGCCTCCAGTAGTAGGTCATTCATTCATTCATTATTTT
This sequence comes from Eidolon dupreanum, assembly GCA_028627145.1. NCBI lineage: Eukaryota > Metazoa > Chordata > Mammalia > Chiroptera > Pteropodidae > Eidolon > Eidolon dupreanum. The sequence goes on along the minus strand of CM053506.1, from coordinate 80,183,431 downwards.
TATTAAAGCCTACAGAACCTAGTATTCCTAGGTGGTCTCCCATCCAGTGGTAGGTCATTTAAATATTTATTTATATATAGAAAACCAATAGCCACAGTAACATAAAATGCAAAATTTGCCTGAATTTAGGTTTGCTTAAGTCATTTTGGATTGTCACTTTGGGCTAAGAATGTACACCCAGGCGCCTGTTAATTCACTTCTATCATTAGGATTGCCTTGGTGAAAGTTTGAGAGGCCTTGTCCTTGGGTCTGTCTGACCTTGAGCCACAAGTGGCTCTGGTTCAGCGGAGGGTGCTGGACAGCTACAGTGCAAGCTCAGGCTCAGGGAAGCAGATGTGTTGGCCCCACTTCAGCATCTGAGGCCCAGACATGGAGTGGGACAGAAAGGACAAAAACCCGAACCTGCCTACTCTGCCCCTGCTCTGTCATAGATAAGGACCACATTAACTTCCAGAGGCTTTTAGAGCCAGATCCTGAAGCCTCAACTATATGTGGAGATTCAAGTGAACAAAACAAGAGAAGGGAAGCCAAAAGCTAGATTTGCACATCATCGTCTACCAGCTACATAGTGGGAGTGAGTGGCATTCTCTCAGTCCCAGAGGGTTGGGGCAAGCCTGTTTCCAAAGGCTGCCTCTGGAAATGAGGTCCATCTGTGTCTAAGCAGCCTCCGAATTAGTCTTCCCCTTGGCAGTATCAAGGATGGTGGAGCAAAATCTAAATGAGAAACTGAGATGGCAAGTTTGAAACTTTTCAAGAAACATCCTTGTTGCTAATTACATGTCTGGGGGCTGGTTGGGATTCTAGGATTAGTGTTCAGGAGATAGAAATGGGTAACGGGGGAGGTGTGATCTTTCCCAAGTGCCATACCAGGTATTAAAATAAACGGGCTTTTGCCTCCTGGCAGGGAAAAGAAATCTGGGTCCTAGCAAAATCAGAAAAAAGCATCAACGCATGAGGTACAAGTAAGAAGACTCAAACCTGGAAGTCCTCAGCTGTTTTCTGGCCTCAGAAAAAGTATACTTGAGATCTCAGTATTTCCTAGTTGCCACTCTGGGGGCAGAGGATCATGTAGTCCAAGGCCAGTGTGTCCTGCTTTTGGAGATGGAACATACTGCTATCTTAGGAGCTTAGTGAGGTTGGCTATTGGCTATTGGTCATTGGCCTGGTGGCCAAGCGCAGAGGGGAGGGAGAGCCTATTAGGAAACCTTTGGTGAAATGAAGGGGGAAAGCTAGAGGTGTGGTAAGGACACAGAAGACATGGCTTTGCCACCTCTCCTGAAAAAATGGGGATAATGCTCAATTCAGGAGATGAACATATATCACGGGCATAAAAGTGCTTTGCCATTTTTCAACTGCCACAAGAACATGAGAATCACTGTAGAGGAAGTAGGCAAACAGGTGTGAGTCTCTTTGGCAGTGATTCTCAGCCCCTACTGAACATTAGAAGTACCTGAATTTTTCTTAAAATGCAGATTCCCCCAAGTCCCCTACCTTAACTCTGCCTGAGCAGAATTGTCAGCCCTCTATGAAAGATCTCAGGTGATATTTTAATGTGCACCTGAGTTGAGACCTTCTGCCCTAAGGATTCTCTTGGCTCAAACTGACATGCTTAGCTAGCAAGTCCAATTAGAGCTCAGTAAGGCCCATGCCTCTTCATATCTTTGACCCTGAACTTCAACAAAGACCGCCCTGACCCCACTCCTCCCCAAGTATTATGCCTATCACAGCTGGGGCTAACTGCTGCCCAGCAAAATGCAGACGTTCAAAAAGCTCCTACTGCCATTCATTCTTGGTGTTTGGGTCCAAGTATTAAAAGCAGTTACTGTTCTGAGTACCTAAGTGCTGAGCACTGTCCCTACCTACACTCACTGGATTGGTGAAGAGATTCAGGGTCTAGTCCAAGGGCATCTTAGTTTTGAATCCCTCCACTCCAGATTGTGGGAGACTTCAGAGGGCACCTGCACATCGGTACCCAGGGGCAGGGCCTCTATCTTGATAGCCCTTGGGTCACGTGCTCCCAGCAATACAAATGCAGGTGATGATTTGAACTCCTTGGAAAGCTTGCTTTAGAGCAGCATTAATCCTATTCAGTGGGGAACATGCAGGCCCTTGGACCAGGTCTGAAAGCCTTTCATAAATTGAGAGATCAGTCAAATGTCCTGAACAACAGGAAAGTGATAAGCTCTGCTGTGCTCCTTCGGCCCATGGGACCATCTGCCAGGGAAGATGGATTAGCATTTCTGAGCACTCCCTGCTTGAGATGCCTGTGGTGGTGGTAGAATGCAGTTTGGTTAACAGGAGCCTCCAAGAAATGGAGACATGGAGACCCACATATGGGATTCTTCCTGCCAATCTTCATTTTTCATCTGGCTAAATCCCTGGGAGGGCTAGGGCAGCCAAAAGAAAAGTTCTAATAGGGTGGTTATCAATGCCCCATCCTTCCCCTGGACCATCAGCTCTGAGAACAAAGTATGTGTATCACAAACTTAATTTTGTGTAAATGAGTTTATTGAGGAAGACACAAGGTCAAGCTTCCCCCAATTCCCACCCTCCCCAAGAACAGATCCCAAGAACAAAAGAATGATAAGCATTCTTAGGGCAACACTTACCCCTCCCCCCTCCCCATTTCTCTCAAGTCCCAAGCTCTGCAACACAGACACACTGAACAAGCTCGGGCGAGGACAGACACTCAGGGAATCTCTGACCAGCAAGAGTTCTGGTTGTGTGTGCTTCCCTTGCCCTTTGTATGACACCAGCTGACATTACAAAGACATACTGAGGCAGAGGAGAGGGGAACATAGGGCAATCTCCATTCTGTTTCCCCAATTCGGCCAAGTTTGAAATTGGCCAAAAGGGAAGCTGTGGTGGAGGCAACAGGTTCTGTTTCTTCAGTAGAGAGGTCCTTTTCTGAAGAGCAGAATCCCGCCCTCAGTGCTGGGAGCACAGGAGGCAGGCAGCCTCTCCAAAGAGTGCAGGGTTCCCGGTTTGGCTCGGTCAGGTCAGTGAGAGCAGCAGCTGTTACCCACCACTGGTGGGAGGCTGAGAGAAGCCTAGTTTCAGGGGCGGAGGGACATATCCTGATACAAAATTGTTTTCTGTCTGCTTACCCTGACACACACTCCTCCTTCTGGAGCTACAGTTTGCTTTGAGATGAGAACACTGTTTATAGTGTGAATCTTCACTGCTTGTATCCAACTGACTCTATGAATGATGTCCCAAACACGGAACTTTATATCAACCTGCTTTTCCACTCCACACACCACCAATGTACTCACCTCCCACACATATCCTGTGTTACTTCCTAATCTCCAGGTGCCCGAGGGGTGGTGAGTGCAGGACATAGTTCCTTTCCCCCAGTAATTCTTCTCTTGGAGATTCTCAAGGTTTAAGAAACTGCTTTGGGGGATCCATTCCCTCAAGCTTTGCAAGTGGTATGAATCAGGGTCATTTCAGACATAAAAGGGTGAGGGGGCAGTTTTTGCTCTTGTTTTATACATTTTTTGCTCTTGGACTCACTCATTGGTGTAAATCCAACACGAGGCCTTTGGACCCTGAAGTACCTCTGTTTTGAGTAGGGGAAGCTGAGAAGCAGTCTTTGTAGTGGACCCTAAATACTGGGCCCCAGGCAATGCAGCAAGTGCCCACAGATTAAATAGTATGAACACGGTTAAACACGTTGGTGTCTTGGGCATGAAGCATTCATTTATTGACAAATGATACCCAATGTGTTGAGGGCCCTGATCTGACATCTCCCAATCTTTTTAGAGATGACAAGAACTGCTTGACCGTCTGAGATGACCTCAATCGCCCTGGAGTCTACGTAACATGAGTAAAAAAGCAGATCAGAGAGCTGAAGGGATAAAGAGAACCTGTGACACCTCTAAGCTCACTTCATCTCTGCGCCCACCCCGGTGACCTCCAAAACTACAGCTCAGCTTGAGGACTATATGGGAAACATAGCCACTCCTTCATTCTGGCATCTGGATTTACCTTCAAGTGACTGAGAAGACACTCAGCTGCCACCTGATGCCAATGAATGGGGTGCCAAAATCAGTATACAACAAAAGCCACAAAGAAGCAGGCACAGAAAAGGCAAGAGAAAGGGACTGACGAAAAAAATATTAATGAGACACGACTGTAGTGAAAACAACACTGATGAGGATTTAGGAGACTCAGTCACCCAGCTCTGCTACTTAACAGCCAGCAGGCCTCAGGCAATAAACCCCTTTTTGATTTTTACCCTTTTCCTTTTTAGAAAAGCAGGATCGGATAACTTTAAGTCTATTTCAATTCTAAAACTATGATTTTAGATCTGAATTGGACCTGAGAATTAAGTTAAATAGAGGGCAGGAGATATGGAGAGGGCATTTTTGGTTCCTGTTGGGAACCAACATCTCTATTCAAATTCCATAATAGTGTTATTAATCAGTCAGATTGGGGTAAGGAATGTAGTAAGTTCTTATTTTTCTCAGCTTTGGTGCTGTCAGGACTTACACCTGCACCCGAAATCGCATTCAAGGAAGACCACCATTCCCAACCACAGAGCAATCAAATGAGATGATAATATGGGGCAGGGGAAATCACAAGGAAAAGGAGTTCAGAGGAAAAAAAAAAGTGAAAATTCCAATGAGTAGGGACAAAGTTTCCACACATAGGAAAACCTCTGACAAGGTGGGCAAGCAACTGTGTCTCTTCCTCCAGGGCTATGCAGTTAACGATGGTCAGTGGTTTTAACACTTTCTAGCGGTTACACTGTTCCCTCAATTTCTCATATGTACAAAAATATAAAACAATAAAGTGCAGTTTATGTTTCAGTGACACTTTTCCTTGCTTTAATATTTTTTGTCTTTTTCTGCTTTGAAATGAGCTCTCAGTTACAAAATATCAAACTACGCTCAAAAATGCCAGCCACTGGCACAGTATGGAGAAGCCCACAAGTAAGGACAGATACCAGCAGCAGGTGGCAAGAGGTGGGAAGTGATTAAAGCAGTGGTTACAAATGTTCACAGGAAGCTAAAACTATCCAACAGGTTGTGCCCTAATGTTAGCACAGGTTATACTAATCACTACCTTGGTGGGTGGCCTCAGTATATTTAGGTTCAGATTCTACACGGCAATATAATTTCTTCCAGTTAAGAGTTCTTGGCTTGCACCGATCACAAGGTGGCCCGAGGGCACTGGACCAGTCTATTAGTTTTTCAAAATGCTGTCATAGACCTGATAGATATACTGAGAGACTTCAGGAGCTCTACATTTCAGCGACAGCTGTTGAGAGAAAAAGAAGAAAGATTATCATGGAGACTAGCATTAGGTACTGTGGGTTTTAGAATTTCAATTTCATCAATGTCAAGTTGTGCTGTGTTTCCATCTACATTCTACGTGGGTCTATAAGGTTAGGAAATAATCCATACTAAAACCATCAAAGTCTCTGACTGTAAAATAGGTTCTACACTGCTTTGCTAAGAGTTGTAGAGATTATTCCCAAATGAAAGTGGAAGGGCTAAATCCTTAACTTGTTGGTGGTCATTTCAGCTGTCTGCCTCTACTTCTCAGTCCAACAAGGATGGTATTCTCAGTTCCAATTCAAGAGGATGTACCATCAAGTAAAATAAAACTGTAAGCTAGGCAAGTCCAAGGTAGTGCCTTTTTGTATTATACTGAGAAAAGCATATACAGTCATGGAGGGAAAACAAGCATTAATACAAAAAGACATTTAATTTGTATAACTGGACAGCAATTCGTGCCATCAGCTTCATCTTTTATTTTCTTCCTCTTTAGATGGGGATATCACATACTTCTGATAAACACTCTACTTCTCTATCACTCCCTCTTTCTTCTAGCCTAACAATTACCAAATCAAAATAGTTAAAAGATTTCAATGTTGAACACATATTTTCACTTAGTAGGTCAATGAGCAGAAAATTTAAACCCAGATTTGGAATCCTTGATTGATTTAGACTAGGCAAAATATTACTAATAATGTAAGAGTGGAAGCATTCAAATTACATTTAGAAAATTTTGTGTTTGCTTTTTGTATTACTGACCCATTGCTCTTATTTATTAAAGTAGATCAACAAAAGTTGTCTTTAACGATATGTTACCATGAAATTTTAGATTACTTCTTATTAGAGACTCTAAAGAATTAGAGAATGAGTTAACAACATAAGAGGTGAGACTATTTTTGGAAAAAATGTGAAGATATTGGTTAATCTTGAATTTCTTGAAAAAATGCTCACATCTTTAAAACTTAAAATGAAAATTTTAAAATGCAAAGAAAACCCCCAGAAATCAAACAGAAGAACATCAAACAGGCTCTATTTACAGCTTTAACATTAGGTCTCTAAGGCATTTCCAAAATTGCTGCTTAACATTAATCAGGAAGATAATTCTGAAAAATGTAAACAACAACTAATTTAAGAATGTAAATATGCATAGAAAACAGCTCCATACTTTGGTCAAAGTTGCAGCTATAGGCATTTCCTGACTTTCAAAGCCCCTACAGAGGCGATTCTGTACCACTTCATCCAGAGCCTCTCCACTGTCGATGCTGTGGAAAATTCTCATGGAACAACATGTGGGTTCAGAAAAGAAGAGGAAGCTAAAAAGAGGAAGAACAGCCTAAAAGAACTAACTCCCAGACTGAAGGGGTGTATGAAAGGGTACTTTTTCTCTCCCAAAATACTGTCCAGTATGTTTTCACATCTTTGTAACAATACTCGAAGTTCTACCAGCTGGAGGTTCATTTTTTGTTCATGATTGGTAAGGAAATGTTGCCTTCTTCGACAGAAGCCCAAACTGCAAAGGTTGGAACTAAGGAGGTGGGGGTGGGGGGAGGTCATGGGACTGACCAAGCTTGGACTCTGAGAGAAAAGGAGGAAGACTTTTTTTGGACTCTCACATCCTCCTCCATCCTCCACCCCTGCCAATCCCCCAAGCTATCCCAGCCTTTAACAAAGGGTCAAGCTTAGATTTAAACCCATTCCTTGCTTTCCAAACTAGTGCAGCTAAGACAAGCTAGAATGTATTATTAAAAAATTTTGTTTTTGCTAAATCTTGAAGTAAAAAGAAAACATACATAACAAAGAAGCTAAATAATCTTATTTATAAAATATAGCTAGGGCTCTGGGTCTTATTTTGTACAATTCTTAAGGGAAAAAGGGCCTTAACAGCATTTTAACATTTGAAATGCTAGCCTGCTTATGTGACATATCTTTATCAGCCATTCAGGAATACCACCCATAGACAGACCCACCAAGGGAAGAAGAGTCACCTCTCTTGCCTAAGTAAGCCAAGGACTTCCGCATTCATGTCTGGTTTATAGTCTAGAACACACATTTCTTCACCTGGGACAAGTTACCTTTCCAGGTGAGATGCAGCTAATTAGATATAGCCTCATCTTTATAGATAAATACACCTTCTTCACGAAATACAGTAAGGAGGAGGGGGGAGTGATTTATCATTCTCTTTTAGGTGACTAAGGGACCATCAGTCCTTATGCATTAGTACTAGCTCAATCAGATTTCTTTCCTCCTTAATACCAAGCTGAAATCAGATCAACAGTATAATGGGTGTTTAGGGTGATGGAGGAAAAGAAATGGATCTGAGGGACTGTGACATTTGGAGCACAATTTAGGGGAATGGATTAGGCCTGTGTCAGACTGATGGAAAATGTAAATGGTTTTGTGGGCAGTAGGAACTTAGTCACCAGATGGATGGAAAATAGGAAAGAGGGCAAAGAAATATAAAGAAATTTACCATTTACAAATACAGGGGAGGGAGGTGGCTGTGGCTGTAAGAGGACACCATGAGAACGGGATCTCACGGGGCTGTTACAACTGCATGCAAATCTACAATTATCTCAAAACAAAATTTAAAAAAAAATATATAGGGGAGAAAATGTCTTTCCATGAATGAATGGATCAACTACTGTACATTCATATTGTGGATTACTATTTGGTTGAGAAAATAAACTTGATACATGCAGCAACCTGGATGTCAACAGTAGTTAGAAAAAAAAATCTCAAAATGTTACATGCTGTATAAATTTAACTTACATAACATTCTCAAAATGACATAATTATAGTAATGGTGACCATATCAGTGGCTGCCAAGGGGTTAGGGCTGGCGTGAGAGTCTAAGTATAACGAGACAGCCAGAGGGAAATTTTTGCAGTGATGGAATAGTTCTGTGTCTTGACTATGGTGGTAGTTATACAAATCCATACATGGCACTGAACACCCAACAACAACAAAGTAATGTAAAAACTGGTGAAATCTAAGTAAGGTCTATAGTCTACAGCATTTTATCAATATCAATTTCCTGTTTGAAAATACACAATGGGTATGTAAGATGTTATCAATAGAGAAACTGGGTGAAGACACGTGGGAACTCTACCATTTAAAGAACTTTTTGTGAGTCAGATTATTTCAAAATAAAAAGTTAAATTTTTATTTTTAACTTAAACTATGTTTAAGACAGTGATACCAAGAGGTTCTTCTAAGAATTCTCATTATCCTTATAATGAATAGAAAAAAACACAGTAGGACGTTATTAAGAGATACCTAAATTTTAAGCACAACTTACCTACCAACAAATAACACGATCTTGAATAAATCACTAATAATTCTTAACCTTCGTTTCCTTATCCACAAACTAGGGATAATCATGCTTTTTTAACTTAGCTGAGATGGAAGACTATACAATAAAAAAAAAAAAAAAAAGGATGATAAAAAACACAAGATATCCCCCCCAAAAAAAAATTTCTAGGAAAGTAGTAAGTGGAGTTATTTTACAAGATCTTGATTTTACAGTGAGAATCAGACCTTCCAGGAACAGCACAGAGGGGTTTTCCTTTCTTGGAGAATTCAAGGTAAATGACAGGGCAGTTTCTTTCCAAAGAGACAAGACTGGTGGTAGGAGAAGTGGGTGGGAAGAGTACACATTTATGGGGGAAGCCTGAAGCTTCCCAGCTCACAAGTGCTTACAAAATCTAGTTTGATAGGACTTAGCACCTCACACACACATGCTCGTCTAGCTTACTTCGAGGGAAGGAACGAGTGGGGAAAATGCCAAGAATTTTCATTTCTGAGTGGTACTATTCCCTTGATGTATGCTAATGAAAACAGACTTGGCTGTTAAAATTAAGGAATGGGTTCACAGAATTTTCTTAGCTAAATGGCTAAAAAGCTCCCTTAATCTACTGACTACTCAGCTTCCTCAGAGTTATTCAATACTGAATCTTATTCTCCTGTCACTTTCTGGTACTCTCCTTCAAAACAGCCTACAAAAACCTCGAACATAACGTTAAGAATAAGATACTCCCCCATCCCAAGTGGTTTTTCTGTTACTTTACAAAATACAAATGACAAGCAGCATCCAACTGGGAGATCACATTTTACAATAGCAAATGAATGCCCAGTGCCTAGGGTAAAAATCTTTGTTGCTTAAAAAGGCAATTTGCTTCTGTCCTAAAAATACTGCCAGAATTTAAATTTCAGTCCATTGTAGTACTGAAGGAAGTGTTCCAAACTAAAGTTCCCTTACAGGCTGCTAAAAGTATGTCCCATTTTGCCTTACCTTTCGTAACAAGCATTTCAGGACAAACAATATTAAAAAAGGTTCATGTGCCTATGACTCTGATATCCTTATGAAAAAGCAGGAAAGCAGGAAAGAAGGCCTTCTTGAAATGAACTATGTAAATAATCCTCTTAGCAGCCTGTTATAGTATCACATACACAGACAGGCTAGATAAGTATTAATCGATCCTGATAAAGTTGCCAAGTTTTGCAAGCAACTCTATATTTACTAAGGGGAGTCTGAGGCACTCCTTGCTGTCAGAGGCACCGTGCCTATGGGATGGGGCAGACACCACACAGAGGTCTTCCAAAAAGGCAAATAAGGACCTCTTTATTTGACTGCTTGTTTTGGGCATCTGGGGTCTGAAGCACCTCCTCCAGGTCTTTGCAGGGTGCTAAGAAAAAATGAAAGGGCTCTTACCTCCCTCCTCAAACCCATCTCACCCATTCTGAGAAAGGTCTTACCGTGTAATTGGGGTTTCCTGGCTGGATACGTAGCTCAGCCAAGATCCAAATGCCATTAGTGAGCTTCAGGGATTGGTACAGCATGTCCTGCCCTTCTACATTCCTCTTGGCAATAGTATAAACATTGTTGTTTTGTAACTTGCTGGAAACAGTGTCTAGAAACACAGATTCAAAATATCAAACAAATGCATGCTAACTCTCTTATGACACACCTACAGGCCATGTGTGCTAAAATCCCCTGACAAGTACCGTTCCATATGCATACACACATTCTAGAAAGCTCTTCTTCCATAACAGCAAAGGATGAGTGAGTGGCTCTTGAAATACCTGCCTATCACATTCCAGGACAGAAACAGAATAAGATGCAACTAAGCATTAGTGTTAAGAAGTAACCTGGGGAGATTATGGTGGATCAAAGGAGTTGGTAATCTTAAACTAGGTGCTAGAAAGGTAAAATGCTTTGAAGAAAACAAAGACAGACATGGGTGTGTGGGTGTATCACAGTGACTACCATGTTGGTACTGACTTCTGGAACACTGGTCGCAGAGTCACAGAGATCCACAGACTGATGATCATCAAATCCATACACCATTTCCTGAGTTGCTACTACTTCACTGTAAGCCACTCTGGCCTCAACTGCTAGGATCGGAAAAAAAGCAGAGTTGCAGAAATCTTGTAAGTCAAATTTATCAACTTGGATATTTAAGATTTTTTTTTTTTAAAAAGCAGGCAAATTATTTCTTAAGCCTGTAGGGAATACCATGTTGCAAATCAATAATGAAACAAACTGTCTCAATCAAAGACTTTGAGAAAGACTGAAGTTACACAAAGATGATTACTACAAGGCCGTAACCCCAGCTGCCGCAGCTAGTCATAGTGGTGGCCTTCACAGTCATCAACCCAGGGTAAGAACTGGTGGGTGGATGGGGCCTCCCTGCGACTACAGCATCAAAGAGACATAATGCTCTAGAATTATATGTTGTTTCTCTCTCCTTGCTCTCTTACTGCTAATATAAGAGGTTACAGCATCAGAGAAAGAGAAACTTTAAGAATAGAGATGACAGACAGTGCTCTTTGTTGAGTTTATTATGTTCATTTATGATGAGAATTCAAGTTACTCATGCCAACTTCAGGAACTAAATTCTTTCCATATAAAAATCTGTCCTACTCTATTGTGCACTCTAGGAAAAGGCTGCCACAATACACAGTCTTTCTGTTCTCCTAGACAATAAGCATTCTGAGTACAGGGATTCTGGAGTTTTTTGTCAGTGTGCTTCCCACGGTATCTGGGACACAATGGCTACATGCCATCAACAGCTGTGAAATGCATGACCAAGGTGTTGGAGATGCCTATATGTATGTAGTGCCACAGGCATTAAAACCTGTCTACTTAGCTGCGGGCCAATTTTGGAGGTAGTTCTTGCCCTGACATCTTTCTCCCATGTTCAAACTAGTGAAAGCTCAGGGGAGGAGGCACTAAAGTCCATTCATTAAACATTTGTGCCACCTTAGTTATTACTTACTTTAATTTCTGAAGAAGGTTTTCACTAACACCAAGCAGAGGTGCCAAAAAGTTATCTTAGGCTAGTATATGCAATACTGTTGGAGGATGGAGCCTCAATATTACTTTTTAATCACCTTCTGAAGGGTCAGGCAGTTATGTCACCCTGGTTTTCATAGTGAAGAGCTCTTACAGCTTAGACTGGGTTACTAGGCAATATCTCCAGCTGGAGTTTGGCTAGTACCTTTTGACAGGACAGTCTTTATAACACGTGGGGCTTGCTTTAAGTTGTAAAGCCATTCCTAACTTTCAAAGATCTTGCTCGCTTCCAAGAAAGTGGAAAATACACACAACAGAAACCTTTACTGAAGAGCCACCCTGTTACAACGGCACAAACACATTCTAGACAATACAAATAGCAAGGCCCAAACAACTCATGATTTTACTGCCTATGTAAGGGAAGACAGAATAGAAAACAGAAGCATACAAACACACATACACATTCATCCCTTCCAAAATTTGAAAACGTGGCAAATAGCCAGGTAGAATAAGTAGGCTGAACAGATGTAACTTTAATACATTTGGAAGCATTCTGGCCAGGGACCTGGCTCTGCTCCTGAATGGCTGTATCATGATTTCTACAGAATACTGAATGAAGGAAGGGTTCGTAACATAAGTATACGTGAGTCATTTTTTATAAGTCTTAGATATTAGGTTTGAGCTTGAAGATGTATAGATGGCAGGATAATCACTCTCTACTAACTGTAGTAGATAAGAATGGCAATGGGAGCCAGATGGAAAAAGGCTTCCCAGCCAGACTGGGATAGATTTTTTGACAAGATATGAGTTTTTATTTTATGTTTTTTCACATATCTGAAACTCCTGGGAAACAAGATGGAATCTTACAGATGCAAGATTTTGAGAATGAGAAGGTAACATTAAGACAGAGATGTGCCCCAAAGGAGAGTAAAAAGAGATGGTCAAATATGACTATGCAGTTGACCTTTGAATAACACAGGCTTGAAATGCACAGGTCCACTTATATGTGGATTTTTCAATTGACCCACACAGTTCAAACCTGCATTGTTCAAGGGTCAATTGGCAGTTAGGAATCTATGTATGGGGATAACCAACTTAAATTATTCGCGAATTTTTGACTGCAATAGTGGTCATCATCCCTAACTCCCACACTGTTCAACAGTCAACTACACTTGCTTTGAGATGTGATTTCTTCGGGTTTGTCTGTCTTCTTCCCCAAATTTGGCTTTTTCAGTCTGGGGCCTAAAATCTTAGGAGGTGTGGATGTGGTCTTTCTTCATTTTTCTACTTTAGCTATGATCACACTTCTAGCAGAAATAAAAGTGAAGACAATACTCAGAGAGTGAGAAAGGGAGAATTTGCATTTGGGACCCAGTCATGGTATTCACCAGCAAGTTCAAAATCACTATGACTGCTGAAAAGAACACTTTTTGCCATTTGAGCAACCTATAACAAACTATATTTAAGTCCTGGCTGGCAAAGCATTTCCATTTAAGAAATATTACAGAGGATGGGGAAAACCACAACTAAACAAAGAAACAGAACTCACCTTCACCTAGTCCTCATGCTAGAAAAAAATATTTGACCCTTACCACAGTGACTAACTAGTGAATATATGTATAACAAGTCTCTGAGTTTTTCAAAGCATAATAAACAACAACAAAAAAATAAGTTTGTAGACTGCTTGCCAGAAAGATTCCTTTCTGGATATGGCTGGAGATGCAAGTACTCCTGTGCACTTAGAATAGTGGTCTCAGATATGTACCAACCCCAAACACAGCTATAATGGTAAGCTGCAAAACAGATTCATACAGACCTCTTGACACCAGTAGAGATAACCAGTGCTAGGAAGCAGGGAGACCCATATGTTAGTGCCTTTCTGATCTAACATTTTCTAGTATTTATACAACTAGTGTTGCCATAAGCACCTCTATCATATACACCTTTCTATTAAGATATGATTAATTATAGGCTTGATAAGAGGATGACTTCTTTTTTCTCTAGAAAGAAATGAAAGAAGCAAAAGCTCAATGCTAGGTTAGTAAGTCCTTTAAGCCTGTGCCTTCGCACAGCCCTCAGTCAGAGAGTAACTTCCATCTGTCAAATGTCTACTCTGACACAGAAAAGCTATTTAAAGTGTTGGTGCTATTGTGATTAGGGTAGATCAGCTGGAAAGGATGGTATTTTTAGCTCTTAGCTGGACCCAGGGTTGAATCAGAAGGCACTAAACCTGGAAACACTCATGTTAATAGAGCCTTCAAGACTGGAAGAAAATGTAAAGGCCAGGGTACTCCAGACCTACTGGTGGAGGCAGAGGAAAAGCTAGGAAGGATTAGTTACAGGAAGCGGTCTTCCAAGATTAGCAGTGATTAAGGGTGGGGAAATGATGACCTTGTGCTCCTAGAGAAAACGAAGTGGCTGTTTCTCCTTCTGCTCCATGTGCTGTGCTGCCACAGAGCAGTGTATTACCAGAAAACCCATTTGTTAGTATTTAGAGCACCCAAGGCAAGGAGGAACTGGCACGAAGCCATGGCACAACTGATCAAAACTAAATTTGCTCTGAGAAACTGTTCTAGGCTATACCAGAGAATACAGCCTCACCTAGAGAAAGACCAGACACTTCTCTGACAAGATCCCAAATATACACCAATGTGCCATGGGGTTCACAACTCCAATCTGGAAGCAGGAAAATCTTTCCTATTATTTTGGCAGGCCAAACTAAAGCCCTCAGTTATCTAAACTCCCCCCGCCCCCCCAAAAAAGCATGTCTCTTTCATACCGGATGTCTGAAACCAAACCTTTTTTTTCCAATTACTCTGATATTTTTCTGTGTCTCTATAGGCCGGTGTTTCCCAAATCATGTGCAAGGAATGTTGGTGTTATATAAGATGTTAATAATAAGCATTTTGTAATTTAAAATGCCAGTCAAACAAATTCAGTCAACATTGCGTTAAACAGCTTTCTCCAACATATGACTTTTCAGCTTTTAGTGTGCTCATGTGCAATGGCAACTTCTAAGAGAGGCACATCATGCACTGTAGTTTTCAACTAAGTGACCACAGAAACAGGTGTCCTCAGGAGCATAATATATGAAATGTTGCCAAAGGACCAACTACTACAAAGGTGATTTAAAACAAAGGGCCCGGTCTTTTCCAAACTGGGTACAGAGGCTCTTCTCTTAACAGGATCTACTCTGGCTCTCACCATTAGTAGCCACTGTGGACCTAACGGCTTCCTAAAGGACGGCTTATTATACTGTGAAGAGCTGTCTGACCTCCCACACTCATCAAGAGGTTTGTGGTAACTGACCAGTGAGCCTCAGAGACAGAGAGATAACATGGTCATCTACCTAGAATATCACACATAAAAAGCTCAATTTGAGTTATGATTTTTTGTGAAAACACAGCAAGAACTCTAGTTTAGTAGATATATAATCAGGGTGAGAAACCCATACCAAGAATACGTTAGAAAGAAGGCAGATACGTAGGATTCCTAAAGAGAATCAACTAACTAGTTACAATGGAAATTAAAGACATCTCCTCAAACACCTCTTCAAGGGCTCAGAAGAAGCCCTATAAGAAGAGATTTGTCTGAACAGAGGATGAATACATGAGAGCCCGAAAAACTGGAAAAAAAGTTGGAAAGAAAAGACAGCGAGTTTTTTTGCCTTTCTGTATTGCCACACTGCCTTTCTCTCTCAGTGCTATGCTCCAGCTACAACGGGATGGCAGCATATGGAAAATTCTTATGAGAACCACCGACATATGGAGGAAGAAATGATGGATAAATGAAGAAAGAGGAGATATGAAGCAAGCATGAGAGAAGCGGGCAGGGGAGGGAGAGGGAGAGAGAGGAGGAGAGAGAGAATGAGAGAGAGAGAATGAGAGAGAGAGGGAGAGGGAGGGAGAGAAATATATATAGAGAGAGAACCTGCTAGTGAGGAGGGACGGGGAAAGAAGGAGGGGGATTAGGACAAAAGCAGGACTCTGAACAGTTTAGCAACCCTTCTACTCCTAAGAACACTTCAATGAAACAAAGCCCCTAGGGACTGACAGTGCTATTGTTTCTCCTCTTGAGCTACCTCTTTGATTTTCTGTTATAGTAATAAAAACAACTACGAAAGGGTCTGGAGCTTTTTAAAATGGTGATTAAAGAGGTTGGATTAATGATAAAAGCTGATACAAGGCAGGAAAGAAAAAGGTTATCAACTAGTCTTTAATCAACTATGATGTATTTTTGTTTAATAACAAACACAAGATTCTAAATAACGATCTCAGCAAGAGTCACCCTTCCTCCTATACCAAAGGCAGATATAAAAGGAAAAACAGTCCTTTTAATTCTTGGGAGAGTACATATTTTCAAGTGCCATTTCGATCACCTGATGCTCACAGGATGTTCAAATAACACAACTGACACATGTTCAACTACTGAAAAATTGGGAAGATGGAATCGTTCTAGTTTGTTTCTTACATCTATCTGTTGGCTTATAAGTTATCTAGTACCTATATCAAAACATCTCAAGTTTTTAAGAAGTTTGCAAAGTAATATATCTACCATATACCCACTATAAACAAAGTAGATGTAAATAAAGACAATTTTCAAATACCTAATTTGATTAACTGAGATGAAAATGAAATGCAGTCATTACTCACCAGCATTTAAATGACATTCCTTAATCTGAAACTGAAGTTCATTTTCATTGGGAATATCCTTCCATGTTGCAAGGAACACCTGGCGTTCTGTATAGGGAAGCAGAAGGAAAGGGAGAATGTGCATAATATTCGGATTTCTGATGCTTTGCACCATTTCTCCTTTGGAATGCTGGCTCTTGTAATACAGCCAGAAGTAGACTGGGACTGGAGCCAATTCTTAGTAATGCAGAGGTGCTACACTACATACAGGTCAATTAATCCTTCATCAGTAACACTAAGATACACTGGAAAAGAGTTTACATCTAGGGGTTACTTTTGGCTCTATTGTTTTCCTAGTTGGTAGTTTTGGGTAAGTGTGTAACCTTTCTATCCTTAATTTCATCACATGTAATTACATCTGTCCTGCGTACCCAAAAAGCCATTATAAGAACCAAATCAATTAAATGCCAATATAATTTAATATGTGCCAATATAAACTAGCTTTATTAGATGGTCGTTTCATTAAGTAAGAGAAGACAAATGTCAATAGCTACTGGGAGAATACTAGTGGTTTATTACATATGACTAGAATTATAATGAAAAAGTGTAAAATATTGCAAGATTATGAATATGTGACAGAGACACAAGTGAGCAAATGCTGTTGGGAAAATGAAACTGACAGGCTCGACTGACGGCATTGCCACAAATCTTCAATTTCTAAAAAACGTAGTACCTGTCAAGTGCAATAAAACGAGGTATGCCTGTACTCTGTATATGCCAGGGTGACTGGGTTATTCAGATAACTGGCATTGTGATTTAGAGCTCAACAGTAAAACAAAACCAACCGTGACTCACACAAATAAATAATTAGCAATTATTAGAGCTTTAGAATAACCTTACCCCATTTTTTTAATCCTCAAAATAACTTGTATTTCTGGGCTCTGCTCTGCCTAACATTCAAAGGAAGGGCAAAGGTATATATCTGGTAGAGGGACAAGAGGACGTACTTACCCATTTTGCCATCTTCTACAAAAAGCACATTGAGTGGGATGAGGCAGCTGAAGTAGAAGACATCAATATTGTTTTTCACAGCCACCTGCCAGGAAAATAACAAAAAAAATTAGTACATCATAGGGAGCCAGGTAGGAGGGAAAGAACAGTTATGTGTCTAGAAATATATGACCCTATTTCCTTTCTAAGATAGTGCATGACTCTCCAAATCAAGACAGGCTAGTCCATACATTGCAAAGAACATCCCTACTCATTCTACTGTCAGAGAACTATGACAACCTGCATCTATCTAACTCTCTATCTATCTCTCTATCTCTCTCTCTCTCTCTAGGAGGAGCCCTACAAGGGATGAATTCAAGGCATAATGTCTGAACTCAGAATAATCTACTCAGTTATTTTTTGTTTCTATGGTTATTAATAGTAGCTGCTGTTACCACTAAGTACCTATTAATAATATTTCAAATCCTCACTATTACTATTCCAAACAAAGTAGATGTCACTTCCCTCTCATTTTGTAGACAAGGAACTGAGGTTCAGAAAGATCTAGGGTCACATTGCTAGTACACAGAAGAACCAGGATCAAATGCAAACTTCCGACCCTAAACCTTGATTTCTTTCCTCTCCACAATAACTAGTCATACTTCCCCTTATCTTTTTTAGATACTGGTTTTAAAGTTGTTTCTTTTGTAAAATCGTATTACCTAAGTCCTATGGTTGGGAAAAGCTCATGGGTCAAACAATGGTTAATCTGATGACTATAAGAAGGAAAAAGGCTTTGAGCGAGAGAAAAAAAATGAGTTTTCTTCTCATAATACAAGCTTCTGATTTAGGTAGGCTATGATTCAGCCATGGCCTATTCTATTCAGAGCATGCTGTTTATATTTTTTAAAAAGCTACGATAAGTATTTTTATTCAGGGGCAATACTGATTGACATATATATTCAGAAACAGCAAAATTAAACTGTGGCAGATTATAAGCACCACATACTGTAGGAAGGGAGAGTAGGAGGAGAATTGCTTTAAACCACCAGTTCCCACTGGTTTCTGTCACTAGTGACTTTCCTATTTATGCTTTGGACCCTGGAGGAAAACAATTCTCTGGGCAAGTTCTACAATCAGTAACAATGCCTATTTCTCTTTCACAGTGCTCTAAGAAAATAAAGGGGAATAAAAAGTGCCTATCTAGCACCACTATTCTCCCTCCCCCACACCCTCCTTTTGGGACACATGTCCACACTTCAACAGCATATCTATCTCTTAAACAAAACTCTGGCTAGGAGCTCCAAATAGCCACTTTCCAAAATACTTCTGTTTTTTTTACATTTATCATCAACCCATCTTCCTCACCTTAAACCGTACCTTTGTATCTTCCTCCATAATGTGGTTATGTCTACTTGACGGTCTGTTCTCTCCCCCAGAAGAATCCATCAAATTACTTTCCTTGTAACTTGTGTTTTTAACCTTTCAATTATCAATCCCATAGGAGATTCTGACCATATCACAGAATCGATGCCCAAAATGCCAAGACAGCAGGATTCTCAAAAAACTTGAGAATGGTGGATGTAAGCAGAGAAACCAACCTCAGGAAAAAAGGGACTTATGACATTATTTTAGATGTATTAGAGCACCACTTCAAAAGATTTATACTGGAGTGGGCTTCTGGGAAAGAGGTATTTTCTAATTAATCTGGTACTTAGCAATGAGAGAAGAACTCTTATTTCAAATAAGGGCATCAAGAAGATCTTGAGGACTGCCAGGCTCTCTAAAGAGAATTTATAAGTGAAAAACTAGGGTGGCATGTATGGGCTACTGTGGGTTACATAAAAGTCTTATGTGAAATGAGAGTGATTATCATTACCATCATCTTTGAAAATAAAGTCATATTTCATAATGTGCCATTCATTTAAATATTTATTAATGTTTACTATGTCCTAACCATTTGAGATACAAAGAAAAACACAGAAAATATAATCCTTATCCTCTGGGGGATAATATTGGAAGTGCTTAATCAAAGATTTATATTAGAATACTCTGGAGAGATTTTTCAAAACAGATGTCATGCCAGGGCTCTATCCTACACAAAAGAATAACATTCTCTAAATCTAGAATCTGGCATACATTTTTTTGGAAAAAGTTCCTAGGAAGATTAACCAGATAAGCAAGTAATTTAGAACAATGTTACTTAAGAGGTCTGAATCAGCTTGTAAATACATTGTTTTCCTGAGGGAATCCTTATTCTAATTGGAATCCTTTAAATGGAATAGACATGAAAAGCTCCTCTAGGTTAGCAGTACTAAACCATTCTGCCTTGAAGAGCCTTTGAATAAACAGATGAAAGCCATGGACCCTCTTCCTGAAAAATGTACATGCAACATTTTGACATACAATTTCAGGAGTTTTAGGCACCCTGAAGTCTACTCCTGGACTTCTGTTCTAGGATAATTCTGAGAAGCTGGATACCCAACCAAAGGCAGCAGACGTAGTGGTTCAGAACACGGACTTGGGAACTGGACCAGACGACCTGATTTCAAAATTTGACTCTGTCACTTACTAGCTGTGTGACTTTGTGCAAGTAGTACTCAGCTCAGTTTCCTGTCTGTAGAATGGAGATAATAATAGTACTGAATGCATGAGTTGTTATAAGGATAATGAGTTAATATCTGCAAAGCACTTAGAATGGTGCCTGACTTATAGTAAGTACTATAAGTAGTGTTTGTTAAAGAAAAATGTCCTCTTCTTTCACCATCTTGTTTTACCTGTTTTACTCAGAATTTTTCATAATTAAAAATAACCAGATTAGACTTATCTGAAATCTTACACGTGCTCAAATATAGTACTACTATACTAAAAAGAGATCAGAAGAGAAAAAAAGGCTTATTAGCAAACTGTTAAGCTTAATGATTCTGCTTGCTACTGTGCCCTTGATAAAATATCTCTTCATAGGATCAACTGCACACTGGTCACTTTTTGGAAGAAGTGTTTCATATCGTTTACATTAGTTTTTCAAAATCTGCATTTTGCAGCTCTCTAAATTTTACTCTCGGCTAGAACTGCATTCATTTAAAAAATATATGGTTCTCTTGGATCTGGTGGCCCCTGCCTACCTATCTAACCTATTTCCTCTGCTTCAACCATATCAAAATTACTTCTTGTTCCCCAAACACTGAAACTCACAGTACTGTGCCTTTTTACGTTATTCTTCCTGCTTAATATATTCTTCTCCTAAAGCTTTAGCTGTTTGGAAAATATCTATTTAATCTTAAGAGTCAGTTCAACCTTGAATTTCTCAGGAAAGCTCTTATCCCTCCCCAAGCACCCAGTGCATACCTTCTACTATAGCATAAAATAATTGTATGTTTACATCTGCCTCACTGTTAATACAATGAGCTCCTTGAGTGCAGGGGCTCTCATTTTCACTAGCATACTAGTGGCTCAATGAATACCTACTGCATGAAATTAAGGGCAGGATGTTGAGAAAATGGAATGAAATACTGGTTTTTCACCCATTTTTTCTACCTCCAAATCATACATATGCATAACAGTCCCATCGATACCATTGCTCATTGGGTAAACTGATATTCAGTGAGGCAGGAATGGGGAGTAGGGGGATGGGATGATATGTGAGCTCTTTTAGCTTCAAATCACTGAGTTAAAATAATATCAATATGCTAAGGAAGAATAATACAGATAGTAAATCACAACCTAAGAATTCAGATTCTCCAAGAATATGCCAATCACTCCCCAGGAGTTAAGGCATAAAAGAATCAAGGGAAAAATACAGTTTAAAGCCAGTTCAATTCTAATCCAGATGGTGGCTACTTTTAAATAGAACTGAGTCAGCTTTAAAGAGTATGATATTGATTGCTTCAGAGGGAGGAGGGGAGTTCCTTCTTTTTTTGAAATTCACTATTCCAACAGGTATAGAATAGGAAGACACAATCCCGGTTAAGTTGGAGAACTATTTTCCAAGAGTTTTAACATCAATACCTAGAGCTTGCCTATGGGAAATCAATATATAGATAGATAGATAGATAGAGAGAAATATAAAATCTCCATCCATCCAACTGCCTACTTAGTATCTTCACTTGGATATCTCAAATGAACATGTCCAAAAACAAATTCTTGATCTCTCCTCCTCATCCTTAAACAGAACCTGCAGTCTTTCTAAACTCAGTAAATGGAACAGTGCAAAGCCTTTTATAAATGGTCTCCCTGCTTCTGCACTCGTCTCCACCACCCCCAGCACCTAGCTTCCCCAGTCTATTCTTAACACAACAGCCAGAGTGATCTTAAAATGTAGGTCAGCTCATAAATACTTCTCTGCTCAAACCTCCAATGACTTCCTATCTCACTCAGAATAAAGCCAAAGTTACAATTGCCTATAATCTGATGCCTATCACCTCCCTGATGTTACGTGCACTGCTGGCTCCACGTCAGCCACAGGCGCCTGCTGTTGTTCCTAGAACATATCAGGCATGTTCCTCTCTCATGGCTTTTTGCATTTGCTATTTTTTTGTCTGGAATTCTCTTTCTCCAGAAACCTGCATGGCTCATTCCCAGCCTCCTTTAGGTCTTTGCTTTTATCAAATATTATCTTTTCAGGTAGGTTTTCTATGACCAATGTACTCATAAAATTATACCACCCAATCTCCAACCCCAGGACTCCTTACCCCGATCTCTGCTTTATTTTTCTACATTGCCCTCATATGACATACTATCTGACTTGTTTTATTGCCTATGGCCGTGCCATGTACCCCATCTCCAGTAGAACATAAGTTGCATGAAGGAAGAGATTTTTGTCTCTTGTTCACTACTCTATTCTCAGCTTCTAGAACAGTAACTGGCATGGAGTAAGTACTCAGTAAGAATAATGATTGTAAAATATACTATTCAAAGTTCCTAACAACCATTTTGGTTTAGTCAAATATGAATTTGGTATAAATTTTCCAAAAGGACAGTACTTCTCGAGTTTTTTTTCTAGTGTACTTCCCTTAACAGAAGAGGAAAGTAAGGACATATATAATGGGGTGGAAGTAGGGGGAAGGGTCAAGATTAGGGATATAACATGAAGTAGCTCATCATAAGAACAAAATTTTTTTGAAGTTGCATGTTAGTCCATACACATCTATATGTTTTAATGTGTTTCTCCCTTTACCTCTGAGTAAAATTCTTGCTCCAGGAAAATGTGTCACATGTATTCTTCAGCTTCAAGCACCTCCTAGCAGTGTATTTTTAAAAACTGTGGGTCACAACCAAATGATGGTTCTTAAAATTAATTTAGTGGGCTGAAACTAGTGTCAAAAAATACAGTAACAAACACCATAGTGCATCTCATGAAGAGTAAGTAATAGTTCCTGAAAGTGTTTCAGTTTTATGTACATGTTGGGCATGTATACTGTGTAAAATATATTTCTTACTGTTAAGTTGAAGTTAAAAAAGTATAAAAGCCATAATATACACCAAATAAAAGCAAGCAGGGAAGAAATGGGTTCATTGAGCCAAGGAACAGGAAACACACCTCAGCTTCTGCTCTGAGGATGCCTAAAGCAGATCACAGATGGTACCAAGTAGCAGATAGCCGCCTAATCCTCTGTTCCTCTGGTCTGTCACGTGCAACATGTGGCCATAACAATATTAACTTGCCTCTCAGGGACATCAACAGGAAGAGCAAATAGAAATGATTCTGAGGCACTTAAAAAACATAAAAGGAGACTATAAATGCTTAATAATAATAATGATTTTTAAAAGTTACTTTCAGTGGCTGCTGGGGAAAGAGCAGCCTGTCAGCCTCAGCCTGTAACCAGCAATTAGTTTCTTTCCATAGTATAGGAAGGCTGCCACAGTAGCTGCAGCCTCTTTATGGTGGCACAGCTGGAGACGAACAGGCTAAATTAATATTCTAACCTTCTTCCAGTGTACTCAAAAGTACTATAAAAAGGTACGAGATGAACTCAGTCTGAACTCCAGCAAATGCAGCCTCTCACCACACCTCTCACCACAGATAACCACAGGAGACACTGCCATAAGAAAAACCAAGGCAAGTGGCATACAGCTCACCTTTGAGAGTATATCATCTACTCTTTCATGACGTCACTTATGACCTTTTCAAGTCTCTGAAGAATATTTTTTTCTTTTTTCCTCCTCTCCATTTAGCCTTTGGAAAGATCATTTGCAGGCTGGTCCAAGCTGAGACCAGTTGACACCAACCATCTCCAGTTCTCTGAAGAATGATGATTCAGATGTGTTTCAAGCACCATACCACCTAGTCAACAGATCCTAGGGGAATAGCTCTGAGTTACAGGTTTTCAATGGTGCTGGCTCTAACTGTGTGATATATGTCATCTAAGACTCAAGCAGAAGTGGCTCTTTCTGCTAGTTGCTAGAGTTAAATCCACCTGTAGTTCTGCATTCCTAGTCAATGCCAAAAAATAGCTACCATCTTTAGGTTCAAATATGGTCTTCCATTTCAAACCCATTTGATAATCAGCAAGGAAGCCAGTGACTAGAGCTGAGTAAGTAAGGAGCAGCAGATGGAGTCAATGAGGTAAAGGCATGGGTAGATCACATAGGGCTCTGTAGACCACTGTCAGGATTTTGGTTTTTCCGCTTACAGAAAATATCAGTGCAAGTTCTTCCAGACTGATGTAAATCTGAGTATAACAGGGCAATGGTATTGTAAGAATTAAGCAGCTGTCACAATTCTGAAAGGAGCATAACTATGTGGAGAGGGCCACTGGCATCTGTGTGCCTCATAAGGAACCCAGATCAGGGAAAATAATGCTAAGATATACTGCATCTGTGTGCAATATATCTGGAGTAGCATGAAGCTACTCCAGGCAGCTTCCTCATTTTTAAAAAGTTTTATATGTTAGGCAAAAATAAATCAGGAACTTACAGCAAATGTACATGTGATCTCTTCCTGTCAATACAGAATCCACCTGCCATACTAAATTGACCAATCTAGTTACTATCCAGAAACCTTTACTATAAGCCCTAAATTATTTCTTGCTCCAGCATCCTACAACAAAATTACTCTATATAGTTTCAGTTGCTAGAAATAGCCAGTAATATTTTTACAGGCCTTTCAGCCAGCCTGGCAGATAAATTCCCAAAATCCTAAGGTCTTATCTTAAACAGGTTCTGCTAGACCTGCACAGGCTCTAAACCTAAAGGTATCAATCTCTTTTTCTCCCTTTAATGACAGCTTTGTGTAGCTTGCTAGGACTAGCTGGTATGCCCATTTGCAGATGTCGCGCCTTAGAATACCATTTACATTAATAACACGAACTGTTTGCTGTGTAGAGCTTACTGTTAAACTTAAAAATACATTTAATATATACTGTTCTGGATCACAAAATGGTGAAGATAGAACTAGTAAACTATCAGTTAAACTCATTAGATATTCCACACCCCAGTCTGGTTTATCATGAGTTAGAAGACCCAATAGAAACTCAACAGAAAAAGACTTCAGTAATGAGAGTGAAGGAACATTATTCATTTTTAAAACCTGGAATAAAACTGATTTACAATCAAATCTGGGTTCTAATACAGTTTCAGATTAGTTAGCAGTAAGTTAGAAATTAAATAGGCTTACAGGTGTGCCTATATGCTGATCTATATTATCAATCTTAATGCGGACAAAAGGAGGGCATGAGACTGCCAAGATGATTGGGCACATCAGCAGGTTGCTGTGCATAGATGCTGTTTCTGGGTAGTTTTGCTGGGGAAAAGGTCTTAAACAGAGCAGAGAGATCAATATCAGGAACGCACCGTGAGCTATGGAACTGAGAAGTTTTTTGCTTTCATATTTGGAATATCTGCCTTCCATACTCCTTCAATGGTTCTTGAGAAGAAATGGTGCCACCAAACCAATAACAATGCCACTCATTTACATACTTTCCAAAAATGATTAATATTTTCCTTAGTCTCTGAACTGTCATTGATTCTGAGTACATTTACCAGTGCTTCTATTTTGAACTGGTTTTTCTTAAAATTAGAATAAAACGACATCTATACATAGTACATACAAATAAATATCCTTCTATAAATCTAGGCTTTCCTAAAGTGGAATAAAAGGGGAAATGAATTCAGACTGAGTATATTTTCATTATAGGCCCACACGACTGATTTTCAGGTCCCATGAACCTTGATTCAGAGAGAAACATCTGTAAAGCCCTAGCTGTAAAGCCAGGATCTACAGACAGAATTTAAAGACATACTTTAGTTCAATATAAATTACTTTCTAGTGGAGTTTTAGAAAGATGAAATGGACCATTTTAGGGTAGTAAATCATTAGTAGTATTCATGTAGATGCTGAAATATCAATCACTGCTCATACAACTTCTAGCTTACTATCATGATATAAAGATGACTGAGATTTTTACAGATGAAAACATATAACTTTTACTACTTTAGACTGCTTTGTGAAGTTCATTATCATTTACTCAATATTTGCAGCATGGGCTCGTTACTTGGGTACTCTGATCTTACAGGCCCTTTTTTATAATGCACTAGTTCTCAGTTTTGAGAACCGAATTCTGGGTTTCAGGAACAGCTGCTTCCTCTTGCTGAGGCCAGATTTATTATGCTCCATTAGACCATTCTGCTTACAGACCATAAGACGACAGAATTCTTATCTACTGCTTATGTGTGGTTATTCAAAAGCAGGGCAGTTGCTACTAACAGACATATTTCTAAGAGACAGACCCAGAAGCCAGGAGATGAGTGCTGGTTATATTAAGATAAAAGATATAGCCTAATAGAATCTTGATATCTTGACAAAAAGGATGAAGAGTATTCTCAGTAAGGACAACTTAGTAAGAAAAGGAGTATCATATTAGTATATAAGATACTCTATTTCTCAGATGAGATTAAAGGATAAGTTTACACTCCTGATGTGACAAGAACGATACATCAAGTTTGAAGTAGCAATCACGAAAAGTAATTTTCCCTTTTTTTTTTTCTTAGGCAGTCAGATGTTTTCATTTTTGATAACCAAGACTCCATTACCTATATACTGCTGATGGAATACTTCAGGTTCTGTCTTGTCTAACGGGTTATTTTCAGCACTGGATCTAGCCGTCTGACCTAGGAATCTCTTATAGCTCCCATAAGATCCACCACTTCAAGGGCTCAACATCTCTTCAAGCAGCATGTGGTCTCATAAAAGCAACCAGAGTGCACAGTCCTCAATTGTAGATCTTGAAAGACCAAAAGAAGCTTTAATACTGAACTTGTTTGGCTTGCACGATAGTCAAAAGATGTCAGCAGATGCTAAGCTGACTGTTGAAAGTCTTCCATTTGGAAGTATTTACCAGTTTTTTCTGGTACAATAGCTAGAGCTGTGGGCTTTCTGAGTGTGAATGGACATATGTAAGACATGAAATATCAGGGACAAGCACCATCTGCAACTGATTTTCTCTTCTCACAGGCTAGGACTGCAATGTAGGAGTAGCAAAGGACAGAATTTTCTTAGGGCCATACAATGGCAAAAAAAAAAAAAAACCCATTTGGCTGACAAAGATTTTAAAGATATAAAAAAATAGGACTGTAAGATTGTATCCTTTCCAGCTAGCATTTCAGCACTTTCTGCCCCAATCATTCAAAGGTAAAATGAATAGATCTGATATATACTGCCTTGTTTTAGAAGAGACCATTAAAGAAAAACACCAAGAGACATTATTTCTTTTCCCTAATTAATATTCATCCTCTTATTAAATAACTTATATAGTGTTTAGAGGAGATAGGTAGATAGAAAGATAACAAAAACCATATACAGGAAAGGACCAATCTTACCCATAAGTTCACCTCTAAGGCTCCTAATTATAAAGTAGTACAGAAGGAAGGAAAGAAGAATTATTATAAAGATACTATCAGACTTTCAGGTAAAGATATATTGAAAATCACATGTAAATTCTGCTTTCTCCTGGAAGAAATTCTGCCATAATTAAAGAAAAAAAAAAAGCATAAATTCATAAAGATAGGAAAGAAAAAAAAGTACAACAGAAACAAAATGTTGGTAACTGTAAAACAGATGGATTAGCAATAACACCACAGAATTCTCAAAGGTTTAAGACTGATAGTACCTCTGAAACTGTATGGTGGGGAAATGAGGGGAGGAGATGTTAAGAAGATTAAGATGATATTAGAGTTCTAGCTCTCCAACACCATTTTAAACTACCTTAGCCCTTCAGCTCTTGCATAAACCTAAAGATTGATTCTTTTAGAGATAAAATAGATGGTATTTTGAAGAGGGCACCAGGCATGGCTGAGGGTTGGGTAGTGGATTAAGTGAATTTGATCATACTGAACGTGACTCTCCAGCCCTCTTTCTCAACTTAGCTCCCAGGAGGATGACAGAAAGCTTTTACAGGAGAGTCAAAGACAATTTTTGGAAGAATTAAGCCAATCCAAAAAGAAAATGCTGACATAGAGGATTCCAGCTGCCCTCAGTGATGGATTAACTGGAGCTCCTGACCTGGGCCTCATGGTTTAGAGGGCCATGCTCTGATCCTCCTCTGACCTCCCTGCAACCCATGGATAGAATAATCCACAGGGCCAAAGAGGCTGCTGCCCAGCTAAAACACACAAAATGTCCTACATAGCCACAGCACTGTTTCCAGAGCCTGTTTGAGATACCTATAGTAGTCACTTTTCCTGAGGGTCAGTAACCATACTCTCAGGCCCAAGGGATGGATGGCCAAAGGGAGCAGGTGGGATAAATAAGAGCAGGCTGTAAAACAGGGTTTTCAAGTTGTTTTCCTGAGAGAATAGATGAGGAATTTTAGTAAAGAACCAAATGGAAATCCTAAAAAAGTACAATATCTGAAATGAAACTATACTAAATGGCTTTTTAAAAAAAGGTTGTAGCCTATAGAAGAGTCAGTATACTTGAAGACAGGTCAATGGGAATTATCTGACCTGAAACAGAAAGAAAAAAAAGAAAAAAATAGCCTTAGTGACCTGACAGACAGTACCAAGTGGTCTAACATATATGTAATTGGAGTTATGGAAGTAGAGAAGAGAGATAACAGGGAAGAATTTCAAAGAAATAATGGTAAAACTTTTCCAAACTTAGGAGAAATTATCAACTTGTTGATCTAAGAAGTTCAGAGAACCCTATGCCAGATGAATACAAGGAAAACACTTACGTACAGAATAGCCAAGCTACTGAAAATCAAAGATAAAAAAAAAAAAAAAAAAAAAAAGAGGGGAAGCCCATAGATCAACACTGTCCAATAACTTTCCACAATGATGGACATATTCTACCTCTGCACTGCCCAATCTAGTAACCACTAGTCTTATTTGCATTTGAAATATGGCTAATGCAATTGAAGAAATTAAATTTTTAATTTTAATTAATTTCAATTTATATAGTCACATGTGGCTAGTGGCTTTTATACTGAACAGTGTAGCTAAAGGGACTTATATCAACCTGTCATATTGTGTACTTTACTGATTCAAACAGTAATAATAAAAACAAACAAAAAAGTTTAAGATACTGAGATAAGAAACTTGAACACTGGATATTTGATGTTAAAAAATTCTTACTGTCTAATGTGTTCAATAGTTATTGTGGTTATGTTTTTAAAAAGAGACCTTCTATTTTTAAATATATAGAAAATAAATATTTATAATTAAAATAGTATAAATATCTGGGATTTGCTTCAAAATAATATGGAGTATATGGATAGGGGTACAGATGAGACAATATTAACTACAGATTGATAATTACTGAAGCTAGATGATTGGGTACACAGGGACTCACTACACTGTTCTGTTTACTTTTGTACTGCTAAAATTTTTCCATAAAAAGCTTTTAGAAAGCAGAACAAAAGGAGAAAGAGATGGAAAGTAGGAGGGAGAAAAAGGTATTGGTTCAGGAGGGTCAATGTCAAAATAGCAAGACTTAAACAGAAACAGAGAAAATGAAGGGAAAGCCACAAAAGTTTTTTAAAAATTCCCAGAACTGAAGGACATGAATTTCTACTTTGAAAGAGCCCAATGAGTACCCAGCACAACAGGTGAATAGAGACTCACACTGAGGCACATCACTGCAAAATTTTGGACACAGGGGATAAAGAAAGGATCGTACAGCTTTCATTAAGATAATGACACAGAAGAGGATCAAGAATCAGAATGACTTCAGACTAGGAGAAAAATGATTTCTAACCTAGAATGTTACACAGAAACTTTCAAACAAGTGTGATGATAAATACGACACTTTAAACCATGTGACATCTCAGAGACTTTATTCTCTACATTCCTGTTCTCAGGAAGCTATCGGAGGATGTTTTTCATCAAAATGAGGGAATAAACCAAGACAAGAGAAATACAATTGGAGAATGGCCCAGAAGAGAGGTGAAGGGAATGAATCCCTAGAGTGAGGATGAAGGGAGATCCTAGGATGCCTGCTATGTCTCAGGTATTCAAGGAAATCAGACCACATGGGAGCAAGTCCTCAAAGACTCCAGAAGGGATCCCAAGAAAGCGAAATTGATAGACTATTTTGAAGAATCTGATCTCACCGGAATTCAAGATGGAATTATAGTTCAAAACAAGATTTTAACACACAAAAAAATTAAGCAAACAAAGAGAGACAGGTATTAACCAGTAACTTACAAAAAGTTTTACGGAGAAAAAAATCACACTTTACTATGTATAGCTCAGTTTTAAAGAGTATATACCATCATAATAAACACTGAACACTGATTAAAGCAAATCCTAAGACAGTTTCATCATGAAAAAAGGATAGGAAATATCCATGTAGACAAAGGCAGTGAGTAGGGAGATGTAGAGAAATATCTAAGATGAAAAAATCTAGAAGTTGCAATATAAACATGTTATTTACAGATAGAGAGGCAAATATAAAATGTGGAAGGAAAAACTGGGACCACGTTTGGAAGAGAAGGTTGGAAACTGGGTTTTTCTTAACTATAGAACTAGTTAACTCTTTAAACTGTGTTTTTATAACCCTGATAAAATTAAAACTTGAAAGAACATTGCTATCAATGTTCTCATGAGAGTTTATAGCCCAGTGAAAAAGGAAGCAAAGCAGCTGTGCAAAGACTGGGATGAACACATGTAATGTCATAATTTTATTGTCTTTTTGCAGACATCAACTTGAAGAAGCAGTCACTTGCCAGGTGTCAAGTTTGAAGTATACTGGGAAAATATTTCTAAATAACTAATATAAATGAAATGAAAAACAAGAACATCAAAGTCAAAGAAAACTCATTTAGAGATAATAAAAAAAGGTTTTTGTTTCATTTATGGCCTAAGTTTATTGGAGTTAAGATGTGATTTAGGCAGAATGGAAGTTGAAAATCTAAAGTAACCCACATACGTTAAGCTAGCCATTAGTTTCAACTTCTACCAGCAGACATTAAATAGAGCTGATAATAGGGAATAAAAGTTTTTCTCTTGTCAAGTTTTTGCTTATCTTCTCCATTGGGAAATTCCGATTAATGAGAAAATAGCCATAATTATGACATCCCTGAAAGAAGAGAATTCATGGGGGAAAACTTGGAGAATCAGTAGTTGACTACAGATGGAAATTTTTTTTCCTAGTGGAGCTGAGATGCTTTATTACATTCCTCTTATATGGAAAATGTTTAAGTTTGCTTTTTATAATGTCAGATTTGTAAAAACGAAAATGTGCTAGTTCTAATACCATATCAATACTTTTTAAAGGAGGGGTTTAGACTAAGTTCAACATCTCTTATGAGGGATCCTACTCGAGATATTCATTTCACTGAATATGAAAAGAAAATGCAAATAGGAGAGTAAACTGACATTCATTTATTTACTGTTTCTTTTCTAAGAGCAAAAAATTTGTCCTGGTTTCTGTGACCCAAATTCCCTTTCCTACTTCTAAAGTACAGCATTCTTGCACTCATGCTGACTGTCCTCAAATATTAGGCTTGAGGCTCTGTGGGCCAAGTGGAGGTTAGATTTCAATAAAAAGGGAGCAGATGTAGATTTGGGTTAGTTAGTTACTTACTTGAGGATTCTGTGCTGGAAAAGCCCCTTAACACATTACTCTCATCATAGTAACAGCCAATTCCATCTGCACAGTAATCCTTGTTTTGTTCTTCTAGTCTGAGCCAAGTTATATTGTGACTCACTCATCTTCACTCTAAATCATTACACCCTTTTCTGAAAAAGAGGCAGTCAACTACTGCGGCAAAAAGGTAGTTAGCGTACTGGCAAACAGGCTTGTTCTGTTGGTATTTAAACTACCAAGGAATGTTAGTTTTAATTCCAAGTAATTTTACTGTTGATGTCTCACCATCAGTACTAGTTATCTTACACTGGTATTTCCAGAAGATTAAGCAATGGGATCCCACCTTTCTTCACTGGAAAGTGGAAGGTTGGCATTTTTCTTTAATCATTTAAAACATGTTTCATAGTCTCATTCAGACTATCCTATCATTTCAAGTTCTTGGTAGGAGGGTAATACCAGTCCTCCTCTTTGCTGTGTTTTCTGACCATCCTTCTAAGTGCATATTTTCCTCTTTTTAAAAATTTTTAAAAATTTTTGTTAAATTGTGAGCTCATTTTCAGTAGAGATTTTCTTTTCAGTTGGGAGTCCTGAGGGCCCTAAAGTTTACTTTTACCAGTTCTGGGCCAATTTTACATTTGTATCGATTTGGAGAATATTGCATCTACAGCCAGTATAAATTTATACTATATACCCATATATTATGCCACAGATAGCAGAATATTGGGCTCTAGATTTCTCACAAGAGGCTGTCCAGAACACTGGTCAGAGAGCAGCTTTTTCATCACTTGCCCTAGTGAAAATGTTTTTTTTTAGTTCCCTTTGCAGGGAAGTTGCCCTTCCAGGGTTTCGGCTCCATGCAGGGATCAGTTATAGTTCCCATCTTAGGCTGGCCCCCAGCTCTCTCTCCTGTTCTTGTGAACATGAAACCCCAAACTTCTAGGGCTTATAAGCTGTAACAATATCCCATCAGAGCTGCTACAGATTCATCTCACAAGCTTACTACTCTGGCTTAATGTTGTATGAACCCCAGAAGGCTTAAATTTCAAAGAGAAATTCAAAATAGATGAAAAGTGAATGATACTCTAAGCTAGTACTTAAACATTCTAAAAAATTCACTATTTTCAAGATCAAGAGGCTATATAGACTTGACAAAGTTCTGAGCTCCTCTAAGATTCTGCTGCACTTATAAATATGTGTTAATAGAGGATATTTAAATCCAGATAATCTAACTATATATGGCTGTGTGTTTTAAGATAACCTCCACATAATTCTCTACTGAGATCTATTTTTATGTAAATGACATTCAAATTTGCTATAAAAGTCTTAAGAAAAAAGTTCTTAAGATCTTAAAATGTTTCTAAATGTTTGTTGAGTAAATGAATGAATAATTTTCTATGTCAATGCATGACTTTTTTTCTTTTAATAAAAATAAAACGCTTCTCCATGGAGTTACTCCAAATCTTATTCCATAACCAAATCTAAGATGCAGAAGAGAGAGGGGCTGCTTTATATACACATGAAATAAAATTGGCAAGATACCAACTTGTACCCCGAGTGAAGTAAAGCTCTAACCTGCAGGTTATTCAGAGGTTCCATCTTCATGACTGGGCCCAAGGTGTTGAGAGGCAGGGAGACATCAATGCTCTGGTTTGGCATCAATGGTGTATGGATGGCCAGAGGAGTGCTGGGGATGACACCAAAGCTAGGAAAGAGGATGAAAAAATCCTAGAGGTTAATCAGGAGGCAGGATTTAGCCACATCTTTGCGTTTCGATGGCTTGTTATTCCATGTGAAGGAAACATAATTTTTCTATAATATTAAATGAAGGAACAGCAGCAGGACCTGAGGTGCTCAAGTCTAATTTATTATAGCACTGGTTACGATATAACCTGTTTTCCATAAAATAGATCTGAGGAAGGAGAAAACATTTGTAAGCACAGGATGGCTTTGCTAGTGTTCCAACTCTGAAAGGTTCTTTGTTTATCGTGCCATGATGGACAGGTTTGATAAGTATCTTTTTTATATATCTTTCCTTAGATACTCTTGGAGAAAAACAAGACTTAAGAACGACCCTCTTGTAAAGTACAATAAACTGGTATCATTCCATTAACCTGATAACCTGTCTGATTGGTCCAGAGAATTCACTGGTAACTCATTTTCTTCCTTTTTTCTTTACTTGTATAGGACACAATCACTGGGAAGGAGCCAGTCCAAGAAAAGCAAAATTGACTTAATATTCCAATGACTAGGTTAAGTTGTAGACCCAAATCTGGCCACTTTCTAAGCCTAAGTCAGACAATGAGTACCCATTAGCTTGACTTCTCAGAGAAGCCTGTCCAATAATAAATAATACAAGAATTGTAAAGAGATGAAGAAAACCTGAGTCTAAAGTTACATAAAAATCAAAAACATATAAGGGAGAGTAGCCATGTTTTACCTTTGAGAAGCTTAAAAATAAAATTTCAAAGAGATGGAGCAGGAAGGAAAAAAGTGGACTTACGGGTATAACAAATACACAAATTAATGACATAAATTCACATTGAATTTATGTTCTAATTAGCCACAAGAAGGAAGATGGGGATATAATATTTATAACTATATAATTTATGTATATAGTGTCTCTTCAAGAGATGTAAGATGGCAAAAGAAACATTTTCCTCTTCCTCTATATTTTAGAGCAGGGGTCCTCAATCCCCAGGCCATGGACCAGTACCAGTCCATGACCTGTTAGGAACAGGGCCACACAGCAGCAGGTAAGCGGCAGGCTAGCAAGCGAAGCTTCGTCTGTATTTGCAGCCATTCCCCAGAGCTAGGATCACTGCCTCAGCTCCACCTCAGATCATCAGGCATTAGATTCTTGTAGGAGCACTGAACCCTGGTGCCAAAAAGGTTGGGGACCACTGCTTTAGAGTACTAAATATAATAAATGAAAGTATTAAATATAATAAAAGAACACACGTCACTCATTTTGGTGTAACATTTATAGGTCAAAAAACCACTATGCTTTTTTGATTTTTTTTCTCATGATAAAACAAACTCTGTCAGTAGTCAATACTGGCATAGAAACATGGTAGCAGCTCAGTTCCAAATCTTCTAATTGCTCTTCTTGGAAATGATATGGAGAAAACAAAGGAAGGAAAAATTCCCTACAAATTTACAGCTTCCCCTTCTGCAAAACTACAGGTGAGAGAAAAGCTGCAAACTCCAAATTACGTTTAAGTGTGGCCACTGCACACGAGGATGAGCAGAACTGGTGAGAAGCTCTGAAGGCGCAACAGGGAGGCCCGGGGAGTTCTGAGGAAACCAGTGGCAATAGGCCTCAGAGGCTGAGAGTAAACAACCCCTCTCTTAGAGAGAACCCCATTCCAAGTGTAAAGTGCTACGAGTAGGACTAAGATCAAACAGGACATCACAGAGATGAAGTGAAGAAAGAAAGTAGAAAGTCCCCATGGGGGTATAGGGATGACAGAGCTCAAAAAGTACCACCTTCCAAGTGGTAAACAAACACCTTGAAGACAGGGCTGTATACCTTGGAGGCAGAGATGGCAAAAGAATCCATGGAGGTCAGGGCAGAAATAAAGTCTTCTTGAATCAAGTCAAGTTCTGAGAGGCAAAGGAGTGTGTCTACACCACAGAAAAGGAGAGTTCTTGAACATCGAAGCCTAATAAACTACCCTAGTTCATCTTCCTCTCCTACAGAAACCTCCCACTGATAGCTACCCCGGCAAATTCCAACTCATTCAAAGACAAGTATAAAAATGGAAGATACATAGCACCTATTCAAAGATACTATTCTTAAGAAGTGGAAAAACAGCAGTATAACTTCCTTATTAACAAACAAAACATACTTGAAAATAATTTTCCATTGAAACAAATGCAATTATGAAACATTTATACATGAAGTTAGAGGAAAATACACTTAATGAAGCAATTGCAGCTACCACAGGACATAGAGCAGTGAAAGGAAGTACCAGGGGGAGAGATGGCCAGACAATAGGAGAAGGTCTTGAAGGAGAGCCAATAAAACTCAGGAAAGAAATAATAATAATAATAATAATAATAATAATAATAATAATAATAAAATAAATTATGTTAGAATGAACTAAACTACATTATGAACATAGAAGTAAAAAATACTCAACAAAATTTTAGCAAATCAAATCTATCAATTCAGAAAAAGATAACATATCCTGACTAAATAGGATTTATCCCAGGAATATAAGATTGGTGTAACATTTGAAAAATCAATGTAATCTGTCATATTAATAGATGAAAAAAGAACCAAAGGATCATCTCACTAAATGCAGAAGAATAATATGACAAAATTTAATACCCACTCATAATAAAACTAAGCAAACTAGGAACAGAAGGAACGCCTTCAATCTCCATGAAAAACGTACAGCTAACACTGCACTTAATGGTGAAAGACTAAATGCTTTCCTGATAGAATAAAAACGTGGCAAATATGTCCCTTCTTACCACATTTACTCAACCATTCACTAGCAATCCTAGCTAGTATAATTAGGTAAGAAAAAGAAAGGCATAAGACTGAAAAGAAAAAAACAAAACTGTCTATTCACAGATAACATGATTTATCTATGTAGAAAACCATAAAAAATTCACAAAAAGGCTTCCAGAATAAGTGAGTTTAACAAAGTTGTAAGACACAAGTTCAATATATAAAAATCAATTCTATTTCTATATACTAGCAACAATCAAAAATTCAAATAATAAATGCTATTTACTGTAATATCAGAACTTTAAAATATTTAAATCCAACAAAAGACGTGTAAGATCTGTACATGATGAATAATAAAACACTACAGAGAGAAGTTAAAGACAACCTAAATAAATGGAGAGATAGAACATGCTGATGGATTAGAGGACTCAATATTGTCTGATATCAATTCTTCCCCACTTTGATCTACATAGTCACTGTACTCAATCAAAATCCCAGCAGGTAAAAGACCTATACAAGCCAAAACAATTCTTGAAAAAGAATAAAGTTGGATAGTTTATACTGTTTTCAAGACTTATCAGGGGAAAAAAGTTTACTTTGACCCTTACTTTACACCATATTTTTAAATTATATCAAAATGGATTATAAAAGTAAATGCAGAAGCTAAATTTATACAATACTTCCATTAAACAACATAGAAAAAAATATTTGTAACTGTGGGTCAAAGATTTCTAGATAGAACACAAAAAGCATAAGTTATAAAGTGAAAAAATTATAAAATAAATTTTATTTATATAAAACTGTTTTTTTGAAAGACTTTGTTAAAATAAAGGCAAGCCACAGACTGGGAGAAAATATCTGCAAGACATATATCTGACAAAGGATTTGTATGCAGAATACATAAAGAACTTTTACTACTTCATAATAACACAATCAATCAAAAAAAAGGGGAGAGATCTGAGCATATACTTCACCAAAGAAGATACAAGAATGGTCAATAAGCTTATAATAAAAAAAATGTTCAACATCATTAATCATTCTGGGAAATGCTAATTAAAATCAAATACTACTATCAGTACATCTATAAGAATGCCTAAATTTGGTAAGGATATGGAACAGATGAACTTTCACACTTACCATATGATCTAGTAATACCATTGCCAAGTATTTACGCAGAAAAACTGAAAACGTGTATTCATGCAAGGACTTGCACATGAATATTCACGAAGTTTTAGTCATAAAAGATAAAATTGGAAACAATCTCAAATTCTATCTACTGAGAAGGTAAACAAATTGTGGTATATTCATCACTGGAATACTACTCAGCAGTACAATGGAATGAACTAGTGACACATCTCAGCATTATGCTAACCCAAAGAATCCAGATGCAATAAACTCCATACTAGGTGATTTCATTTACAAAAAAATTATAGAAAGGCATTATTAATAGTGACAGAGATAGAGCTACAAAGAACAATAAAAGAGACACCATAGTAAACACATAGTAAGAGACATTAAGAGTAAAATGGGAAAAAGCAAATAATATAAAACAGAAATGAGAGAAAATGATCACTACCACCCATGAAGCACTCTTGCCAGAAGATTAAGTCTAAATCTAATCAAGCCTGCAGATCTGTCTCTACTTTACAGATATAATCAGCAAATCTAGATTGTGGGAAATTCCACAGATAAAAGACCTAATTTCTTCTACAAATAAATTTCGAGAAAAAAAAAAGAGAGAGGAAGAGGAACCTATGGGTTAAAAGAGACTTAAGACACTTAACCAATTAGCATGTATGGGGACCTTACTGGGACCCTGTTCAGATAAAACAAATTGTACAAAAACAGATAACTGTAAAAGTCCACTGATTGGATATTTGATGATATTAAAAAAGTGTTGTGGTCATGGGTAGAAAAAAAGTCACAAGATGTATACTGTAATATTTATAGATAAGAAAAGATTGGATAGTATATACAAAAAATAGACAATGAAAAGCAAATAAACACATAATTCTCCAAACAAGAAAATCTAAACAATGGAACAGCACAAAACTTTAAACATATAAACCTTGAAAACTCTCCTGAAATAGAAGATTCCAATGTACATATTGAAAGGATACACCTTATTCCAGGAAAAACTGACCATAATTGGTCAACACTGGGAATATCCTAATAAAATAACTAGGCTTCAAAAATCACAAACAGCCAGACAAAATGATCAAATCACTTATATGGGGGGGAAAAATCAGGCTGGCAACTGACTTTTCCACAGGAACATTCAGTGACAAAAGCCATTGGAATAAAATATAAAACACTTAAATAATGAGTCAAGAATTTTCAAGTATAAAGGTCATAGTTTTGACCCTGCAAGAATTCATGGATTGTTGTTCATATGAGCCCTTTTTCAGAAACTTACTAGAAGACATCTAGGAAATAACAATGGAAACTTAAAAGGACTGACAGCACAAATCCAAGACAAAACAAATATGGGAATAGAAGTGAAAGAATAAAATTTAGAAACGCTACAATTCAGAAAGATGAGAAGAAAAGGGAACAAGTGGGTACAAAGTAGAATAAGCTCTTGGTCTCACCTATCATAACTGGAAGTTGAAGATGACAAATCAAGAAGTAGAAGTTTAAGCATACTTAAGAGCACGAAAGTAAATCCAAAGACAGTACTACTGACGTTAAGTAATGCGGGAGGGCAGAAAGCATACGTTATAGTAGGAAACCGATAGCATGCACGCATGCACGCGCGCGCGCGCACACACACGCACACACACACACACACACACACATATATCAGGGACTAAGGATATTTTATTTAAAAAAAAAGTGTAACCATAATAACAAAAATATACACTTTTCTAAGTATCAGACCATTTAAAAATTTTTTAAAAGGCAAAGACAAATAGAAATGAAAGTATGAAGGTAGGCTCTACAAATTGCCTTTATTACAATAAAGTATCCCAACAGCCTTGGCCTTTAACATGGCCAGCTCCCTAATAAGTGGCTAGACATATGACTGGTCTTGACAGAAGGAAACAGATACTTTTTCTAGATACTTAAGTGATTTCTAACCTGCCAAACTTTCAAATCTAGGGTATAAGTTATTTTCAAATGACTACAAGTAAGACATTACTGATACACCTTGCCACTGGCAAATTTTATTGAATCTACTTTAAGGGTCCAATTAACTGTTTGCTGGAAATGAGTTTGAATATCTTGTATTTATGAATAAATGGACCTGCAATCCAAGTCTAGCAGGCAGTTCGTAGAACCACGAAATTTTAATAAAAACCAGTGATGTCTCAGAACTATAGAACATCAACACTTAACTCTTCATGTTCTACTTAATAAAGCAGAGGATTCACTGCTAAGAGTAGATTGTCAGACTATATGTTAATCAGACTATTCAGTTAATCAGGTGTATTGACTGTCTTCTCTATTTTTAACATCAACCAAAGTCCATTCATTTTTTCCCACCAAAATATGAACTTTAGACACATTTGTTTGGTTCACTACTCTAGCTTCAGTACCTGGAAATATGTCTGGCACACAAATGCTAAATAAATTATTTGTTGAATGAATAAATGAATTTCAATTAAAAGTTTTTTGCTTGTTTGTTTTTTAATAAACTGTTTTAATAAAAACATTCTAGTCCTAGAATCCTGTAAGAAGGCATTAAATAAGTTCTGGTTTCCCCATTCCGCATGGATGAGTTTCCCAACAAAATTCCCTAGGGCCTCCAGGGTTGAAGATGAAAAGAGAATAGACTGCCAACTGAATAGAGCCAATATTAACTCTATATCTAGCATCTGCCAACATGATAATTTTTACCATTGTTAATGTAACATTCTTCTTTTGGATATAAGGTACACTGTTGTCTCAGGATCAAGCTAGGGACTCAGATATGTTACCTATTCTTGTTAAACTGGATTGCAAAGTCTGTCATGTGCTGCAAAGCTTTGTTGGTGAAGTTCATTTCCATATAGATGTGCCCTTGGCGATGAGTAAATGTTCCGGAAATCTCCAAGCCTTTAGCCTTTACTGCAGGCAGCCAGACCTGAAACACAGTACAAAGCCCAATGGAATCAGACAAGATTTATCTCAATGCTATTTGTTTTTGAATAAAGATAAAATCTCACTTCCTTAGGCAATTATGATTTTTTTATATCATAAATATCAAGTCAGATGCAAAAGTCTATAGATAAAATTATATTTTCTGAACTTTGAGATAATTCTCATTTAAGAACCAAAAAACAACAACAACAAAAAAGTCTATGGGTAGCACTGGTTTATTTTCTATTTTCTGTTCAACTTGGTCATTTTACTGCCTTTGAGCACCGCTACCAAAATGATATACAAGGAAAAGAGACATTCCAATGAGTATAATGTGGTTTTTGTTGTTAGTAGCTTTGGTAAAAGGCTTAAAAGTGAAGAAACTGAATTTACTAATAAAAATGCGTAACTATAATCTTTGGAGGCTTTTTTTTTTATCATTACCAAAACCATTATTGGTGATCTCCTTAAGGGCAAGGACCACGTCTTATGTATATTTTTAACTCCTGCTACAGTTTCTGGTAAATAGTACCAAATTGTTGCTTATATAATCTGAATGAATACCTATTTTCTCTATATAATTCATTCATTACCCATCCCTGTCCCCAAAACTTTTGAATTTCCATCTGAGCATGACATCGAGCAAGGCTGAGACTAGAAGAGTACCAATGACACAAACCTAAATTAGAACTCTAAAAAGGTACACTAAAATCCATGAAAACCAAACTTCAGCAATGGTACTCTAGAATCCACATGAAATACTGATGGAAAAGAGAAATGGAAGGAATGAGAAGTAAAAACATTACTTTCTCTATATTGTATTTTCCCCCTGTTGTCACTCTGTGTATCAAATTTATACTAGACTGACTTCAGTGCTAAGAAACTAGATTATTTCTAAACATGAGAACAAAACTCGAATACTTAGTATTTCCAATTTTAAGTCTAATTATATAAATGGTTAATGCAGATGCTATAGTACAGTGCTTCCTATTACTAAATTTGAGGACACCTTTCACCTCAAATCCTCTAAAACAAGGATCCAAACCTTGACTTTATTATCAGTGGAAGTAACACAAATATTAGAAGCTCGGTAATTTGGGTCCTGTCCATTAAGACAGTGTTGTTTTACTTACAGCTTTGGGAGCCACATATCCACCAGGTGCCATGCCTATCCCCGTGGAGAGTTCAAATAGGTCATTCAGACCACTGCTGACTACAGCAGGAGTAGGTGAAGGAGCAAAGGTTGCAGGCACTGATGATGGGATGAAGGATTGTCCCACCTGCAGGAAAAAAAGAGGGGTGGCATCAGGAAGAACAAATTAACAGTCCTTAAAATGTTGTTATATATTTTAGTGGTATTGACAAATCAATAAGAACACATCATAATTACTATATTCTTAGGAGTTAAATTAGTATATTCTTTGTCCTTTTAATCATCGTTGATAAGATACATATTTTAGAAGTTCTATCAAGAGAGAGTAATCAGTAGGACCAGGAACACAGTGATCCAAGATTTTTTGTTTCCAATTTTAGCTTCCATGATTCTGTGCAAAAGGCCTATAGGTACCCTAAAGTAGAAGAGTTTGTTTCTACAGAAAGAAGGAGAAGCACCCAACTTAGCATTTCCACTTCCACTTAGGTCCAGGCAAATCTTACTTCCCCATTTAAGCATAAATATCTGGCAGGAAACTCTCCTGTGGGAGAAGAATATTCACATCTCCCAAACTTATAAGGAGAGTCTTTCATTCTGAATCCAACTGACTCAAGTTTTTTTAGATGACAGCAGAGAATAAGAGCACTCTCAAGTCAAGATGGGAAATTCCATTTCCTTTAGCTCTTTTATGTTAGAAAGACAAAGATTTCTACACACCAGAGCGCCAATCACTAAAGATGCCCCTATACCATATGTGGCGTATGACCCCAAAGATTCCAAGTAATCCTATGCTACTTTCTACTCTTCATATACTGCTATAGAAGTTCTGGTGTACAGTGCTAGACAGCAGCGGTGGCTGGTCTGAGAATGTGTGCATAGGAAAGCCATCAAACGGGGCAGCACATCCCATGGTGAAAAAAATGGATGGCACTTACTGCCGGACTTCCTCCAATGCCCCCGCCAAGGTCACTGCCAAGCTGAAAGAGAGAAAGGAGAGAGAGGAGAGAGAGGTAGAGTTCATTTAGCTAAATACTAGATGCCCATATAGAATCTGTAAATTGCTCACCAAGTTGCTGGGAATACATGCTACTCAACTTGTCTACCAGAGAAATACTAGATTGTAAAGAAATAATGTCCTAGGGGAACCGAGTAGTGATTGTGATGGTGTGTAAGGGTTTCGAGAAAACTTGGAAAGAAGATGGAGCTGGGACATCTTGGGGATGTTTCAGATCCAATCTTTCCACTGGGGTACACAGGCACAAACCCAGACAGAATCTAAAGGGTTTTCAAATTCCAAGAAGCCCTATCTTCAAGCAGTATATTTTGACTTTTTTTTTTTCTTTTAAAGGAAAATAAAGGGGAAAAAAAAAGAAAAGCAAAGAAAAACTAAAATGTGCTTTGATCTACAAAACCTGCTGCCCCACTGGGAAGGTGGGAACCAAATCAGTACTGAGTTGCAATTTCAAGTTTCAAAAATTATAGGTGAAAGAAGAGTGATTTTTATAGGTTAGAACTTTCCTAAGAAAGAAAACAAGCTGGGACAGGAAGGTATCCTACTTAGGAAGTGGGAAGGCATTCAGTGCTTCAAATCTCTCTCGTAGTCAATACTACTCGGGAGAAATGCTGTGATTTATTTGGAGGTCATTTGAAATGATGCTAACTACTGGAGAATTAGACTAACTCAATTAGCTAGGTGACAGGACAATATTCCCACATGTTCTTAGTTGTGCCTTTCCCCTTCTCAGGGCTCTTATATAATTCACTCTGAAGTGAATCTTCAATGACAAAGCGTTAAAGAATTAAATCTGAAAATAGCCGGCATGAAGAAACATAAAACACACATATACACAACTAATGGTGCTGTTTAAAAAGCAAAAACCACTTTTTTTTTTTTTTGCTACAGTTCTACGCCTGCTTCTTCCTTAGTTCTCACTGTGCATCTAAAATTCCTCCTTGAATCACCAAACGTCTTGTGTCTGCTTTACAAAGCAATGTTTCCTTTACTGTCTGTCATTCAGTGGTAGAAACGTGGAGATCCTTGTGCTGTGGTTGTGTTAAAAACAAATTGTATTGGTTTTCAGGATTTGGGAAACAGGATTTATCCATCTTCTCAAAGAACGGAGACATAAAGCAGGGTGGCCAAAATCTAAAAAATAACCTGTATTGAAAAATAGTGAGACCTCTGACAAAATTCTGTTTCCATCATGACAAAAAATAACCCAGGCAGGTGCTTCATAACTGGAATTAGTAAGTATATTCTGCACTAAGCTCTGGAGCATTCGAAACCTCAGGAGCTGACGTGTCCGGAATCTGGTTCCTGAGGGCTACTTCCTAGTTGGACATGGAACAAAAATCACATGCATAAACGAATAAAAAGGTCATCACAACTGGAATGTTGAAAAACTGGAACAGTATAAAAGCAAACAGAAAAGATATTACACATTTGCTTTCTCCCCGGTTCTAGAATAGCACACACCTGCAGCATGACATCTGAAAAGCATAAAACTCCTTTTATTCAAGCAAACACTGATATAACATGTACTGGGATACAGGCACTGCTGGGAATGTAAAGATGTCAGGCAATGAGGGGAATACATAGATGAATAAGACACAAGCTTTGCAAACTGGCAGAAGAAATAAAACAAATGCAAAACAATACAGAATATATGGGAAGTTCTGCAGGGAAGTTCTGAAGGAAAAAGCCTCCTTTTGGCTGAAAGATAACAAAAAGTTTCAAAAAGGTGGTAGTGTGGGATTATAAAAAGCAAAAATGGGTTTGTTTTTTTTTTAAATAGCCAAAGGCTGAAAAAACAAGAGTAAAAGCATGATCAAGAAGAATGAGTATAGTTCAACTGAATTGGAGCACAGGATATATATGTGAGGGCTTGGGGGGAAAGTCAGAGAAAATAAGTTTGCAAAGAGAGGCTAATTACAGGAGGTCTTTAGTTTTTAATTTTCCTTCATAAAAATCTGGAAATTTTTTAAGGCTAAAATTCTAGCTTTCTACGAATACTAAAAACTACTTCAATTGTGTTCCATTAACCATGGTTTTCAACCTTAGATACACAATGGAATAGACCACCAGCATGTGTATGGGGAGGGGGATTTTAAACAATACTGATGCCTGAGTCTCACTCTCAGAGATAGTAATCTGATTGTCCTGGGGTATAGTCTGAGCATCAGAATTTTGAAAAGCTCCCATAGTGATTCTTATATACAGACAAGATTGAAAACCACTGGCTTAGAGAATTAACTATTACTCGGACTAAAATAAGATTCATCTGTTCAGAAACGACTTGGGCTAACTCTTAAGTAAAATAAAAAGGAAATTAGAACTTGAGTAGAAAGAAAAATCCCTTCTAAGGAAGGGGAGGATGCAAAATGTCTCATTTGTCCTGTTTTCATCTGGTTTTATGACTTTCTAATGGGCTTACTCCTCCCAACGACCACTGTCCTCCCTCTGGTCAGGGTTACAATCTAAGCTTGAAAGAGATGGAATTATGAACCTGGCTGACACGCAATGGCAAGAAAGAAAAACGACACTAGAAGAGAAACAGCAGCTTTATCAAATGTGCTAAATTTAATAAAAGGCATCGAGAAAGGGCACTCACCAGTGGTATTTAGGCCAAAGCCCGATTAAAGCCTAATTATAATCTTTATTTTCTTAGATATCATTCTTATTTTTGAGTATTATATGAACATTATCTTAGCTGGAAAAGATCTGAATGTACTCTCCCCCCAATGCTG
The DNA here is from genome assembly GCA_028627145.1 of Eidolon dupreanum. Taxonomy (NCBI): domain Eukaryota; kingdom Metazoa; phylum Chordata; class Mammalia; order Chiroptera; family Pteropodidae; genus Eidolon; species Eidolon dupreanum. The sequence continues at coordinate 80,138,783 of CM053506.1, read as the reverse complement.
CTTGTACATTTAATTCAAAACCAAGGAAGAAACTAAAAAGAAATCACACTACTTTTATGTTCAGTATAGCAGATACAACTTAGCTAGAATTAAGAACTCTGATCTTACAGACACAGGATCCAAGGGATATTAGAGACACATAGCCAGAAATATAAAGGTTCACCTAACTAAGCTAGGTCGAGAGAGTAAAGGGAAAGGAAAATTTCAATATGTTTTCTAACTTGCAAAACTGAAGCTTTTTCAGCACCATTCCCCTTGACTGAAAAAGATTTTAAGGGAAGTTACTTTCCTCCTCTCTGAAAAAATGACAAAGGTGATGGTACAGTGATGGAATCAGTGACTAATAGGGAGATGACAGCAGGATGGAAGCCAACTACCCCGTGAGTGGCCTTTCCCATCTATAGTGACAAGCAGGGTAATGCAGATATTAATCAAGAAAAAAGGTGAGGGAATAAAGGAAAGGGAAGAAAGGAACAAGAGGGAGGGGAAAAGAGGGAAGGGAAGAGAACGGGAGGGGAGGAAGACAGCAATGAAGCTAAATAGAATCCACGAATGTTGTTTTCATGTTGGCCTGAACTAGCCATTTCAGTTCAGTTGTTAGATTTATCTGTTTGGTAATACAAAATCAGTCGAACTAGGATTTGTAAAACTTGTGAGCTGGTAGGGGTCAGAAGTTAAAAAGAATCAGCATGTAGAGAACGGCTTTAATCTCAATCTTAGGTGTCTAAATACTGTGTTTTAGACCTATCTCAGAGCTGTACACTTCGTATTGCTCCCAGGATTGCCTTACTGAGACTGCCAGGAAATATGTTAACTACAGGCTGACTAACTCAGGATACAGGAAGATGAAGGAAGGAGAGGTGTCAATTTCAGGAAAAGAATATTTCAAATGCTGAAAGTTGAGCAGTCTAAATTTCCTGCTAGTGGTATAGTTCCCTCGGCCCCCAATCTAAATCGTAGTAGCTGTAATCAGGAAAAGGCATATTTGGCTACTACCAGAGTGGCCTCTTTACCATGCTTGAAGTAGTACTGAATGGGGCTCAGTTCATGTTGAACTACACAATAATGTGTCCTTACACTGTTAATTTAGTAACTGGATAAAAAGCACTGATTTCATGGTGACGCATTATAACTTATGGGCTAAAGGGATTTTAGCATGGTTACATGAGCTCTGTAGCACAGTCAGGATGAGCAAGAAGGTTGAGAGCTGAGTTTGTAGCTCTAATTCAGCTAGATACCAAAAGGAAAAATCCTCAATTAAATGGCAATATATTATAATAGCAGAAATATAGAGAGAACTCAAGACTAAAGTTCTATAAAAAACAAGTCTGCCTGACTCTAAGAAAAGCAGCTTTAAAAAAAAAAAATGTCAACTGAGATGGCCACTGAATAGACAAAAAAGAAAAAAAATCCCAGAAATGATCACAGTGACTGATCTGGATTAGCCTCTTTGAGGTACATCTGACCAGTCCAAAATATAGCTACCTCTTCTAAAACTGTGGAGTTGTTTCAGTGTATGAAGACATATTCTTAATTAGAGGCGTAGATATTAAACTCAGACATTTCTTTTGCTCTTATCTAGTTACTACCTCTTTTACTTGATGCTTTCCAGAATGAATTTAATTGAAAGGAGAATAAGGCTTCAGGTCATATAGATTACTGATAAGCATGGTTATTCAGGAGTCAAAAGAGAATGATGTAAAAATAGTATGCAATGATTCTGATCACAAACAATAAAATTTATACTAAAATCCTACTGTTATCAAAAACATCAATCTGTGTTTTTCTGTTTAGGGTTTTAGATTTTAGAAGGCACACACCATCTCCTAGGTGAAAGTATGATTTTTCAGCTGTTGAGCTGCAAACTTTAATTTGATGTTCAAAAAGCTATTCAGAAAAGCACCATAAACTATAACTAATCATATTGGTGAAAAGAATCTGTAACCATGCAAAAGCTATTAAATTGATGGCTGAGAATAGACTTTAATGTGGAATAGCATAAATGACTTATAGCATATAAAACCAAAAGAACACTCAACTTGAAGGAAAAAAGGCTTCTATCAACAGAAAAGTAGGGGATGTAATAGACTGACTACTCCCTGAGATGGGACAGAGAACAGAATGGGATAAAAGTCCTTAAAATGGCCAATACCAGTTTCTTAGGTGAGATAGAACTCAATGTGGAATATCCACAAGAGAAGCTCTGCATCCTGTCTCATTTTCCTTTGCAGTACTTACTACTTGACTATATACTTATGTGTCATCTGTGTCCCCCAACTAGAATATAAGCTTGTAAGGACTTGTCACAACTATATTCCCAGTATATAGAATAGAGCCTGACATAGAATATTTATTGCATAAACGAGTGTTCTATTAACCATATAAGCAGGACTATTGGCAATATTATTTCTTGGGGAGATTCGTTTCTTGAAATTAATCATTTTATTGGAAAAATTATCACAAGATAGACAGAAGGCTGACAAAATTGTTTCATCAACTGGTCTAGTGCACCATATCTGTATCAACCTTGCCAATGCATATGAATAGAACCAACTGGGGGTGGCGGGAGGATCACCCCCATCCCAGTACAAAGGCCTTTATAGAGAGGAAATGTATTGTCTGAGCAGTTTTGACAGCCAGTTATCAGCAGAAGAATGCCCTGCACATCATTTATTTGCCCTGAAAGTACTAGTACTTTACATCACAACTCACTGCTGAAACAGATAGGAAGATGTGATTTCATGGCTCTACTTAAAAGAGGGTAAGATGAACAATCTCATTCCTTTTGCTGCAAGATAGATGTGTGAATTTATCCAATTCCTCTTTCCATGCATGTATACACATCTACAATCCTTCTCAAACTAACTTTTTTTTTTTTTTCTTTACGCCTACAGCACCTGGTCTTTCTAGGTGGTCTCCCATCCAAGTACTAACCAGGTCCGACCCTGCTTAGCTTCCGAGATCAGACAAGATTGGTCATCTTCTCAACTTTCATGTACTTCCTAGTGGCATACTAGCCCAAACTCATACCCAGGGAAACTGTGAGGTAAGGCATGGAGAAGCCTAGGAGAAATATACCTTGTGTTTTCTCTTAAACATTCATGCAATTTTATATTCTAAGTCATAGCACATCATTGTTTAGTCTGTGTTTACATTACTTACCATCAAGTAAGACTGACATATAATGAGCCAAGTTTATTCTGCAGTTTCAAATGCACCCTATACTCTGGTATATACCCCAGAGACTGTGTACCCCAGTTTGAGAAGTACTAAAATTAAGTGAGACTGGACTCTATTCTAGAAGATGACAATAACAAACAAATAGGAGGAATCACAGAATAGTGGAAAGAATATAAACTAGGAAGTTTTTAAAAAGTCCTGGGTTCAAATCCCAACCCCTGAGACTTACTTGCTATGTGACCTTCAGTTTTCTGTAAAATGGAGCTCAATACCAATCACCCTGTAGGGTTATTTTGAGGATTAGAAATTATAAAAGTTCTAGCATAGGGACTGGCACAGACATAGGCATTTAATAATTGATAAGTATTTCCATAACTGCCAGAGGCCAGCCTTGACTAAATTTATGCACTGATTAAAAAAAAGTAGTGGTTACAGAAGTGACATTGAAGAATTTATCAGGCAAATGTTGGCCACAATTCACAATGATCACTCTATAATGCCCCTAACTCTAAAACTTAAGCTCTTAAATCACTGCAAAGCTATTCCAGAGGACGAAATATAAAAATGTGAAATTATATGTACAATGGATTCTCTACGGGCTAAGAAACCTCAAAACTATTACTAAAGTAGTTAAAGACTTAAAATATCTGAAAGGTAAAAACCTGTAAGAAACAGAGGGGGAGGTTTTGAAAAACATACAGTGGAGTCAAGAAAAGGCAGTTTCTCCTCTATTCCACTCCATTCCAGCTGGGCACACTGAGAGCACATTCCTTTGGCAGGAAATCCTTCATCAGCATAAAGAAAGGGCACTCTGGATAATGCTTCCTTTCTATTTTCGATGCACAATAGCACCATTTATCTAAATAGAATAATACACAGCACCTTGGATGAACAAAGGGCTATAATTTAGCCACGGCCTCTGATGACAGCCTGAAAGTAAAGGCAACAAATAATCGCAGTTCAATTATTACTTTGGTGAGCCTCACACATGTCAGACTCATTAGTATAGGCTGTATCTTTATAACATGTGTGCAAGAGTCATGTAAACGGGCATCAGGTCACCTTTTATACTACAAACCAGAAGGATTTGCACTGTGAGAAAAGTCACACTACCCTAAGTGTGAGGAGTTTCTTGTTCAGTATCAAAGATGTCAGAACACATACACAGCTTTTAAAACAAACAAACAAAACAAACAAACACCCCAAATAACTACTGTTGCGAGCCTACATCTAAATAGTACAATATTGTGCTCTATATGTAGAACAGATAGAAGTTCCATTATCTGAATTAATTCCAAATCAAGGCGATAGTTAAGTTTATACATACTAAAAGGAGAAAGAAACTCTCTGTAGACTTCAAGCAAAAAATAATGCAGCAGTACCCCCTTATCTACAGGGGATACATTCCGAGATCCCTAGCAGATGCCTGAAACTGCAGATAACACTGAGCCCTATATATATACACAGTTTTTTCCTCTATGCACATACCTATGATAAAGTTTAATTTATAAATTAGGCACAGAAAGAGATTACAACAATAATTAATAAAATAGAACAATTATAATATACTGCAAAAAAAGTTATGTGAATGTGGTATCTCTCTGATAACCAATCTAATAACCAAGATAGCAATTAAGTGACTAAGGGGTGGGCAGTGTGGATACGCTGGACAAAGGGACAATTCATGTCCCAGGCTTGAGATTTCATCACACTACTAAAAATGCTATACAGTTTGAAACTTATGAACTGTTTATTTCTAGAATTTTCTATTTAATATTTTTTTGACCACAGTTGACCATAGGCCATAACTAAAACTGGAAAATGAAGCTGTGGATAAAGGGAACTACTGTATTTCCTGAATAATGACTCTAGAAAAAGTTACAACTCACTAAATCTCAAAATTTCACAAGTGCAATAATGAAAGAGGGTGAACAAGATCTAATGGGAGGATAACTAGGATATGAAAAGGAAAAAAATAACATCATCTAGTGAATAGAGGAATAGAAAATGTAGAGACAATCCAAAAAACAAAACAATTTTCAGTCTCTAATGATGAAGAATGAGCAAGGGTAAAAAGGACCCTGGGACTGAGCAACTAAACCTAAATTGGTCATATTAAACTCCCAGCCAATTTCTGATAAGTTGGATCCCGTAACAGCAAACAACAACGGAAAAATGTCATGTGGGGTGAGGGGTAGGAGGGCAACAAAAGTAAAGCCAGAGAGGTCTATTGTTATAAGAGGTGCCAAAGAAGCTCATCAGAATATAATTCTTCTATGGAAATTACTGTCTTGGCTTACAAATCAATTTTTAGTATCTCTGCCTAACTCCATTTGGCTCAATGTTTTCAACCCAAGTGCAAAATTAAAATAACCTAGGTATCATTTTAAAAATACCAATGTTTAGGTCCTGTCTCCCAGAAAATCTGTCTTATTGCTCTATGGTTGGGCCCAAACACTAATAATATTTTTAACAGTATGGTATTAATTATGCAGCAAGGAGCTGAGAACCACAAAGCTTGAAATAAAAGGTTAATAGCTGCCATGCTTCATTAGCAGTACACCACTGACCTCTATGGGTAAGTTTCTATCAGAAACCAATGATAAGAGATGCAGCCAGTCTAGAGGCCTTTATGGCTAGCCTTTCTGAAATGAACACTGACCTAACTAACCCGAGCGCTGCTTGCTAGGCAACCATGTAACTCTCTAACCTTAGTTATATTTTAAATGGGGGTCTGGATCAAGTTCTACCACTCCTAGCAACACTATTCTTCCTAGAGAATAAAAGAAAGAACTTTACTAAAATAATTTGAAGAGTTTCTTGCTCTCCTTCAATTAATTTGTGGCAGAAGAGAACCTCTTTTTCTAGTAGTGTGTTTACTATTGAAGTCCAGAGAAAAAGGCATCTGGATTTACCAGCAGCTATAGTTCAAACATCAAACAGAAGTGGTTCACAGTGGTTACAGATATTTCTGCATCTTTTATATGCAAAATGTGGTTTAGGAACCTGGAAGCTTGTTATAAATGAAAACTCTTAGATCTTACTCCAGACCAACTAAATTAGAATTTGTCCTGCATAGGATGTCCAGGAGATTTATATGCACATTACAGTTTGAGAAGCAAGAATTCACTCAGGAAATGACACTATCTATATAGATTAAGTAAAAACTTTTGAGGATTATTTTCCTTTAAATTAGATAATTTGCACAAGAACAATAAAAGCATTCTAAAAGTGGCATAGTCTACTGCTGCCTTATAAACTCATCTTTCACACAGCCAGATTTAGGCATTTCTTGTGATGTTCTCCTAAAAGGAATTTTGGTTCTCTGAGTAAATGTACATTTAATCCTGTACAGAGCCAAAGCAAAAAAAAAAGGGGGGGGGGACCTTTTACTCCTTATCATTTTGATTTCTGGGATATACTTATATCTCAGAATAAGTTGAAGAAAACTGCATGTAAATACTTTCTGGGACTGTAACACCAAGTATAACATTTAAAATACTAAAATCAGAAAAAGCTAAAATTTAGAGTTACACAGGAACATTATTGGGCCTACACAGCAGAGGCTATATAATATTTAGAAATCAGATTTACTCCTCAACCCTCCCCGCTCCACCCAAAAAAAAGAAAAGAAAAAGAAAGACAGAAAAAGAAAAAAGGCCCAAGTGTGACACTGGCTACAACAATCTAAGAAAGTTCCAACAGCTTTTCTAACTGAAGTAATACTTATAGGAATTCTAATAGATGACTGAATAGCTATATAAAATAAGGAGAAAACTCATTGGTTTTAAGGGTAAGCGAGAGCTAATACAAAGCCCAACAGAAATAACATGCCTCTTTGCATCCACGCTAAAGTGGGTCAAGAAACAAGATCAGAGAATCCTGGGCCAGACAACATCAAAACATAGGGACTCTTTCTCCTCTCCATCCTTCAAACTTAATTCCTCCCTCTTAAGTTCAGTGGGCCATCAGGGAAATTAATAAGTAGGGTTGTTAAGGCAGAAACTTGAGAAGAATATAACATTTAACTGTGGTTGATGTGTCCATAGAATAGGAAAAGCTATTTCAATGTTTATAAGGGATTTCTGGAAGTTTCCATGAATACTGAAATATTTGTCAGTCTCCTGAGTCTATAAGGAGGCTATACAGCAATGCAGAATGATACATGGAAGCTACTGTTCTTATATAATCAGTCAACTCCATTCATTAAAGATATGAGTTTGAAAAGCAAATGCTTATATTCCCAAGAGACACAATAGAAGTGCTTATTTGTGTCACTATAAAAGCTAGAGTCCAGAGCTTGGTCAGTATAGACTCTGAAAGCAGTGACTTTCCATTAGTAAAATGTGCAACACAGGTATGACTATAATTACTCTGCCAGCCAAAGAGTAAATGTACCTGTAGTGGCTGGCAAAAATCCAAGACAATACTGCTCATAAAGAAGAAGAGAAAATGCTGGTGTATGTAGCAGAAAATATGGTTGTTTTGTTTATGTAATCTCTTGAGAACACATATTTGGCATCTGCCTTCCAATCTGATATATGGAAATAAATCAGTTTGTTGGGCATCTTAACAGTCGTCAGGTTGACAAACATATATATAAGTGTCTGTCTAAAAGAGCCCATCTAATCCCATTACAGTTAAGTACCTAGTTTGCAGGGAGTAATGTGATGAGACCTGCTATTTTTCTGGCCTTCTCTACACAGTTGGAAAGTCATCCTTAATATTTCTCATTTACCTTGTAGTACAGCAATGAAAATAATTTTGGTTCCCACTGGTGGTACATATTCATAGATACTCTGGACTTTGGAGCCTTTTAAATTAGAATCCTGGAAGCTAATTAAATTGGAAGTATGACAGGTTTGGGGAGGGAAGAAGGGGAAAAGAGAGCTAATCAAGCAGTACTTCCCAACTGTAATAAAGATACATTTTTTAATACAAATGGCTGCCTCAAAACCTTTTAGAGTTACACAGGAAGTAAGCCAATAAAATATTTAAAAGGAAAAGGTTTAAAAGCTTCAGAATAGGATGATCTCTATGAGGTCACTTAAATGCTCTTCAGGTCAAAAGGAGAATTATAGGGGCTATCCAGAGTAAGGAAGCAGGAGCAATAATAAGCTCTGAAAAGGACATTAAACATTAAGATTGCTGAATAAGTTGGTTAAACATTCTATTTAGAGGCAGGACAACAAAATAATCCTGTACACTTATATCAGTGGTACCCCATACCACTGATGGACAGTATTATTAATTCTCTAAAGACAAATAGTTCTGTCCTTTATTAAAGAACTTTGCTCTGCTTATCAAGGTCTAATTCTAAAACGCCAAATAATTTAAAGTTCTTTAGCATATTAAGAATTAAAAATAAAAGAAAAATGAAGAAAGATGCTTACCAGACTATCTAGTCCTCCTCCCAAGAGATCCACTGCCCCCACCTGCATGGAGGATACCTGTGGCACGTTGACTGGGGGACCAAGGTCAAGGTTTAAAAGGTCCCCCAGAAGGTCACCTTGAGAGGGGATAACCTGAGGCTGTTCCAAGTTGGTGGCAGTGGTGGTGCCAACAGGGCTGTCACCTGCATCAGTGCTGTAGTCATACACACACAAAGAGGGGAAAGGAGAAAAGTCAGTTTCACCCAGAACATAATAACAAGGCAACAAGTGAATGTCAGATATGTAAAACACTGGAGAGAAAAAACCTCTTATTTTATAATCAGTTGTTGATGTACATGAAGGGACGATAGCAATTCTTATTTTTATCAAAATATAGCTTCTAAAATGAAAATAAATGTATACTATATAACCTCAGTAGTTGATCAATTTTAATTGAGCACCTACTCTATGAGAGAGCACCATAATGAGAACTCTGGGGAAATATTAATATACAAATATGTATCTATATTTTGTCTTCAAGTAACTTATGCGCTAAACAAAAAAAAAATTAGCATTCACAAAATGACTAAAAAGCACATTCACTGTGCAACAGTTGAAATCAGCATTGTGTGAATGTCTGCATATTTACAGGGTATAGATGAGAAACAAACAAAACCAGGTGGGACTGATTTTAAAGGCATCTGGGAATGGTTGTGTGACTGACTAGACTTTGAAGAAGAATGGCATAGTTATGAGAAACTATTGATCAGAGACCTACAAAAAGGAAGGGATGGTTTATGCAAAAGCACAGTAATGAACAATCTGACTAGATTGGTGAAAAAATTATAGTGGCAGGAGCAGGGATTTGAATTGTTAAGATTTGGGGGAAAGAGAAGATAAGAAAAAAATAATTTTGAAAACTAGTCTGGAGAGTCAATTTTCTATGTGACAGGCAATGCAAAATCACTTTTATTTGTTGAACAAAGAACTAAAAATAACATTAGAAAAACATTATTCTAGCAGGTGTGTGCATAATGAACTGAAGTTGGGAGAATGGACATGAAGATAAGTCAACAGTAATCCAAATTGCTACTGCCACTACACTGTAAAAATAAAAAGGAAGTGGTGAGTTCCAAGATATTAAAAGGGCAGCATGGAGGGAAATGATCTTTTCAATAAATGGGGCTGAGTCAACTGGATAGCTGTGTGGGAAAAACTGAGCCTTGACTCTGAAACCTCGCAACATAAATAAAGAGATAAATCCGACATAAACGTGAATAGGAAAATCTAGGAGAGTATCTTGATGACCTTGGAATAGATGAAAGTTTCTATTAAAAAAAATTATAAAAAAAATACTGATGAACTGGACTTCATTAAAATTAAGAACATGTCTTCTTCAAATGAAAAAATTAAGAGAATGAGAAGGTATTCTCCACAGACGGGGAGAAAATATTTGCAATATACTTATTTGACAGAGGACTTAAGACAACTCATTAGAAATAAGAAAAAGATCAGTCACATCACAAAAGAGGATATACTAGCAGTCCATAAACACGAAGAGGTACTTCATCTTTACTCATCAGGAAAATGCAAATTAAAACTTCAACCAGCTACCACTACACACCCACCAGAATGGCCAAAATTTAAATGACTGACAATACTAAGTGCTGCTGAGTATGTGAACCACCTAGAACTCAACAGTACAATCACTTGGGGAAACTGGCAGTGTCACCTACAGCTGAATATACATCTATGACTCAGCAATTCCACTCCTAGGTGTATACACAAGGGAAATGAATATTTAAGTTTACCAAAAGACATACAAGAATATTCATAACAGCTTTATCCATAAGAGCTCCAAACTGGAAATAACCCCAAAAGTACATCAACGGGAAAAGATAAATTGTGGCATATCTGAACAATGAGATCCTATATACCAATAAATAGGAACACACAACTGATGACACAACATAGATTAGTCTCATAGACATGCTGCATGATAGAGGCCGGACACAGAAGAATAAATATTATATGGTTCCATTTATATGATGTTCAAGATCAGGCAAAACTAACCAAGAGTGACAGAAGTCAAAACAGTTGTTCTCTCTGGAGGGTAAGTATTAATAGCAAAGGGACATGAAGAAATCTTCTAGGGTGCTGGAATTATCCTTTATCTGATCAGGGTGGTGGTTATATGAGTATATACATATGGAAAAGTCTACTGAGCTATACACTACAGATTAGTGCATTATTAACACTAAGATTATAATAAATAAGTCAATTTAAAAGGTGGGGGGAAAATCTCACAAAGAAAACTCCAAGCTCAGTTGAGTTCACTGTAAATTTTTCCAAAAAAGAAAAAAAAAGCAAAATCAATCTTAGATAAATTTAAAAAAGAACAGAAAATGGCAACTGAAAAAATGTGAAAGTAGTTCAGACTGTTTATTGATTATTAAGGACTTAATCATTAAGAAAATATTAAAATCTAATTTTGTTAGGCTCGATAATATTTTGTGTTTTTGATAAGTCCTTATCTATTACAGTTACCATTTAAAGTATTTATGGGTGAAATGACATGAGGTCTGGAATTTAAAAGACTCTAGCTCCCCACCCCTCGAAATAACTGTGGCAACAGATAAATGGTAAGAATGGCAAAATAGTGATAACTGTTGAAACTGAGTGATGAGTATATGCGAGTTTTTTTATAATATTCTATCTTGCATGTTTTCTAATATTTATATTAAAGTTTTAAAAAAAGCAAAAACCACAAAATTCCATTAATAAATAAAAGTTGTCTTAAAAAACCTATGTAGGTTTTGACAATATTTGGAAATAAAGGACAAAAAAGAATGAAGAATCAAACTCAGAGAATAAACAAAAACTAAGAAGCAAAAGATTAGTGATGTTCCTTATAATAATCATAGAGGAACTGGAGGGATAAAGGGGAAAATAATATGTTGTTTTCAATTGTTTAGTTTCCACTAAGAAAAATAAGTAGAGAAGTCCAACAGGCAGCTAAGGACAAGGGACTGGCAGTCAGAGTTAGAGAAGTAAACTTGGGAAGAAATTCAAATACATATTTTAAGTGAAATCAGCAGAGTAAAAAAGAATAAGAAGACTAAGATCAAATGTCGGCTCGACCAATACTAGTTGTATGATCTTGGGCAAGTGGCAACTTTTCTGAGACAAGGTTTCACCAATAAAATTATAAAAAAAAAAAAGTAAATAAAATAAAAGTGTAACAATGTCACTAAAACACATGGTTCTATTTTAGGGAGGATCAAATAAAAACATGGTGTAAACTATAAAGTCTTGTAATAGATCAATGGTACCTGTGTTTAGTAGGTAAGTTCCCTAAAGGAATAGAGAGGCACAAAAAAGAAGGTTCAGAATGAGCCTTGTGATAGAACCAAGATTAATGATCGGAGAAGAGAATGGACACAGAACTGCAAAGATTAAAGAGAGAAAAGTAATCTAAAAAAGATAACTTAGGAGAAAAAGTGTCAAGAAAACCAAGATAAGGACAGGAGTGGAGGTGCAAATATAGCCAAAAATTAATAAAGTCAAAAAGGGAAGCAATTTCATATACACCTGGCAAGAAACGTATGAAATCTTCATAAATGGTATTTCTCTGCATATGAACATCTATCATCTTATGATGTGTGCCATGTAGGAAATGTGAAAGAACACATGGATTTATCAGTACCTCTAAATAGAAGGCAGAACAGGTAACAATGCATATTTTCCTTCACTATAATAGAAAGGGAAGAGTATTATAAGAAGACAAAATGAGGTGAAAAGTACATGATTCTACACATTCAAGTTAAGAAAATGCTAAATCATTATTATGCATTCTTTCTAAATAGAGAACACAAAAAATTAGCATGAAAATGTTTCCCATTGTGAACTACACAATTGTCATCAAAGCAATATTTTTAAAAGGTGAGATTTTTCTAAATTAGACAACTATTTACCATCTCACCCCCACAGAGCAGCTGACAAGTATAAGTATAGAAAGCAATACAAAATGAAAAAGTACTTTTTAAATCACTTTCCCAAGTGATTTAAAAATACCTAGTGAAGTAAACAGTTTTAAACGTTTAGAAGAGGCAGAATAAAATCTTACGTACAATGTTGCTGTATTTCATGTCAGAGGCATATCATTTAACCTTATGCTGCTGAAGAGAGCTAGGTAATGTCAGCACTATTACAGATATGCCATTCGAGGCAATATGTTATCCCTATTATTTCAAAAAAAGAGTTTTTATTTCTGCATTTGTGTTTCCTTTAAAAACACAAAACAAGCATAAATGACCACATAAGGCAGGGATCCTCAACCCCCGAGCCACAGACAGAAATGGTTCATTGGCCTGTTAGGAATCAGGCTGCACAGGAGGTGAGTGGTGGGCGAGTGAAGCTTCATCTGTATTTGCAGTCACTCTCCAGTGCTAGCATCAACGCCTCAGCTCCACCTCAGATCATCAGGCATTAGATTCTCAAAGGAGCATTGGTCCCTGGTGTCAAAAAGGTTGGGAACTACCAACATAAGGAATTGTGAAGATAACAAATTAAAGGCTATTAATAAGACCTTATGTAAGAGATTGTTTCTTCTTACGTAGTTTAAATACTGGTTCTTTTCTTGTGTTCTAGAAAGGGTTGTTTTTGTTTCTTGATTTGTTTCACTTTCTCCCTCCCACTTGAGGATCAAAAATTATCAGGATAAAAGTAATTTAAGTGGCATATAAATATGGTTACAGTGGCAAGTAAAAACAGAAAATACATATCTATTATCAAAACTTGCAGCACACACTGGGAGCTGTACTTACAAGTTAAATGGTCCTATTGAGAGAATGTTAAATATTATAAGGCCTAATTCTTACAAAGCCACAGTCTCTTTTGGGTGAAAATTACAGCACTTGCCCTGAAACCAAAGATTCAACTCAATTAAAGGCTAATGAAAGATTACTAATTTTCTTGGGTGTTTCTTCCGTTTTGTTTATCTGTTTAAATAGAGCCCAAAACGCTGACTACACTAATTTGTAAAGTAATAATTCTTACCCTCTGGCTACTCATGTACCACTTAAACGGCAATATATATTAGACAATGGTACAAGACACTCATCAATAGAAGTGCAATTACTCCAACCACTCTAGGGTCAAATTCTACTTAGATTTAAGATTATGATTAATGAAGGAAATTCTGAAACAATTATAAGATACCCAGTATAAGAGCTTATTAGAGTACTGCTCCTTCCAAATTAAAATTGTGAGATAGGTAAAAAGCCAAGAGTTCCATGTTACCTGAGAGCCTATTCATAATAAAATTTCTTACTGAGACAATCAATTTAATTTGGTAAAAAGAAACAAGTATGGGTCACTGAAAAACTATGTCTATATTGAATCTAGGCTGCTTTTATAAACACTCCTGCAAATACTATTTCATTAACAGCTTAACAGTATAAGAGAAGCTTATCTATAAGCTTCAACCAAAGTTATAGTAAAGGATAAAGATAGCTAAATGTGCAGGTAGGCTTTTTCCAAGTTTTCAACTGTGGGAAGATTTCTAGCCTTATCTTAATGGAGACTTAGGCAACTTTTGAACTTCATCAGTTTAAAAGACCTTCATCATAATTTTCCAAACCATAATCTTACCTACTCCCATATTTGAACAGTGGGGCCTTTCATCTATTGTGTGTGGTCACTGATACTCAGATGGAGGCCATAACATCAATAAAACAGGTTTACAAAATGCATAGCATTTTTATTTTCTAGGTATAAAAGCATGAGGAAGACCAACTCTGCCTAAGCAAAGAGTTACTTCTCAATCAAACCTAGTTTCACCTGCTTACCTCCCATGATGTATTGGCAAGTGTTTACGATGGATTCCATGACTTCCTTCCACAAAAGCATTGGGAGGCTTGTGGTACACAGAGGCCAAAGAACCAATGTGACAGATTAGCTCATCCAGCAAAGTTGGCTCAATAAGATCTGTCTCCTCAGAGATGAGTGGCTTCTCAGACAAGACTACCTCTTTGGCTGTAACAGGGTCCGTTGAGAGAAGGCGCCAATAAATATAGCCTCGATCTCGAAGGTCAGGATTATCAGAATCCTAATGGCAAAGGCAGGAAGGTTTGAATGAAACTTTTCTCCATACAGAAACCCAAATGCTGAATTTATTATAGAGGCAATGTTGTAGTGATTTATACAGAGTTGATGATTAAGACTCAATTTAGACTTAATATAGTTTTAACATAGTCATAATTTTATAATCTCTAATGTTTCAAAGAATTTAAAAAAGATTAAGATGGGTTAATCCTAAAACTCAAATTCAAAGCAGAGTTGGGAAAAGTAAGATAAAGTTTAATCCAGTGAAAAGTAACTGCTTGAGATGGCTTTGAGACATAAAATTTTTTTTTAACTGCTATAAATATTAGCAAGATTATTCATAAAATATATCATATATATTTCACCCATACTTCTTTTCTTCATTTCTATGGAGACATTGGCTAGGCTCTGGAAATAGATAACAACCAACAGTGCCTGAATTTAACGAGCTCACACAGTATTCATTATTATAATGAGATATTATTTTTTTTCAAAAAAAGCTGTTAAAGAGATCACATAACTGCTTCCAAAAGAGGTGATACTTGAATTTAGTGGTCTTGTTTTTCTGTGGTAGTTTTAAAGTAATTTTTACATGTTCATGGCTAAAAAAAATGATCATCAACGCCACATCATGATTTAGAAGTATTTAATATAAAAATAAGTCTCCCCCAACCATCCAACCCTAGACCACCTTAACTCCCATCCCCAAAATAGCCATATTAACAGTGTGATATTTATCTTTCCCAACAGCTCCCACGCAAACACATATTTATTTTATATAAAACCAGTTTGACATTATATATACTGCTCTGCAAGTTGCTTTCTGTATTGCCACATACAGCTGGTTTTCCTCTGTATGTGCAACACTACATCATTATTTATTAGTGCCTCATTAAAGAACATTTTGACTGTTGCCTTTTTCTCCTTCCTCCTCTCCTCTCTCCTCTCCTCCCCTCTCTTCTAGCCCTCTCTCCCTCCTCCTTCCATCCACCCATCCATCAATCTATCAATTTGTTTGTGATCATAATATCCTGATATCCAACTCTCAGAAAAAGTCTATATGGTGGCATTTATTTATGCACAAGTTGTTTCAATGGTATCATGTTATTAAAGGCAACGGTAAGTCCCTGTTTCAATTTCTGTATTTAAAACACACATACAAAAATATTTTCTTTAAACTAGGTCAGGGCTTCCATATGAGGGCTTCCATATGAGTTTATAAGTAAACAGATGAACTGATTCA
Organism: Eidolon dupreanum; assembly: GCA_028627145.1. NCBI lineage: Eukaryota > Metazoa > Chordata > Mammalia > Chiroptera > Pteropodidae > Eidolon > Eidolon dupreanum. Next base: position 80,122,883 of record CM053506.1, on the reverse strand, counting down.
TGATTTAGCCACTTAAAGCATATATTCGGCTCAATATAGCAATGACCTTCATAGTTTTGACTACATAGTTTTAAATGGTTTTTCTTAGTCACATATTTAATTTGCACTTCTAATGAATTGCTGGTTAAAAAAAAATACTGAAATAGTAGCAAGTTAACAGAGCATAAAAATGGTAAATTTTACCTCAAACTAATCTGTATCACATTCATAGGTTATACTGTTCTAATAGGAATGCGTATATGTATATGTATTCTATAGCATATCAAAATGTTTATAGTATTTGAAAAGCCAAAGTTTAACAAAGTAAACAGTGATAATATGCAGTTTAGATGATTATTTTGTTTAGTTTGGTTTTGTGAGGGGTAAACTGCTCCTGAGGAAGTGATTATAAATAGTAGACTGAACTCTCCTTGCTTAGATTTTCATTAGGAAACAAAACGTGAACATTATAAAACATAAACAAATTGATTTCTTTAAAAGAGTGGAATACAAGTTTCTTAAAATATCAGGTCAGAAAAGCAACACCCACCCTTGTTTCTGTTCATACATAAATTAAAAGTTCAATTTTAATCTATGTGTGTGTGTGTATACACACACACACAGTCCCCAAAGCATGTCATTTAAAATTTTTAGACCAGCTATGCTTTTTATTACACAATTAAAATGAACACTGCAAATCACTTAAGTGGAAAAATTTAGTTCGTCATTATAGATTAGTAATATTGTTAAAGGTATTAATATAAACTTTATATTATAGTTTAATGATATACTGGTCAAAATAAAATATCTTTTACTTCAAATTTCTCATATACCATGCACACATTTAACTAAATGGCCAAAAAAAATTCCTGTGGGGATTATATTCAAAATTACATATTTCTATGAAAAAAGTTTGAGTCCCTCACACATATAAAATACTGCAATAGGGCAAACTGCTGGAGATAGAATCACTGGATCAAAGGATGGACATTGACTTAAGAATATAGTCCTATGAGAAATAAGTATAAATTTTCCAAGACTGAAAGTCAAGAGGAGGCAAAGACTTCCACTGTTTGAACTCTGCTGTTCTGAGGGCTGACTCATTAGGCCAACTCTAAGCTGGCCTTCAGTGCCTCACTATCACATGAAGGCCACAATAAATCAAGCCAAGATTTGCGGCGGGGCAGGGGGGGAGAACCTTTGTATGATATTAATGTGCTACTATATGTTTGGTAACTTGGAAAACTTGCTTTTGGGCCTACTGTACTGCTAGCCCCATAGGCCCTTGTCAGATCTCAAGAAAATAGTTACTAAAAATTTGAGAGGTTCCAAAACAATTCTTAGCAGTCAAGCTCTAAAACAGTAATTCTTAATTTGTAATGTGCATCAATATTTTATTGACACACCAGGAATGCCATGAAAGTGTAGATTTCAATGCCAAATCACAGAGTTTCTGATTCAATATGTCAGAAGTGGGGCCAAGGAACCTGTACGTTTAACAAGCAGCACAGGTGATTTTTATAATGGTGGTCTGAAGTTCACAGATAGAAAAACTAAGATAAAGATTTCTCTTCCATGTACAAAAGGCAATTACTACAGTCTGAACATTTCTGTGTATATTCTTTGCTAAGTCCTCTGTAACTATCAAAGCAAAAAAGACAAATCTTTGAAAGGAAGCCACAATTCAAGGGTAGGTGTCTTTCCTCCTAATTAATAATACTTTTAATTATACTACCATTTTATTTAAAATCAGCAGCATGAAGATTTCACATATATGTCACATGAATTCTCAGCACAGATAAAGAATAGTATCAATTACTCTACTGTAGAGATAAAAGAAAAGCAGTATGAAAAAGATATTTGCTCAGTTGTGTCTTGAATCAGTGGATGTAGCAGAAATGGAACCCCACTACCCAATGTGAATTAACACAATTCAGCAGATCACACTGTCCTCAACTTAAATGGATACTTAAATATTAGTTTCTCATTTCACAAACTAAAGAAAAAAATCCCAACATCCATGGAAAAGATTTACATAAATGTGCTTATCCTTCATGCAAACTACTCAGATCTCATCAACTGGACCAAAAAATCTAGAGAAACTGCTTAATAATTACTTAAGCCAAATATGGAATCATCATCCACAATTATCTTAAAACTCCTAAGTTCACTTATATGTACTGGTTTATGCACAATAGTGCTTGAGGCAGGGAAAGCAGGGAATAAGTATTCTCAAAGTCATTCTTAACCTTCAGACTAGAGAAGTCAGCATAGCACAGTGAATAAGGACAAAGACTTCGGAGCCAGGTTACCTGGATTTCAGTCCTAGCTCTGCCCCATACAAAATGGACCTCTCTGTCTCAGTTTCCTCACCTATAAAATGGAATAGTAGCAGTATCAAATCCTTATGGAGATTGAATTAACATGTAAAGTACTTACTAGAATGTCTGGTACATAGTAATCAGTATACAAATGATTGTTGTTATTAAGATTCTATACTAGTCCTTGCATACAAAGTCTAGTATCAGGACTGTCTGAACCTTTATTTATACCCTGCCCTGTTCTAGAAATTCAGGAAAGCTTACAAAATGCATCTAAGGCTAGAGAGCATAAATTAGAAATAGAAGCAGAAAAATGCATGCCCAATGACCTACACATTTCCTACAGAAGATCTTTAAAACTGATTCTAAGGTTCTGAACAACTGATATGAAAAAGAATAGTCAGTTAAGCCATTCAGAGGGGCAGTTAATTACACAACAATGTGTAGGAGAATCCAAAACTGTCTCATACTAACTGGGGCAGAAATTTGTTTAATAGAGCCTCTTAAAGAAGAAAACATATAATGAATAAACAATGACTTTGACAACAGATCCAACTAGGATAGTTTCTCAAGACAACCCTTATTATGGCTGACATCAGTATTACTGAGCAAAAGCAAGTCTATGAGGGGTCAAATACAATGCAGTTTAGATACCCAGCTCTCTACTAATCTTCTAGCTTGATTCAGTCGTGAATTTTAACTATCTGTAAGAGCAGAGAATCCTTGTATCCTTTAAGCAATACTCCCTAAACACTTTAGCGCAGGCAAATTTTGATAAATACATGGAGGTAGTAAAATTGAGTTTGAACTCTGACAAAAATAATGAGTTATGTTCTCTGTTAAATAAGGATAATAGGCATTAATAAGCCAGTGGAGACACAGTTGAGAACTTGTGAATACAATGAAACTTACCATGGACACTTGCCTGATTATAAGACCACCCTTATCTTTTAAAAGACGAGCAGAAAGGAAGGAGCAAGGCGAAAATTCTCTTTGGAAAACTTTTTAAAATCTATCTTAACAGAGATACAGATGGGTGATCAAGGGTCTAGACTAGGAAGTCTAGAAAACTCAATTCAATACATAAAATATTAAATAAACATAATATTAAATAAACTGCCTTGATGTACGGAAATTACTTTGCTTCAGGCAAAGGAAGATGCTTAAAAGGGAAAATTTTTAAAATACTTCGAAGAGCTCTTACAAATAAACTTTAGAGGATGTGAAATTAATAACAAGATGACAGCTCAAACTAGGCAAAGTACTGCGAAAGTTTAAAATTTTGATAATATACCACTATAAAAAGATGAAAAAAAAATGGAAAACTGAATATCTGAAGCCCATTCCATGTATAGATACACATCTTAACTCTTGACAGCCTGCTAAAGTCAACCTGTTTTCAAATTGGATTAAAAATATTACTAAATCATGATAGATTAATGATCATTACACTTGTTACACTAGGAAAATTAATTATTTTAGTTTCTGTGGATATAAAATGGTGACCTGATTGCTAAGGCATTTGCCACACTCCTAAAACCAGAACCCATCCTAAAAGAGGACCAAAAATATCAAATAATTAAGGGAGCAGCACAAGCATGTTAAAATTAGTTAAAAAAAAAAAAAAAAAGGCTACTACTCAAGAAGGTGGAACACATGAGATCTTTATCAAAGCATTTAACATCTCTACATGGTACTTTTATTTCAAAGCTGATATTAAGCCACCCAGGAGGTACTGTGAGACTCAATGTCATTTTAACACCAGTATGTCCTTTAACACAAGTCTAAATTCAATTTTCACAAATTATAAAAACTGAAGTCAGTCAATTCATTTAAAAGCCATACAATCAGCTAATTTAGTGGAATATGTATGAGATGCTGTTTTTATATTCTAACAGGATCTAAAGACTGAACCCTTCCAATTAAAACTTCCCCAAATGAACTTTCTTGGGGAGTTTCATAATTTCCTACAACTGAAAACAAATCAATCCAAGCTTTTTCCAGATTTCTTACCTGTGTTGCCAAACTCAAGACCTGCTGTACCAGCTCCTGTGTTTCTGATGGTTTCTTGAGAAACAGCTTCACTATGGCAGTAAGCAGAGTGAGTTGCACCTAAGCAGATATAATTTGGTAAAAGGTATTTGCATTATCCATACTATCATTTCCAAAGCGGCATTTCTCCAACTATGAATTACTATTATTATTTTGATTAAGAGACAAAGGCTAAAACTGATTCAATAGCAACAATAGCAGTGAAAGGTTTTCATCAGCTGAAAACTCATCAGCCTTCTATCCCCAAACTGCATTTCTGGCATCAAAAATAGCTTATTTGTCTCTGGTTCAGAAAATCATTTGTATTTCTTAAAATACATGTTAACACCGTGACGGCAATAAAACTTGTTCCTGACCAAGTCCTTTATTATTTAATTCCATTAAAAGTTCAACTCTAAGGGAATCAGGGAATTATCTGCCATACTGAGGCAAAAGCCAAGACAGGAGAATTATGCCAGATCATAGCCAATTAAGAGTGGGCTGCTGAACCACAAAGTTACTGGCTTATATGTGTTCCTCGTAAAGGCCTATTAAATTACTATGGTGGATTACACATATCAACCTCAATTTGCAGAGAGTATAAATGTCAAGGGGAAAGGGTTTAATAATTTATCTGCTTCTCTGGACCTGTAGGTCTAAGGTCAGCTCTCTCAATTTTGGTAGAGACAGAAAATGGGAAGAAGACTAACCACAGGGAATCTTTTCAAACTGCACATGCCAGCCCTCTCCTCAGCCCCTAGTGAAAACCCCACTGCAATAAGCCATAACCATTAACTAACAGGAATGGGTAATTATTTTCAAATAACAGAAAATCAGAAAGTGTTAACTACTACTCTAAAGCAGTAGTTGTTAAAATGTGGTTCTGGATCAGCAGCAGCAGCATTACTCTGAAATCCGTAAGAAATAAAAATGCTCAGGCCCACCTCAGACCTACTGAGTCAGAACTCTAGGGATGAGAGCCTATCAACCTGTGCTTCAACAAGCTTTGCAGGTGTTTCTGGAGCTCATTAAAGTTTGAGAACCACTGGTCTAAGTTAGATAGGTTTGTTCCACCAGAAGTCAGCACAACTAAAAAAGATCATTCTTTTGGGAGAAAAATGAACAAAATACTATACGCATACAAATTCTTCCCCCACTCTACCCCCTAACAAAACTGCTGAACCTTTATTTTCCTTGAAATCTTCCCCAAAAGATCTATGACAGAGCATATACGAATGAGAACTTACCTGGGTGCTTTCATCATGAAAACCCTCCAGGAAGCTCTCTAGTAACTCATCTGCATTGTCAATTCTCTCAGCATATTCTCCCACAATCCAAATCATAGCTGCTCGAGCGTCTGGCTCATCCAGGGAGTCTAAGTTCTCACACAGAGTGGCAATGATACTTTCATACCTGGTATAACCAAATGAACTATGGTTACTGAGGGCAAAACTGAGAACTGCATTTAACAATGAAGGCTAAAGACAAAACCACAGACAAGGTACCCTAAACTAAGCCACGAAAATATAGGATTTTTTTGTTTGTTTTTTGTTTTTTGTTTTTTTTTTTGGTCAGAGAACGTACAGGCTTTAAGCCAGAAGATTATAAATGTCTTAAATTTCCCTTCAGTTATGTTTGAATAACTAAACCTTAAACCTTTATAAAAGCTCACCAGACATTCTTTTCACAAGAAAAAATTAACCTGTGGTGTAAGATAATACCGCTACCTTTCATTTCTAACAATCCCTCTTGTAACTAGATCAGAGAATTTTCCTATTATTCCATTTTGCTTTCATGTCAGAGGAACAGAAATTCTACTCTACTTTTAGGAATGGAGTTAGACAACTACAGAATCCAGACTAGAAATGGAAACTGTCCCTTAATCCACCTGTCTCTGCTTTTTACAAAAATCTTTATTTTCTTTCTTCCCAAGGCACCTGCACTAATGATTTGTTTCTCCAAAGAAACAGGTAATTCAAATATTTATAATTTTAAGGCTCTAAAGCTCTCATTTTTACCATGTTGAATCCATTTCCTTAGTTAATGTAGTTTTAAACATCAAAATGACACTGTATATTAGATGTAACAAATAAACAGTACACTTGTTTTGCACTATTTCTACTAGTTAAATCAAGTTTTGAATAGCTCTTTCTTAAAATTAAACTGTTATAATCCCTTACTAATATAAGCCAGAAATGAACACATTTCTCTACCAATTAAATTGTGATATACATCTCTACTCTTAATTAGGAAGTTTAGAAACCCAACATTCCTCTTTTCTCAGGAATGATAAAAGTATATGGTTCTTTTTCCAAAAGTACCATTTCTAATATTAAAGAATATATATATTGCTTAATAAACCACTACTTTGCTAAAATAATTTTTCTAATTTTGAGTTTAATCCACCACTAAGCTAACTTACTGCAAGTCGCTTCATTTAACACTATCTTTAAAGACTAATCAGAAGCTTCAGCATGAGATATCTATAATTTTAAGGCAAAATGAGAGTTAGGATGCTTACAAGATCTGTTTTTATTTCATTTCACTCTTTCAGATTCCTTAATTGCTTGCTTTCAAAATCAAATCTAAAAACTTATTTTTGCTTCATAAACTAAGAGGCCTTGATGTGAAAAATGTGTGGGGTGAAAATGTAGATTTTGCACCTACATATATATGGGAGATGCTACAATACTTCAGAAAAAGCCTAAGACCCTGATAATTTATTGAAACCTGGTTTATAATTTTCTGTAAAGTACTAGGTAACATTCAAAGTAAACAGTGCAGCTGTCACCTTCCTGGTTTCTACAATAGGATGATTATATAATTTATCATTTAAACAGACACTGCTGAGAGTGAAAAGGGACACAAGTATTAATTGTGCCTGATACAGGCATGAACTAGAATCATACCCAGACAACATGGATATGTGAGTATCCTATTTAATAATAACTACCATCCAAGACCCTGGTTAACTTCAATATATGCCCATCAACAGTACATATTCAGATAGTTTCAATTCTCCTAAAGTAATAAAGCAGGGTGAAAAATCAGGTTTTAATCTCTGTGCTAACCACCTTATAAGTTTCTGATTTTTAATTATCCTATTATGACCAGTTCCATTACAAAGAGTAAGTCTTACCTAGCCAACTTCAAAATGCCTTACTTAAACATTTCCTAAATGATTTGAGGAAGAGGAGTAGAAGTATTTGGACATACTTGTTAGGGTACTTGCGGAAAATGTCCCTGATGACAACAATCGCCTCTTGGACCACATAATTTACTTTGGTCTGGATGAGATCAAGCAATGTGCTTACACAACGTTCTGCAGATTGCTGTGAAGAGGAACATCATAAATGAGAAGTCAGATGATCTATCCAATAATACAACCTTAATATCAAAAAAATTTTGAAACATATAGGTGCATCAACTAAACTAGACTAAAAGATCAGGCACTTAATTTGACTAAGCTATACAAGAGGCTGGGCTATCTAATGGAGATATACAGAAATTCTAGATATACCCCAAATTTTACTCGCTACAAAATATATTGACAGATGACTCAGTTCAAATGAAAAGAAATCATCTTGCAGAGCCAGGAACATAAAAATAAGAATAGTAAGTCAAGGTAGGAGGGAAAAATAAGAATGATAGAATAAGCCAAGACAGGAGGCCTTTGTCTGGAGTTCATGGATGAGTGGCAACAGCAGAAGGCAACTTTAAACCTCTTGAAATGAAATTGCCAAATTTCACATGTGCATACAGCTTTTTTTTTTCTCCAGGGAGAGGGTCTTTCATTGTATTTTCAAAGTTATCTGTGACTTAAAAAACTCTTAGAAAAATTTGCCATCTTTTGGGCTATATAACTATGGACTTAGGTAAACTGCAATTTTCCACAGCCTAGAGTTCATCCATAGAATAGAATTTAATCTATTAACTTTTCAATAATGAAGGGAATATAGGAGAATACAAGAGAAAACTAATGTACTGAAACTATATGTCATCGTTTTTAAAAAGAGAATGGCTCCAGAACAGAGATCCTAAAAATGAAGGACTGATTTATCATATATGACAATGTACCATGATGGGTCACTCCAGTAAATGTCTCCTGATCGGATGCAACAGAAAGTACACAGCAACACCTAAGAAGTATTCTTGCCAAAAACACTGAATGTGGATATTACTAAGCCTCCAGATCTATTTATATGAAGGGGATAGAGGAATGAGATAAGTGACACTAAAATACAATTAGCCAAATCTAGACTGAGGAATTCTACAAGCCTAATGTAATGACCTAGTCCCTTTAACAAATGGCACCAAAATAAGTAGAAACTTAAGAACATTAACCAAATGCAATCAATATGTGGATCTTGTTTAGACTGATTTGAAAACGCCAACTATAAAGAGATTTAGACACAATTAGGGAAAATTAAACAGGGACTGGGCATTCAATGAAATTAGGAATTACTATTAGTTGTTGGGTATAGTAATGGTATTGTGACAATATTTTTTTGTAAAGGACCTTATCTATTAGATATACCCATTGGACCACTCTAGTAAAATCAAACCTGGGATATGCATTAAGATACAATTGCATTGCACTCCGTTTTAAAAGATGGGGAGGGAGAAGATAAAACAATATCAGCAACATACTGATGTTTGTTCAAGATGAATGATAGGTAAATGAGAGTTCATTTGTCAATTTTACTTAAGTATAGACCTAAAAATTTCTGTAATAAAATCTTTTAAACATATTATAATAATTTAAACCATTCCAACCAATTTAATAAAAATAAAATTTCATTTTGAGGATATTCATATGAGGTCATATATATGTGATGTTTCTGTTGTACCATGAAATAATTCTCCCATTTTTTATGTATTTTTTCCATTTTTGTATTCTGTTTTATTCATTTTCAGCTTGTAATTCCTGTGCTGTTACTGCAACAGCAAAAAAGTTGAAAAAAGTTAAAAATATATGTTGTGATAAGTTACAAAATACGTAAGATACAGGCTGCTGTTAAGAATTATATTATCTTATCATAAATTAGATAATACAAATAAAGTGCTTACCATGGGGTTTGGTATAAAGCTAACATTTAGTGAGCCCTTAGGATTATTATTATAATAAAGACAAACAAAAAGACATTTCTCATGATGCATGAATATCAAAAAACATTTAAGTCTGAGATTGTAATTTTCCAGCAAACAGTCAGTGCAACTATACTGCTTTTGATTAAAAGAAAATTACTACCAATAAAGCACTATGGCAGAAGAGCAAGAATAAACATCCAATCATTGTACACATAAAAAAGTCCAGAGAGAGAGAGAAGCACACATATAAAATTTAGCATATGATAAAGACAACATTTCATAACACCAGAGATTGTTTTGGTGATTGATCCCTATACTCATATCTTTCACCAAAATTATTTCAAATTATTCTAATTAGTGATTAAAAACATCTTTAAATGTAAAAAAAAAATCATTCCCATACAAGTAGAAAATAAAGATGAACTTTACATAACTCTGAGGTGAAGCACAATGTTCTAGGTGTGCTATTAAAGATACTATAGAGGAAAAAACCTGATAGAGATCATTACATAAGAAAATGTAAACTTCTGTGTATCAGAAAGTCAAATGAAATCAAAAGGAAAACAAATTGGAAAAATAACTGCTAATGAAGTGAAGAATTAATATCTTTAATTATAAAGAACTTTAAAAAAAATGGAAGAGATAAACCCATTGGAAAAGGTGCACGAGACATAAACAAGCAATTTCAAATGGGTAATAAGCATAAGGAAAAAAATGTTCACTTCAAATAGAGATCATAGGTTTGGCTACAATCCTCCTTATACCATTATTTGGAAAAAGAGCAGTAACAACTTTAAGGTCCTACAATAAGGGAAAGGCTAAATAAGTTATGAAACAATCACATATTGTGTCTATAAACCACTAAAAAAGTAAAATGTTATCAGCAACATGGAAAAATGTCCATGTATGAAAAAGAAAAAAGACTAATAAAGTAAATGGCCTATATAGAATGATGTCATTTTTTTGTAAAAAACAAAACAAAAAACCCTGTGTATGGAGGACTACATAAATGAAGATTTAAAATCATATTCATATCATCTCTGGGAGGGTGGAATGGGGACAGGAGAAAGCAGAGTGTTCTATTTTCCTTTAACTTGTCTTTTTTTATGATTTTATGTAGTAAACACATATGGCTTTTCTAAGAAGAAAAATATAATTTTTCTTAGTTTTCAAATTAAGGGATGAGGCACAAATCCATCTCTTATCTTGATCTATAAAGATTTGAAATGGTAAACACCAAAGAAGATTAGAAAGTGAGGAACTCATGGTATTAGCTTAGTGTCAAGAAAGGCCAAGGTTTATCTCCTCCTTAAGGAAATAGGTATATGTATAAGGGTATACAATTTTAATTTATCAATCGAATCTTAATAAAGCTGGGGAGAGGGGAAGTAAAATCTATTTAAAAAAAAAAAACAAACAAAAAGAAATAGGCAAAAGTTACTGGGGATAAAAAGTACTGTGGGATTGCTTTTTCAGTGCTATTTATTGACTCAACAACTCACTGCTTAATCTTTAACCTAACCAACTTAATATAACAAAATTATATATTTTCTTCACCTAAAGATTCTTATAGTAACATAGAACATCTGTATTTACAGTCATGATAAAAATATAAATGCAACTCTTAAAGACACCTAACCTTTCCAATAGGCTCCGTTCTCTTAGCTAAGCACTAAACTAAAATTCATTTTTTTCTCATTCATCGCATCTTTGAAACCAACTACACATTAAAAAAAGGGTAAGATGCCCTGAAAGAAAGCAGCAACTATAACAGAAAGTTTATTACAATTCCTTCACTAGTTCTTCCCTTTGTCCAACAGATGCGTTAATTAAAAACAGCATCAGTGCCTCTCCTGCTCCATTAACTGTTTGAGCTAGACAATCCTTTCCAGCTAATAACTTTCATGATTGAAACAGTTCTAGGAAAAGTTCTAAGGCAAATCTAGGCAACTTGAGATCAACAGTAAAAGAGAGCACTGGATAATAGGCAGGACTCCTTAAGACTGATCTTAAGTTTATTGAGAAAGTTCATTCCTCACATACTCCCACCAGGGCACCTTAAGTCAAAGCAAAAAGTGAAAGCCATCATAAGCTTATCTTTTCCAGATGATTATGGACAACTTTTCAATTAGTCACAATACACAGCACTAATAACCTCTGGGATTTAAGTGCTTTGAGAACACTTTCTAGTAATTCCAAGAATAGAAAATCTTTTATAACTTTGGAATGGAACATAACTTTGTATCACTCTTTAGAGCCTTGTCAGAGAGGTCAATAAGACAATGACAGTCTGGAAGTGACAAGCACAAAATGACTCCAATACTACTAAAATCTCTCTCAAAATTGTCTATGTTAACATTAACAGTAAGCAGGTGGTTATACCGTCATAAAAAAAAAAAAAGAGAAAAGGTAAGTCTGTGAAGTGTGGTGATGAAAAAAGATGTAATGCATCAAGATCCAATAAACAGACTTTCCTATTTCTGAAATGAAGCAATTGAAGTGAATTAAATATCTGAAGCAACTGAAATAGAATGAGGAGTAGAAACCAAGATTAACTTCTCGGTGTAACTCCTAGTCTACTAAATGATTTATCAATGTTAACTTCAGGTAGCAGTACTAACTTAAAAACAAAGGCAAATTTGGAGCTTGGCTTTCATAGATGCTTCTCTGACACAGAATCTGTTTCCTTCTGTTCCCATGAAGTATTAGTCATACTGTAGGAATTACTTTAGTATCCTTGAGAAGTCATATGGTCCAACCCTCTGCCTCTATACAGAATTGTATATAGTCAAGTAGCAAGAATATGGAGCTCTGAATATATAATAATATAGTGAACAGAAGCCATCACTAATTTTAACAAATTTATGAATGAGGAGAAACAAATGGAGGACTGGAGACTGAGAAAGAAGGTAATGTAAGTTGTAGCCTAAAATACCTACCGAAAGGCTGCAACCAAGCTAGAAACAAATCTGCCCTCTAAGACCACAGAGGGGTTCAAGAGGACTTAAATTCAAGAAGACTTCCAAGTAAAGATCACCTCCCTGTCCTAAAGCAGAAACCTGCCAGCTGACAGCCCTGCCTATGTGCATAGAAGTCCTAATCAACTTTTCTGTTATCTCATTGTTAAATATTAATGGACTGCACTTTGCTATGTGCAAGGTATACACCTCACTTAAAAACTATGTATTGACATGCAACCATCACTATATAATAGTCCAGATAATTAAATTCAAACAAAAGAAAAAACTGTAATTCTTATCCCCAAAGATTCAAGAAACTATTGGAATCACACAAAAAAAGGAATGCTATGAAAAAAGTAGCGACAGTAAAAAGAGCAATGAAAAGAGGCTGTATGGAATGATGGCTGTGCAGAGGGAAAAAAGAAATCAGCAAGACGACAGGAAACTGGAAGAAAAAAGGGTGTAGGACAAAAAGAGGTTTACAGATTTGATATTACGCTTGAAAAGTGGAAGAAGATAGGAATGCAATGAAGACACAGTGCAAGAAAAAAAGAAAGACCATTATACAAACTCCATAAAAAACAAGTCTCTGCAAGAAAACATCATTTGCACTGTATTGGCCCTATACATTTAGTCATAATATGCATAGTAAGTTTTGCAAGCCTATAGTTGACAGAACAAAAAATACAGGTGTATTTTCTCAATTTACAAGACAATCAACACAGGAACAAAAACCCTCATGGTATATGGGAAAATAGGAGAGGAAAGAAGTAGAAAAGGTAGGGTATATGAACTAAGTTGCTCATCTCACAGGAGAAAATTAACAATGTCTATAATTAGTAAATCAGTAAATAATGGCATAAGCATATTATTTAGAGAGGTATGAAAATATCTCTAAAGAATAACTAAAACCAGAAACATGATTAAAATATTCCTCTCTGAGAAAAGAGACTGAAGATAACTGCTTTTCATTAAAAATCCTTAATATTTTAATTATGTGCTTTATTATTTTGATAAACTTTAAAAATGTATTTTAAAGAAAGGAGTAAAGAGAACACTCAGAATCCCATAACATGATCACAACTACCATTAGACACTTGCCTCCACCTTGATGGCACATCGTCCAATGGCCCGCACAGCTTTGCGAACAAAGTCAACATCCACCTCTGTGGCATATTCCTTCAGTTCTGCGAGAACCTGTTAAAAACCCAGGAAGTGGACAATCATTAAGGATTCTTAAATAGTAATTTCATGGCCTAGCTTTTTCTGAAGGCTAGACCTTAAGATCTAAGTCATTATAACCTTGAGACCACTTAAAGTCCGACCTGAGCAATGTTGGCTTGGGATGCCAAACGAATCATGATGTCCAACTTCTCAAGTTTAACATAGATGGGATCATTGTACTTCACAAAGAAGACTTTAATTTCTTGCTTCAAGATTTCAGGCCTGTGATACATAGAAACACAAGATAAGGAAGGTGAGGCATATATGGATATCCTTCTGAGTATGTATTAATATCTAATCTAGGCCTCTCTGCTTTCCTCCCATTCTACCCCACCCCCCCAGGGGAAGAAAACAAACTCACAAACTTCCCCTACATCCCTCTATTCTTATCAGTTCAATTTAGCAGACTATTTTTATCCCTTTAAAGGGTAAGGGTACATGTTGTCAAGAATTGCTGAAGAACAGCAATCTTGCTCTAAACTATGGCTGAACCATATCAAGTAGGCGCTAGCTGGTATGCTATTAAGAGATACTTGAGAAAAACGAATTGAATTACAGAGGAACAACAGGCATTTATTATAGGAATACTCCAAAATCAATTGTTAGCCTCCTGATCATGAGACAAGTTGCTCTGCCACACAACATTTTCATTTCCAAACACTAAAAAGAGCTCAACATTGGCCTCTTTAATAGTGATATTAAGTTTAATTAAAAATTACAAACACTCTAATCACCAATTCATTTTTCCCAACCTTTTCTGGACAATTAGGTTGATGTTCCTCAGGGCGACGTACTGCACCTCTGGCTCCCCAGACAGCAAAGTGACAAGTGGAGGGGCCAACTTCTTCAGTAGCATATTGTAGTAGTCAGAGTCCTTAGGTAACAACTCCAAAAATTTCATTAGAACTTTTACTGCTGAAAGCACCACTGCTGAATTGGCATGAGAGAGGCGGGGAGTTACCCGCTCACAGATGCTGAGGGCAGAAAAGGAAAAATCAACATCTTGAATTATAATTTCTTTGCTCAATCCAGTTTATATGGCAATGTGTCAGAGTCCCATGGCCCAAGTATCAAGAAATTAGAGAATCAGTTAGAAAAGTCAAAGCTCCATGCGTAGGTAAAACTGGGATCCAACACTGCAGAAGCCTCATTCCCAGCACACTGCAGGCAGAGCAGGGACATAAGAAGACTCTAGGAAACCAGCAATAAGGGATGTTCAAACTGGAAGGAAACTACCCAATACCCAAAAAACTTGAAGCTCACACCATTTACCTTCCAGTTTTACAGTCCTCTCTGTCTCCCCATATTATGTAAGGGCTCCCTGCCTCACAGCCCATTTCTCCTCAACCTACAGGAAGTCAAATTGAGCATTCTGAGAGTTATTTTCATAGTGAGAGATAGCAACCAACTGTGACTGAAGGTTTCACTGTTAAGATGAAGGAGAAGATGGGTTGACAGGGAAAACCACGGTACCCCTTGCCTTCAGAATAATAAAAGAATCTCTAAAAGGGTTTTTGCCTGTTTTTAAACAACAATACACCATTGCAATAGTCTCCCAACCTCTTCCCCATCTCCTAATCCCTGCTACCTACACTTAGATGCCTCATGTAATCTTTAGTATTTAATTATCTGTAAAGGATTCTTCAGAACTTAACCCAATTTCAATAGCTCTTGGGCAAGGTAAGTGGCTACTGACGATATTCAGTTAAGAATACAAGATAACTAGGCTGCGTTTCTCTCCCTCCCTTCTGTATCTGCTTGGCTAACTCCCTGACCTCCTTCAGGTCTTTACACAAATGCCAACTTCTCAGTAAGGCTTTCCCTGACTACCCTTTTAAAAAATACAACTCATCCCCAAATGCCTAGAATTTCTTAGATCCCTTCCCTTCTTTATCTTTCTCTTTAGCACTTATCATCATCTGACATATTACATATTACACAAGTGTATTACATATATTTCTGCTCTATCCCTCAAAATAAGTGTTTCATAAGGGCTATGATTTGTTTGTCCATTGCTTATCCTCGAAGCCTAGAATAGTACCTAGCACACAACATGGGCTCCATAAATGCTTCCTGAGTGAATGAATAAGTATGAGATGTCAATGACTGACAGAAAATAAATTCTACTTAAAGTTCTTTCCAGAAAATAGTTGTACTTTCAATGATGGAAAGAAACTATCAGAGTGAAATTTAGCTAGTCTGGAGGGAACGATTTCCCAGACAAATGAAGAGCGCTTACTTTACAACAGCTTGAACAACAGCCAGGCAAGGAAGGTTCTTATCTAATGAAAAGTCAACATTTCCTAAGAAGCTCTTGGCCTAGTACAGTGCTATAGACACAAAATGCTCAATAAAAATGGGTGATAATTCCAGTTCTGTAAACTAAAATGTATGTATGTATATATGAAATTTAGTAGTCAATTTCTGATAGTCACAGAAAATTTGCAGCACTACAGTGGTAAAGGCCTGAGCAGAACAATCCAGGTGCGTCTTCTAAAATCTCCCAATTCAAACTGACATGATTTCTATAGCTAAAGGAAGACATCATATATTTTGCTGGCTCCAAAACACTCTCTCTAATACTGAATTATAGGTATAGCTCAGCTCATGCCACTTGCTATATATCCAATAGAATGAAAAGTGTGTCACTATAGTGAAGGACACCCAAAAACCTTTATTTGTCCAATGGCCAGCAAGTGCTAATGGGAGATGTGAGATCCTGATGAGGGAGATTTTAGCAAAGCATATCTGTACTTCTTTGTTTCATTTTCAAACAAGAAATGAAAAACGCACATCTCTTAGGAAGAGCTATTTTTGCATGGTTTATTCCACTACCTAAAATGTTTCTCGATCCAGTGAGAAAATACTGTGGGATAGTAATATCTATCCTATAAGCCACTGTTCTTCCTCAACCTAACAGACCCTTATTCTAATACAGACATTAGAACATATTAAACCAATCTAGACCAGATACAATCCAGAAAACAGGACTGACCTCTGAGCCTCGCGGTCATCCTTAGGGTTGTAATTAGACAGGCAGTCCAGGATGAATATCTGACCCCATTCAGTGCACTCATTTAGGGCCGTCAACAGCTTATTAATGTTCTGTGGATTCAGATCAAGTAAGTTGCTATTTGGGTGAGATTCACTGATTTCAGATAATGCTGCTACAGCATTAGCCACCACCTAGGAAAGAAGCAGATATGAACTTGATTTATCAAGAACAATACAACTACTTAAGACAAATACTTAATCTTCTCTGGATCACTTCATAGTTCTCAACTCATAACCATTCCTGAATATTTTAGTCAGCTAAAAACAGATAAGCTGTTTTCAAAACATCTGTTAAACCACCGATGATAGCATATATAGCTTCCTACTGGGCAGACAACCCAGAATTAAAACAATTCATATATTAGCAAAAAGTCATACATAATTTACTATTAAAACATTAACTATTTTAATAGTACTCAGAGCTGTCAAAAGAAATCAAGACATATAAACAGCTAAAAAAGTACTGAAGTTTAAATATGACACATGTACATTAGGTAATGGGGAAAAAAATGTAGGCCATATAATCTTACAGGTGTGTGGGTGTGCATGTATGGGGTAGTGGGAGGTGACACCATCAATCATATCATGAGCCCTGGAATAATAAAATTTGAGCTTGAAACCCTTGTTCCCTATTATATACTGTTGGGAAACCACATAATCTCTGAAATTCAGTTTCTTCATCTGAAAACTAGGGATAATTTAATCTACCTCACAGATTAGCTTTAGTTTGAGGGTAAAATCAGATGACATATGTATAAATTCTTTCCACAAAGCCTTATGCAAAATGAAGGTGGTGATATTGTCATAATTCACCAGGACTAACTTGCAGTTTTTCACATTAACATCTCTGAAATTGGGATATATTTTATAACCAGAGGCACGTCAGTTTACTAGAAAGTATTTTTCATTTCTAGGTAATACAGAAAATAATAATGCATCTTATAATAAATGGAATCTTAGAGTCAATGAAATATGTATTTTGGATGTATCCTTCTTTAAGACAGTATGATAAATGAAAAGTTGCTAGTGAATATAAGAAAGTAAACTTGTATCCTGACTTACACATCTGGGAATCAATTACTTTATAAATAGTCATTGTTTATAGATTTGTTATGTTAAAAATAATTTATAATGTTGATAAGGTATTCACTTTTTTCTTGCAAAAATACTCCCAAATAACCAAAAACATAAACAAAAGAAAACCTATACCATGGCCCTGTACAAGTGAATTTAAAACCACATTTTGAAGTGAGGCTCCCAGTTGTTACTAAAGATTATAAGGTAAGGCTGCATATAAATATTCTCTAAGTATAAATGAGATGTGATGGGAGAGAGTAGCTTTAGTAATTAATGTTTAAAAGATTCTCAAAAATGTCAACTCATTGTTAGTTCTTACTAAAGTCTCTTGCTAAAAGTTTGAGAAATTAGGAGTTGTATGATTATCCTTTTGTTAGCAAGGGAAGAAACAATGCCACAATTTAGCTGTTAATTTTAATATCTACATTCTCTGCATAGTCTGTAGATTATTGCAGCATATGATTTTAGCTGGAAGATACATGTCTGTAGAATATCATTTTTTAATCAAATAATACACTTATGACAATATTCATTATTATGTTAAAGATAATGATGCCACAAATGAAGTCATCTTCAGCTATAATTTTGTGATCAGAAAATTCCAAGATGAAACATCAAAGGCTCAAGTGGTTAATTATGATTTATGGATATAACATTTTACTGTTATGAAAACAAATCAGGAAGAATTATCTAGTCCACCTACCGCATGACAGTATAGCATGTATGAGGCTCTGACTTAATTTTTGTTTGCTAACTCTACCATCAAACATGAGATTTAATTAAAAATAAAAGCCATTATTTAGTGAAATAATAATTCTGTTCATCATTTCAGTGCTTTACATGCAGGGAAAAGATGTTTTACTTCCCATGTACAATACACTTGATAGACCTGCTTATAGTATAAAGAATCAAAATGTCATACAAAAAGACCAAATGCCTGTTTTCATCTACTGCTGCCGACACATGCCAAATCTTGGTTACCAGTTGTCCAAAATAAATACCCTATATGACTTACCATTTCTGCCAGTCAAATCCTACTGTTACAACAAAAAAGGTAAACAAGGTCTGTTGATAAGAAATGTGGAAGAAAAGGTAAGAATTAGAGGAATTAGAAACATTGGGGAGGAAAGAGAATAGAAGGATGCTGAACAGAATGAACAATTAGAATTCCTTTGGCAGTTAGAAATCAAACCAAGTGTATAACGCAGCTAAAAAAGTATATGTTCTGAAAAAAAAAAAGTATATGTTTTGGTGGCAAAATAGGCAATTTCCACGGATTATCACATTAAAACAAGAAAGGAAATAGGGAAAAGTCAGTCTAATTAAAAGATCAAGAGATCAAATTATACGATTATGTTTAGAAAACTTTGTTCTGTGACAAGAGACTACTGCCAGTCACTGAGACAATGACCAACCAAAGGAAACACATTCCCCAATAAAATTCTACTGTTTCTATAAAATTCTTTTAAGTTCCTTCTATACTACCTGTCCACTTTCATCTCCTAGCTGTCACATTCAGACTGTTGTTTTCAGAAACAAACTGAGTTGGGCCCACAAGGAACTGCTTAGAGTTCTTCTAGTCAGTATACCATGTTTCTTTAATGGAAACTTAAAATAAGTTAGACATATTGTCTCTAAAGTAGACAAAGAAAAAGACTGACTTCAAAATAGCAACTAGGTGGCTAGGGTATACAGGATGATTCACTTGTCAGTGTTTATTCTCTGTTCCTCTTAAATTTTGTACAACTACATAGTATATCTATTGTCTATTAAAAAAAAAAAAACCTGAAAACTTAAGATCTATTTCCTTTTTCCAGAAAGCCTTCTCCAAACAATAATATCACAAAGGAACAAATCTGATCCTTGAAGTAAATGCTTTGATTTACTGGTATATTAAAACAAAGGTTATCTCTTTCACTTGAACCATCACTTCGAATTGGAACTAACACATGTAACATTTTTCCCCTCTAGAAAATTGACATTTCTTTTAGGGAAAACTACCATAAAGAGAATAATGGCCTTTTAACTATAATCTCAGAAAAATTAGAGTTCCCAAAAAAGAAAGGGATTTCTAAAGCAAGTTTTACTTTAAAAATGAATTTATAAATAGGGTTAGAAAAATTCAGTGGCTTACTTAAGTCAACATAGCCAGAAAGGGATAGTGCTTGAATATGAACTCAAGGTCTTATCTGATTCCAGTGTCTGAATACTAATCATTCTACATCCAGCATTTATAATGTTCCAAGAGCTGTGAACTTCAATGGGGGGAAAGAAAAAGAAAAATCTGAATTGAGGGAGGATAATATAATCAAAACATTATTTCCAGGCAAAGGTGACACGCAGACTTACACAAGGAGAGAAAAATTTATTCCTCTACTTTATTTCAGAGATAATCATATCCCAGCAGCATTTAAAAAGGCAAGATTTACTATCCAGCCATAAAATCTGATTTATAAGCTACCCTTATCTTATACACAGAAATTCTGAGGACATAGATTTGACCTCTTTTTCTAAAAAGCAAGCTGGAGCAGTGGATATGATTAGAATAAAAATGACCCCGTGAAAAAGAACTCTAAAAAGAAACCTAGATATACACTGAAAGAATATCAGAAAGATCCTTTATGAGATATCTCTTGCACATTCCCATCCCTTTGAATAATTTTCATTCTAGACTCTAATTTCACTCATTTTCACAGCCTCAGAATCCAAGAAAGATATCACTTTCCAGTCCAGTGACTTCCTCTTATTAACTAAATTACTACTTTGAGGACTTTCATTTCCAGCAATGACCTTCAAGGGTTTCACACACACTGAACAGATTAATGCTTCTGTTTTCCTGTACAATTTACAATCCTTTTGGCTGGTGCCCCTGAGGACTTGAATAAAGTGAAAGTGGTAGGCAGACCAAAACTATTATGATGAAATATACAGGTGGTTTACATAATCTTATCCTCTTAAAATCAGCAACAGTTTGGAATCTCACTTTCTCTCTTAGGGAGTTGTCTCAAGTGACATGTTAAAGGAAAGGGCAAGATATTATTTGTTCTAGGCATGTTTCCATCATTATTATCTCTTTAAGGATACAATGGCTACATGATACAAGTTAATTTTTTTCCTTTCAAAAAGTAGAACTTAGAGTTCATGCTTTAATACAAGATGCTGTCCAGAATGCCAACTGGTAATATGACTATACTACATTCTGTAATGTTCTGTTTTTTTCCATCTTCTTCCCCAGAATGAAGTTGAGTCAACATATCTTATTATGGTAAGAAAGTCTGAATACATGGTTAACATGGTTAATCTATAAGATTTATAAATAAGTCTCAATAAAAGTCATTACTTAAGTGGCTTAAGGTGTGGTCTGACAAAACACAAATATTCTCAAAACCAAAACACCACAAATAAATATCAACAAATAGACAAAAAGCACTCCTAATAATTAGTTACTAGGCCCATCTATGATCTTTAGGTACACAACTGCTTTAAAGGTATATCCTTGAACAATTACCTTTTAAAAGTAACTCTTTTCATTCAGTTATGTAGTAACTTGATTTAGCTTGATTTGTGGGTAAGCTACCCTCAGAATTGCCCTAAAAAATATATCTGGCTTTAAATAACATACACAAAAGAATTAAATATCTTTTAAAAATAAACTTGCCAAAATTAATCCTTCTAAAATCATAAATACCCAGCACCACAATCACTATACAATACAGAACATAAATGTTTGTTATTATTAAGGATTTAACTCTATACCAAGTTCAGTATTAAGTGCTTTGTAAGCCCTCTATTCTTTAATGTTCACAACAATCCTATGACAGAAGCACTATTTATAATCTCCATTTGGTAGATGAGGATACTGAGAAGATTGGGGCAACCACACAGTAAGAAATGGCAGAACCAGGATACATACCTAAGTCTGGTTCTAGAGCCCAAGTTTCAACCACTATACTATAGTAAGGGGTGGGGGGGAGAAAATTCCACAGTTACCAAGTACTTTTCTGTTTATGAGATACTTTCATACAGAGTGAGTCAACTCTATATAAAAGAAAGTAATTAAATGCAATTTGGTACCCTGGACTGAATCTTGGAATAGCAAAAGAACATGTGTGTTGAAACAGGCAAAATCCAAATAAAGTCTGTACTTCAGTTAATAATAAGGTACCAATGCTAATTTTTTAGTTTTGACAAATGAACCATGGTTATGTAAGATGTTAACATTAAATGAAACTGAGTGAAGGGCATATGGGAACTTTCTGTACTATCTTTGCAACTTTCCTGTAAATCTAAAATTACTCCCCTCCAAAATCAGCTTAAAAAAACCCCTAAGTCAGTAATAATTGATAAAACAAAAATCAACTTAAAAAAGAGAATACACAGAAAAAGATTTCCACAAAGTTTATTACAAAGGAAAACAAAAATCATTTGCTTCCTCCATAGAGACAAAAAAGCACTCATATCAACCAGTGGAAAACTCAGGAGGTGAGCTCAGTCGGCCTTTTATCAAAGCAACTTCCAATGATTCCACTTACTCAACACTCCAATCCTGTAGAAATTAACAGCAGCTCCTCTTTTAGTACCAAATATAACATTACTCACTTAGGAATCCCAGACAAAGACTCACTGTATTATCTCCCACCACTACCCTTACCAAGTGCCTATCCATACTGACATACTCACATATGCCTAAAATTCTACCAGCTCTGGAACTCCTTTATTTGGCATTACGAGCATTATGCATTTCTAATTTCACTTATGAATATTTTAATTTTATAACTCTCCTACTCATTAATATGTATTTATGGATAGCAGAAGTCATATGATTAAAGTACTAAAGTGAGGTCATTAAACTTTTCTGCATGTTCTAGGCCTATCTTTAATAAATAATTTCACACAGCCCACGAGGACATCAAATAATCTGATAAAAATCCTTCTCAAGTTTTCAAAGTGATCTAGAGAGACTTGAGTTTTTAAATATTTATCATCTCAGACAACAAACTACAACAAAGTCCTAAATAAAAATAACGATAACTGAAAAGTACATGTTAGATCTGTTCCTCAAGAACAGCTGCAGTTTATGAAGATTTACTATATATCAGGCATTATAAATTGTTAGATAATTATTCCTGATGTTTAACATAATCCAGTAAAATAGGCATTATTACCTCTATTCTACAGATGGGGAAGATGAAGCTTGTGTCAAGTAACTTGTTCAAGGCCACATTTCTAGTAAACAGCCGGGACTCAAAACAGCAGCCACTCTGGCCCTATAGGCTCTACGCTATCTCTATAATCTAAATGTTCACAACCTTAGCACTACTGACGTTTTGGGACAAAAAATTCTTTGTTGTAAGGGGCTGCCCGTGCACTGCAGGATGTCTAAAGTATCCCTGGATTCTACCACCAAGATGCTAGTGGCACCCCTCCCATCAGTTGTGACAACCAAAAGTGTTTTCAGACATTGCCAAATATTCCCCAGAAAGCAAAATCGCCCCCCGTTGAGAACTACTGCCATAATCCCATGCTGTTTCTACGTGCTGGCTAGCACACAGTTAAAAAATACACACTTTTTCTGAGAAGAAAAATGTTATTTTTCACAAATAGCTTTCTAGAATAAATTCAAAATAAAAGAAACTGGCAGTTTAACTAGAACCTTTGCTAAAGGCTATCCTGGGCCAAGTTGAGGTTATTGTAAGGGCATGCTACTTGTGCAGAACACTCCACGAATGAAAATATATGTTTTTTCCTAAATCAGTAGTTCGTTCTCTGGCAGAGAGGACAGTGATGGAAGACAAGTATTCTCGTGGGTAGTCCTCAGAATGATGGAAGCAGAACAGAGAAGGTTTAGAAAACAAAGACCAAGAGTGAAGTCCCTAAGCTATAGGGACTTAGGAGAACTGAACACACAAACAAAAAGCACAGCACAGGTGGTGGGGCTGTCAAAAGAGTTTCTAGACTAGCAGATTCTCACATAAATGTTAACTGAAGTTGGAAAACCTCAAAATGCCTCTGAGAGAAAAGAAAAACCGTAGTAAAGAGAGAAAATGCTTCTATGGGCAGAAAACCAGAGAATAGTCACTAGCACTCAAAAGTACATTTTCCTTACAAATATAAACTTGGTGAGAGAAAAAATTTTTAATTCTGATATTTGTGAAGAAATCATGGAAGCTATTTTCCTATAGCTCAAAAGTGTTTTCTCATTCTGACTACGGGTTTTCTTTCAAAATAACAGCCTAATAAAATCTGCATCTGAAAATAAGTTTAGCTCTAATTCTCCCAGAAAAGACTTTATTGTATGAGTTTATACAGATAATCAAAGAAATCAGAACTTTTAAATTAACATTATAGCAATGTTAACCTTTGCCTAATGTCTGCTTCATAATTATAATAGCAGCAGCCATCATCTCATGAGCTCCCATAAGCGAGACACTTTAACAAGTGTATTTTATGTTCAAATAATACTCCCAGCATCTAAGATGGTATCATCCCTTATTGTACAGAAGAGGAAACTCAGGTAAGTTAAGCTAGGACTTAACAGTGAGAATATTTTACTTCAAAGTCTAGCTTTTTTCTCAAATAGTAGCTCACTGAAAATCAGCTTTAACTAAAGTACAAATGGTAAAAAAAAAAAAAAAAAAGGAAAATGAAGTGTGAGTGATCACCCCAAAAAGACAGGGAATAAAAATATAACAAAATTCTATTGCTTGTAGCAAGGCACATTACCAGCTGCAGACAGTCAATATAACCCCAAGAGTAGTCAGATGTTGGTCAACATTCTACACAGATTTCAAAGTCATCTCTGCAGATGTTCTACTGCACTGATATCTAGGATGCCCTTTTGAAGTAAGCTACAGGATACTAAGGCAGAACCCCCGGAAACATTAATTTCTTTTGCTAGAGATTCTAATATTTGCTGGTGCAGTGCTGCCCCCATGTGGAGCAACTTCTGAAAAAGTGGAACAAAATTACCTCAAGAGCAGTGAAATAGGACTCATACCTACCATCATCAGAGTAAAAGGATTAAGGTTTCCATATTAAAACAGTTCTCAGATAATCAAAAGTTTTCATATGTTCAAAATTTTAACCACTTTAAAAAAATGAAACAGTTCTAATTTTATTGTATACATACATCCATGAAGGTAGTAACCAGTAATGCATATGGAGACTCAGAACTAGGTTAGAATCCTGGCTACAATATCACTCGCTGTTTGACTTTGGGATAATTTTTTAGCCTCAGTGTATATTTCTTGACCTCTAACATAGTATAACCTCTACTTCACTGTGAAGATATGAGAAATAAATTATTTTAAGTAAAAGCACCTATCACTGTGCCTGGCACAGAACGCAGTTAAATTTAAATGTCCTCTTACCTAATGACACAGGGTCATCTTAAGTCTTAGGAACTTCTCAAATGTTTGTGCTATTAAACCTAACATTCCACCACTAGACCTTGGAGGTTACTTAACATTCATACACTCATCCATTTCCTATCAGCAGCATCTGATCCAATGATCTAATGACAGTTGAAATACTTTTTGGTAAAAAGCAGGACATATAGTTAAGATCAAAGTATGAATTCAGATCAAAAGTAGACATGTGTGTATGTGTTGGATATCTCTTAATTCAAGCTTTTCAGTTCTTCACCGAAACACAAGAATTAAGAGCTCACAAAATTATTTGAATGTGAGTAGATGAAGTGAGACTAGTGCAAGAGTAAGGCAAGCAAGGCACTCCAGGCACAAAATTTAAGGAAGCATCCCACTCTCGGCACCCAAGTGTGGATGCCTCCTCAAATTTTGCACTCTGGGTGCTTTGCTAGCAATAAATCAAACATAATCATAGGAAGTTCTGCTACTGAGAAGTCGAATAAGAATCAGAAAGATTTTCTATTTAGGGCAGTAGATCCAACAATTTAATATCTAATGCTGACACATGCTCTAGGAAAATCTGCAATAAAAATATAATAAAACAAAAGGCATTCCCCAATTTACCAAGTAACCTTAAATTTCCTCTAAAAGTACTCAAAGATAGCTGTGAAAATCTCCCCAAATCACCTCCTCACCTGTTGTAGTAATAACAGATTAGGAATTATTAAGAATATTAAATTCAAATTCAAATAGAGGTCCATTCATGTGTTGCCTGTTTAAATTACTTATATATAGGTACAGTTTGGAGAAAGAAAACAGGTAAATCAAGACTGGCATGTATTAATAATTATTGAATCTGGTCACGGTAAATGGGTTCATTTACTTTGCCACTCTAAATATGAATGTGTTTTAAAATTCCCATAATAAAAAGTATAAATAAATAAAAAGCATACTTGTATTATTTGAGTACTATGGACTGGGTGAAACCAGCCCTCCCTCCACAATGCAAACTCTGAGTAAATCATAAAAATTAGGTTTGTCCCAGAATTGCTCCATCCTCTCAACTGACCTGGATAAAGATCTCTAAGTGCTACTTGGGTACCAAAAAAGAAAAAAAAAAAGAAAAAGAAAAAAAAAAGTGCTTTTACAAAGCCCTCAGTTAGTTCCTATCCCTGACCATCTAATTTTATAGGTTCTGACTTGAAGAATTTACATTAGTACAGAGATGCCTTTTTCTACCCAAACTGGAATTACCTACATGAGTCAGAATTCATTTTCACTTCACTGAACTCTACATTCTTAGCCCCTTTGGATATTTAACAAATTTCAATAGAGTACATGATATCCTGCTCATCTGGATGCCCAAAACTTGAGAATATAAATCCCAAACACTTTCCATCTTCTCATCTGTCCTCAGGTAGAAAATTTCAAATACAGTTGCTCAGAATAACAGAGTGAATCAAAAGCCATGCCAAAACCATAACTTGGTACCAGGTAAACATTCTATAAAATAGATACTACTCCCTTATAAATTTATTTATGAAAATTATTAAAATGTGCCACATGGTACTAGCTTGAGGGAAAAAAGGCAGGGCTGAATTGTCTAATATTGTTGGGTGATACCCAGTCAGAAGTCATGGTTTAAGCACATACACACCCATGCCTACTTCTATGCCTTGGAGGTGGTTGAAATATTCCTGATGGTAGTTAATACCACAATAATTTTAAAAATGTGGTTTGCTTCATCCTTTGATCTTGATTTTAAACTTGAAGGATAATGAACAGAAGCCATGGCTACCCAAAGAATAAGATGGACCAAATGAAATGTCAAAGCTGAGGTATGAGCAAGTAAATTTCAAGTGAGAGACAATGTCTATTTTGAGACGAATTCCAATTCTCTATTTCAAAAAAACTTTAAAAATTCAGAGGTTACCCACTGATAAACTGTTAATGTTAGACTCCTCCAAGTAAACAACGCATTAAGCAAAAAAGGAAAAAGGAAGTGGCTATATACTTCTCCATCTTCTTGTAGTGATATTTAGAGCTCAATTCAGTTACTAACAGAATCAATGTACCACTTGGGACTTGGCTTCCCTTTCATTATATAGGCAAAGTTTAAAATGTCAGTGAGAGAAATAAAAGGTCCCAAAACTAGAAGGTGTTATGTTATGTTCTGGCTGCCAAACATTTATAACATGATCAAGTTGGCTAAAAAAGAATCTTGTCCTGGAATTCCCCTACAGAAGAATGTATTATGATAATTAGGCAATAAATATAACTTTCATTCAGTTTCTATTCCCATACTACCAGAAAATACCACAAACATCTATCTGAAAAAATAATCTTAAAAAAACCTGATGTAAATTTAAGGTAAAACCTCTTTAAGAAAATGATGAAATAATGGGTTTGTTTCTGAGCCAATACAGAGGTAAGTATGATACAAAGGTTTGCTTTAAGACCCTTGTATTTCACCTCAGAAACACCCAGGGTAAGAGACAATCTGTGGGACACAAAGAAGTCATGCTTCCCACAGCAAACCTTGGTTTAATGGCCCAAAGGTAAGATTTGTTTTAAAGCTGCCTTTCAAAGGGATGAATTTTAAATACTGTTCTCTTTAGAAATGCAGAAGCTTATTACCATTGGATTTGAATCTGCTATGAGATCCCGTAGAGAATCCAGAAATCCCTGATCTTCCACCATTTGGGCATTGATATCATGGAGCTTTGCCACGCAAACTGCTGCTGTTTTTCGAACATAGGGATCTTCATCCTTCAGGCACTTGCGGAGGGGCTCACAGAGATATTCTGTGATCTTGTCCACCCGGATGCACCCCATGGTTCTGACTGCCAAGGCCCGAATCAGAGGATTGGGATCTTCACAGTCCTACAAAAAACAACCAATGACAACTATAGGTGTACATAGTGACTAAAAGTAAAGTCTAGCCTGCATAAGCCATGAAAGAATATTTCATTAATGCAAGCTTCCAGTTAGAGTCTATATCAGAACTCAAATCTCCCATGCTATTCCTTTTCTAAGTACAGATCTTAGTTGCCTAGTTAAGAGTTTAGATTAATAATTCATTTAATTGTTTTATATATACAATGAAGAAATACTCAGCATTCGTTCCAAGTCTGAGCAAAAGCCTAATGAGCTGGTGTTACCATCCCCATGGCTATTGGTGGACATGCCCTAAAAACAAAAAAGGCCTTTGGGCTTACATTCTGGTACAGGAAAAAAAAAATGAGGGATTAGAAAGATGTGTCCCACTCTACAGTTAGTTCGCCAAGAGCAAGCCAGGAGAAAAAAGGGCTTGGCCTACAGCCAAAAAGCAAAGTGGAGCATAGAAGCTGGCTTGGGCTTGACATCTCTGAGATTCTGATTAACATACATTCTCTTCCAAATACAGTACAAATAGAACACTTAGTAAGAAGGTATCCTCCTTAAGTTGCCCTATGTTAAAAAATTTCTTTAACATTATAAAACTATATGTGAGCTAACTTCCAAAAAATGTAAACTAAACTCTTTCCAATGACATCGTCTACCCAGACAGAATGAAATATTCTCTCTGATTCTGTACAATGTAGTTAAACATAGGAAAAGAACAAAAATTCCCTAAGAAGAAAGCATATTGGTTATTTTTCAAAATGGTTTAGCATTAGCTCACTTTTTTATTTTCAATTATACAGTACATTGGTTAGACATCTATATAGTTCATATAACGATCCCTCCAATTGCACCCTCCCTTTCCTGACCCTCCAACACACACAACATATTAATGCTAATTGCATTCCCTATGCTATGCTCCTCCCATCCCCATCCATCAACTACTAATTCGTACTTCTTTAGCCCTTCACCCCATTCTCCCAGCCCTCCAAATCCTCTCCCCTTTGTCCAACACCAAATTGTCCACTATATTTATAAGTCTGTTTTTGATTAGTTTGTTTTATTCGTTAGATTCCTCATATAATTGAAATCATACAGTGTTTATCTTTCTCTGTCTGACTTAAATACCTTCTAGTCCATCAAAGCAATATCTTTTTCCATCCCCTTCCTTTTTATATGTAGGGGTCTTGTTTTCTTATCCTTTCAGCCACTCTATCTTTTGGGTGGAGAACTTAATTCTTTTTCACTTAAGGTACTTATTGATAGGAATGTAGTTGTTATCATTCTTTATGCCTGTTCTTGATACATGTTTTTCCTTCTTAAAGAAGTTCCTCCAACATTTCCTGGCCTGATGGTGATAAATTCCTTTAGCTTATTTTGTCTGGAAAGCTCTTTATCTGTCCTTCAACTCTAAATGATAGCTTTGCTAGTTGTATATCCTAGGTCTTCATCCTATCGAATATTTTTTGCCAAGCCCTTCTGTCCTGCATAGTTTCTTTTGAGAAATAAGCTGCCAGTCTTATGGGTGTTCCCTTATAAGTATCTGTTTTCCTCTTGCTGCTTTTAATATTGTTTGTATTTAACCTCTGGCATTTTAATTATTATATGACTTGGTGTGGGCCTCTTTGGAGCATTGAGTTTTGGAATTCCCTGAGCCTCCTGGGGTTTTATGTCCATTTCTTTCACCAGGTTAGGGAAGTTTTCCATCATTATTTTTTCAAACAGCTGTTTAACATCTTGATTTTCTTCAGTTACTCCAATCAGACAAATATTTGGAGCCTTAATAGTGTCCCATATCCTCCTTAAATTATTTATATGTCTTTGCATCTTTTTTCTTGCCATTCTGAGTGTCCTGACTGGCTTTCCTGTCCTCTAGATAGGTCTAGATAGGGTATTAATTCCTCTTCTTTATTCATTTTGTTTATTCCTTTGTTTATTCCATTTAATAATACTTCTCATCTCAGGTAATGTGTTCTTCATTTCAGACTGGTTACCTTCTATAATTTCCACTTCCATTTTTACGTCTTTTATCTTTTTGTTGAAGTTTTCACTGAATTTATCTACACTTCCCAAAAGTTCATTGAGCATCTTGATAACCAGTGTTTTGAACTTAACTCCATTATATCTGGATCTCTGTTCTGTTCTGCCATATGGTTTCTGTTTCTTTGTCTTCCCATTCTGGCTGCATTTCCGTGTCTGTTTCTATTTACTAAGCAAAGCTCCTAAGTCTCCCGGTCTTATTAGTGTGGATTTGTGAAGTAGGTGTCCAGTGGCACAGTCCTGAGAGAGGTTCAGCTGCAGGTCAAACTTAGCCCAAGCCTCTACCCCTCCGGGGCCACCTGTTAAGATTCAGCAAGCAATCCACAGATGCTATGCTTATAGCTGCCTCAAAAGGCCACCCCAAAAACCAAGAACAGCTGTCTCCAGTGTGAGTCTAGGCACTGCTCAACAAGGAGCACCTGACTCACTGAGGCTATACCAGGATGTGGCTTGGGTGGAGCCTCGAGTTGGGAGAGGCAGGGTTTAAGGGAATTCTCTGGGCTGAGCCACCTGTTATCCAGTTTGATGACATCACAGCTATGGCGGCACTGTGTCTACATACGAGGTGGAAGGGCTCAATAGGGAACAATGGATTCCGCCAGCACTTCTGTACAGAGGGAGTCTCGCCTGGGCCCTTATTCAGAGAATATCTACCTGTAAGTCCCTGATGCCCCCTGCATGCAGCCAAATCGGCACTGGTGCTCAGAGCGAACAGGTTCATCACCGTGAAAATCTGCTTGCAGATGTGGCCCCTTTAAAAGGCAGCTGCCACTGCCACTGCCGCTGCCACTGCAGCAGCAGCAGCAGCAGCAGCAGCAGCAGCCGCAGCAGCCGCCGCCGCCGCCGCCGCCGCCGCCGCCGCCGCCGCCACCTCCATCTCACTCAGTCGCTCAGACCGGGCAGCCCCGCATCCTTGCCCCGTCCTACCTTCTGCCATTGCAGGGTGATTTCTTGGACTTCTCCCTAGTTGTATGACTTGTTCATCAAGATCCCTGGCGATTTTTCCTTGCTGCTGCTCCTTATTTCCGTCACAACTTTGATTTGGTTGCCAGAGGGATGAACAGAGCCTCTATCACCTATGCCATTTTTTTTCCTCTCCCAATATTAAGAAATTTTTTAATGGTCGATTTAAGATGTGACAATGGTATTATGGTTATGTTTCAAAAAGAGATCTTATTCTGACAAATATAAGGATGAAATGATTTTTCATCCTTACGCTGTATGGGGTTTGCTTTAAAATTACACACTAGAAAAGGGTGTGAGGGTCAGGAAAGCATGTATGGGGAGTATAAATTAAACAAGACTATTCATGGGTTGGTAACTATTGAAACTACGAGATGAGATGGAATTTATTATACTACTATTCCCTTTAACACGTTGGAAATTATCCATAATAAAAATTTAAGGGTGTGGCTCCATAGTATAGTGGTTAGCACTTCTGCTTTACACACAGAAGGTCCTGGGTTCATGCCCTAGGTAGAGCCACAGACCATACCCGGGTGCGCCAGGCCCCAAGTGCACGAGGCCCTGGGTGCACGCCACGAGCATGTGTGAGGAGACAGCCCACCTTCAGAGATCCAGTTCTTAAGGGGAAATGGCAACATCCATAGGTTAGGGGTGGAAGTGGGGGTGGGGGGAAATTTAATCAAATGTTGTAAGACCTATTAATACAAAATAAAGTAGTAGCTCCTGTAGTTTCTATTACTTCTGACCTGCAAGTATAATTTCTACAAAGATAAAACAGAAAAAGCCTCCAATTACTGACACTACAATAACATGCCCAACCTTTGACAGCCTTGGAAGTCTTTGTCAGCTCACAAAACAATGAGGTTTCACCTGGTTTTCTTCTCCCATCTGGCAAGGATGAACTAAGCCCAGCTAACAGAAGGCTCACCATATGGTCTGAATTGGATGACAAGTGCTGGCATATAGAATGCCTAAAACACGAACATTCTTAGTCACTGCCAGTACTTCTCTGGAGGCCCTCTTTTGGAACAGAGGTTGCTTATTTGCAGTGCAGACGCTCTATCAAGAGACACTTCTAAAAAGGTTATTTGAGGTAGAAGAGATTGCTCTTGAGTCTTTGGAGAAGTTACCTTCACAAAGCTGTTGACGGCCATGATGGCCATGTCTGGCTGACTTTTGGCGTAGTTCATCAAGTAGAGATACACAAGCTTTTTTAGTTCCAGGTTGTCAGTCTGCATACAGTTCACTACATCTGGAAAGAGAGAGCTGAGAGAAGGGAAAGTGATTTGGATGCTGGTAACAAGTTGTTGGATAAAACATGAATAAATTGCCTTATTTTACAAAGTGATTTGATGCAAAGACAAATGTCCCCTAAGATGGTGATAATTACAGAAACGATGTAATTATTCAATAATGAATTACTAAAGAAATTGTCGTACTGGTCTCAAGATCTCTAAAAATAGATTTTTACAACTTTTTACTATGAAAATTTCCCAAGTAAAAGAAGGAGAGAAAGCAATATAATGAACCTCATGTATCCATCACCTAGCTGCAAACAAATATGGGTACATGCCTAATCTTGTTTCATATACTCTCCCTTCACCATTCCCTACTCCATCTAGTTTCTCTGGATTATTTTTAAACAAATCCTAGATATCAAATCATTTCACATATAATATTTTAGTGCATATCTTTAGGAATTTTTTTTAAATCATTACCGTTATCACACAGAAAAACTAACAATTTCATTGCAAAGCATTTACAGCTATTGTACTTTTTAATGCCTATATTTATACATAATTGACTAATGGGAACTTATTCAGTTAGCTCCTAAGTCCTTATTATAGGACCTTCTATTTTCAAGAGCTTCCTTGCTTTTTGGCAGAATAAGATGTTCCACCCAGATTTATTTTATATAGTTCTAACTCCACAACTAGAATCAGTAATTTCTCTAAGACGTCCTGATTCCCTTTTGGTAGAATTTATTTATTTATTTTTAACTTTACACATTCAGACAAATGAAAATTTCAATGTACTCAAATATAAAAGAAGTTTACACTTTTCCCAAGTTCGAGTCATTTCATAATTTACCATTCTCCTAAAGCCAAGGAATGAAATTTATATTTCCATTCACAAAGTAGCAACATTAGTTTGGAAGGACTGAGCTTGTGAGATTTTTAAAGCATAATCTGCATCTTTTAAAACAAAGGTTAACCATATTTTTTTAAAAATATAGGTTAACTATAATTTTATGTGAGGTTAGCAATTAACCTTTCTCCCAAGGCTTTATCAAAGTACCTTATACATTTTAAATACTTCTAAATATCTTTCTACTAGTACAAAAGAAAACGAGAAGCAAACGTCCATATATTTCTACAGAAAAAAGAATGACAGATCAACTGATCATATGGTATAGCTCCTGCACACACACAAAAACAATATACAGAAAAAGAAATTATTTACAAAAAGGAAAATGGACTGCAAAGTCAAAGAATCTACCATATCTCCAATGAACAAATGAATTCTGCCCTGGCAGACAAACTACTTGTTTAACTTGCATGAGTACACATCATTCAGTTTCATGTTCATGTAGATATTTATTTACTAATAAACACTCTCCAAAAATGAGTGTTCTTTCCATTTCCTAGGGGAATAGCTCAGATACAAAAGAGCTATAAAACAATATAGGTGAAATATTAACCAATAGTAAATTTAAGATCCTAAAAAGTTTCATTACAACAATCTGCACAAGAAGATCTTGATCAAGAATATTCAGTTCTAGAGGTAAAGACTGTTAAGTACCAACCTATAAAGCTAGAAACCTAACTTTCCCATATGGTAGCCATTAGTCACATGTGGCTTGCAATGTGGCCAGTCCGAATTGAGATGTGATATAAAACACACCTGTATATTGAAGCTTAGTATGAAAAATATAATGTAAAATACCTTATTAATAATTTTATATTAATTTTATGCTGAAATGATACTATTTTGGGTACAATGGGTTAAATAAAACATATTATTAAAATTAATTTCATGTGTTTTTTACTTTAATTTTAATGTGGCTACCATAAAATTTAAAATTATATACGTTGCTCGCATTGTTTTTCTATTAGATCGTGCTAAACTTGAGGTCACTTGCAGTAGAGACTGAAATATAATAGCGTACAAATAGCCAATCTCTATTTATTGTTTCTTTGAGCTATCTTTTTAGGCACAGCAGAAATCTCACCTCCATCAAGAAGGGTTCTGCAACTATTCCTATTTACATGGATCTCTCTTTTACGGAACTCTTATTGCTTTTAATGTATACTTTCAAGTACCTAATTACTTAACTGTTTTATAATTATGAAAGCTAAAAGACATCTACTATCCTTTTGTTCGAATTATAATATGTGGTACAGTGCTGGGCACAAAATAAACAATCAGCAATTAGGAGATTAACAAATAGCATTTACTAATCATACAAAAGGAAACTCAAAGAGTTTTAACATATAGAAATAAACCTGGTGAAACCACAAAAGCCCCACCAATGAAGTATGCTTTTACCAGTTCATTTATACTGATGCTCTCAATCTAGATTTATTCCTTGGCGAAGATAAATAAACAAACAAATAAATAAATAATTTTCAGTGGCTAGATCATGGGTAGAAAACCTACAGCCTTGTGCCAAATTCAGCCCACCATCTACTTTTCTGAGTCGTGAGCTAAAAGTAGTTTACAACATATGAACACTTATAACCGATTTTGCTGCTAGAGAGAATACTAACTTTTAACCCCAATTAAGCAAAATCAACCCAAAAAAGAATCCAACTTCTCATTAGGAGATGTATAGTACCAAAAAAAACTGTCCTTAATTGTATTTTTAATTTTATCCACAAAATATTTGTAGAAAACTGTCTTCTCTCTTGTTATATAATTACCTACGTAATATCCTCAATTTTTTGCCTCAGGGCCTACTAAGTCTAAAAAATTTACTATCTTACCCTTCTCAGAAAGTCTCTGTGTAGGAGTATTTTAATAACTTTTTCTTATAACTGGATATCCTTCTTTAATACATTAGAGCTAGACAAATAGTTGTTTTTGTCTTTTTTAAACCACAAATGGTAGTTGCTTAAAAGTCAGTTGCAATGTGGAATCTTAAACCATATCAATAAACTTTCTGTACTTGGTCGCATTAAAAACCATTCGTTTATCATTTATTTTGAATGGATCTTTTACCCATGCATAATTTTGTGACATATGCTCTGGTCATCTGGAAAATATTGGTTCAATGACTTAAGAAGATCTTCTCGATGTTGGCACATTTTCATTATATAACAGCAAATAATCACATTCATTAATTTCACCACCAATCTCATCAGAAAAGTCTGTAAATACTGGGAAGTTGTCAGACTCATGACAGGATACAAGTTTTCCAACGTTCTAATTTTACTTTAAAGCTTGAAATTTATCTACCATCAATTTTTTTCCTTTGAAGATTCGCTTTGTTCATTTTTGATAAAATGTCTCTCAAATACCAAAATAATTGTAATTAACTATAATCATTCTTTCACATAAAAATGGTGTTCCCAATTCAAACGATATGCAAGGGCTTTTTTTCAAGTCAACCATCACTTTGCTATACAAGTGTATAATTCCTATTTCATCATACATATTATTAAAAATGATCAAGGTTTAATAAAATAAACTTTTAATGCTTCATGAAGGACAGTCCTAAGTAAAACTGTCCTTTTTTTCCTGTAAGTATATGATGGTGAAAACTATGACTATTGTTACAGTAAATGGCATCACTGACTTGATTCATGATACAGTATCAACACAATGAAGAGGCAAAGAACACCTAAATATCATTCTAAGAATAGCTTTGGTTTCTTGGAACCCCTGAAAGGCTCTTGGGAATCCCTAGGGGCCTGCGGATAATCCTCACTCATTTCCAAATGATCTTGCCAAACTACAGAAATAAAAACAAACAAACAAACCCGAATGGATTTTGTTAACAATGATTTTTATCTTGAATTCTGCAAATGAATGTAGAGTTGTAAAGCTGAGAGCACTGACTTTGTCAATTAAAGAACATATGAACCTCTGCTTATCAGTATATGCTGATCATTTTTTAAAACTACCTCAGCAACAAATTTGTAACTATGCCAGCTTTCAGATTTTACATTTGTATGCAACAAAATCAGACTGGTTTCACTCTTCGAAAAACAAACAAACAAACAAACATGTAAATCACAGAATATAAAAGCAACTACACTTTCTGATGATGTTATCAGGAACAAACCCATTCTTATAGGTTCTGTAATCATAACACTTTTAAATGAAAAGCAGTAAATAAAAGCCACAAAATAGGGTATGGGTGTAAAAATAGCAGCAGTAAGAGTAATTAACCTTACCTAACATCCTTCCCCACAGTCATAGCAGCAATCACTTTCTTCACAGCCTCTTTCCTCTTTTCTTTTTTTTCATTGTTGAGTTCAGCCTTTAATTCAAAGATTTCTCCTAAAAGAACAAATAGATGAGTTCCCGAGGTCCAAGAACTAAAGCGGAATACTGCATTAGGTAATAAGTAACACCACAACAGCTGACCAGAGGCAGGGCAGCAACTGAAATCAGAGTATTTAAAAATATATAGAGTAGGTACAATTCAAATCCCTAGAATGTTAACTGACCTATTCATAAGGACACCATCTTTCGGGTTATGGCCAGAGAGGAAGATGCAATCCAGATGTTAGAGTGGGAAAAAGCAAATCTCATGATATTTTACTACAATGGAGAGAAAATGACATCAGAGGGATGATCTCGCATCAGAATTTCAAGGTCGTAGGGAAAAAATAAATGTAGGCAGGAAACAGGTTCACAAATAAGTGTTTTCAAACCCAAAAAGACTGCAGATATGATCTCATTCACCCACTCTAAACTTTACAGATAAAGAACTGAGGCTCAAATGTCTCAGAGTGAGTTAACAACAGAGGGTCTCCTGAATCCAGAGGTTCTCAACCTTGGCTACACATTACTAGCTGGAAGTACTTAAAAATAACAATGCTTAGACTTCGCTTTGACCAAATTAGTCATTATGTAAAGGAGTAGAACTCTTATGTTCATATTTTTTTAAGTTCTCCCAAGTGATTTTAATGCACAACCAGGGTTGAGAATCACTGCTCTACTCTAATTTAGTACTTTAAGAAGTCAAAGGGGCGAGGAGGGAGAAGCTAATGGGCTTTAAGACCCCATCCTAGTCAATCAAACAACATAAATAATAATCTTGAGAATAGTACAATCTTCAAGAATAGTACAAACCAGAGTCATTTCTAAAGGTACAATCTTGAATGACTGTTCAGGCCCTGTACTGTGAAATATCATGGCTGTTATACTACTTTAAGGCCAAGGTTCATTTACCTTCAAAAAGCTGGAGCTGAAATAAGAGATAACATACTTCAACTGGTTTTAAAAGAAGAAAAACACCACTAAGCCATGAAAAAGAAGTTGACTATTCCCACTTCAATCTTCCATCTATACCCTTAAACTCCTCTACAATAGTGTTTCATTTTCTACACTCTTTATGACTGTTCTTATGTTCATTTTAACCACACATCATTCATCTTCTAGAAATATCTGGGATAGCAAACTGTGTGATCTGCTGAAGCCTCTAAATGGGAAGGGTGAATCTGGTAAGAAACACAGAAGTTGAACACTAAAAAAAGCATGTTACCTCAATACCCACTGACAACAAGGTAATCAAATTAATATTACAAAAAAATGTTTTATTTAGTCTACAACTGCAAAAAAAATATCGCAACCAAAAAAACTGGACCCTGTAAAGAATTATTCTCCTCTTCATCAAGTCCTTTGCTGCCAAATCCAGCTCTTAAAGGTCCTTTCATTATTTACTTGTGGAAATAGTAATAGACGAGCAGCAGGGTTTCAGAAACTCTAAATTGTGAATAGCAGCAGGAGTTGAAGTATCAAAACAGGATGTAACTGAAATTATTCCAACTCCAATAGCATAAACTTAAAGAATATGTTCCAGTGGCAATTCTGGTGGGCGTTGCAGGAAGTAAAAGAAACACAGTCTATCCATTTTTTTAAAATGTGGTATTTACCCAGCCATGATTCATCTGTAAGTCTCAAAATTTTATAAAGCCCTAAACAGAAAAAGGTTACCAGGACCCATTACAGAGAAGGTCTGAAGAGTTAAGTGAGTTTTTAAATTATAACTTTTTATGTCATTACAGACAATATCTTGGTCATCAAAGCCCACAAAATGTTAATAGACTACATACATTTCAGAAAGAGAATCAGAAAAAAAAAAACTAAAACAAGGGGCCAAAGGCTTTTATGAGGTATAATCAATAAAGATAGAAAGGAAGAAGGTGGGAGGAGCCAAGAAGGGGACACTAACTGAAGCAAGGTATCTCAAACATACTGCAACTTTATTAAATTCTTATATTTTTTTCCCTCCTCATCCCCTTAAATAAATGTACCAAGTATTGCCAGTAGCTAACAACAGTTCTCAATCTTAGCTAAGCATTAGAAAAATCTGGGGAGCTTTTAAAAATCCTCACACTCTGGCCATATCCTAGAAAAATGAAATCAGGATATCTAGGGCTACGGCTGGGGGGGTGGGGGGGCGGGGGGAGGGACAGCGGGGAGAAACTGGACATCAGTATTGTTTTAAATTTCACTGGGCAACTCCAATATGTAAATTGAAAGCCACTGACTAGTACATAGTTGATATAATTAAGCAACTAACCATGGAGTTTCCTGTATTATAATAGAATAACTTGTTTACTCTTATGTAATTCCAAATGGCACAACAAGACAGATATGCTTGTGCTTTCTAGAAAATGTTCTGGTGTTCCTTGCTTAGTCCAGGACACTACAGTGTGCCCTTTTTTTTTTTTTTTTTTTAATCATTTCTATCTTACAGTTGCAAGATTCCCCAACTGTTAACATTATTCCACATTTGCTTTATATTTTTACTTTCTAAATATACTTTCTAAATATTTACCAGTTTTTTTCCTGAATTATTAACAGTAAGCTACAGACATGTCTCTTTGGTTCTCAATGTCAGTGCATAATCTCTAAGAACAAGGAATTCCCTTACATAATCATAACACGGTGATTAAAATCAGGAAATTTAACATTGATACATCATTATATAGACCTTACTCAAAGGTCTTGATAATGTCCTTATAAAAATTTTACACTCATCTCCCTTGGGCCAAGATCCAATTCAGGATCATGCATTATATTTATCATCATGTCTATTTAGTCTCATTTAATCTGAAACAGTTCAACCTTCAACTTCCAATAATATTTTTTTAAAAAGCACAGGCCAGTTATTCTATAGAATGCCCTCAGTTTAGGTTTTTCATGGCATTCCTTCATAATTTTATTGAGGTAGGTTATGCATTCCAGAAGGCATAATTCTTAAATGACAGTAAGTTCTTCTCTACATCACATTAAGAGGAAAATGATGTTAATTCATTCCATTATTGGTGATGTTAACACCAAATACTTGGTTCAGATGATAAATGCCAGGTTCTGACACTATTTTTTCCACTGTAGTTATTAAGTAATTTATAAAAGAATGCTTTTGAAACTATTTAAATATCCCATTCTTCATCAAATCTTCACTTGTTATTTTAGGATTCAATGATGACTCCTGCCTCAATCACTACCATGATTTATGTGTATACATGGGTTACAATTCAATACTATGATCACTTTTTTAAATTCCCAAATTATCTCAAATTTGGCCAGTGGAACCCCTTTCAAACTATGCTGCTCCTTGACATGTGCAATCATTTTTTGAGTCCTTCCTTGTTTTACATGTTCATGTTCATCTTGTACTTTACCTTGACTCAACCCTGGAATCAGTCAATTCTCCAAGGGGTTCTGATTCCTCTTAGTGGGAAATGATATTTAGAAACCAAGATCTGGGTATTAGGTGTCCTTTTGTATCTATTCTAATTTGAAAGAAATTAGGATATTTAATCCAAAACTCCACCAATGTTCAGGTGTTGAGAAAATGTGACTCATACATAGTAGGCACTCAAATATTTACTGAATAAATGAATAAATCAAAATACAAGGACTCTACAGAATGCTCTTCAAGACCAAACTTAGTTAAATCTGGTCATAGACAGGAGGCTGAGGCCAATAAACATTATAGGGGAAAATTAGAAAGATAAACTTGGGGCAGAAAAGTTGTCATATTTCAGCCACCAGGAGAGAGGAGAAAAGGTACATTTGAGGAGGCAAGTTGCTGGAGAATAAGAGGAATGGTAGTCAAAATAGTTCAGTAAACATCAGGACTATTGAATACAAAAGCACGGAATTCTGAGCCAAAGGAATAAATAAAGCTCAGCTGAGGGGCACAATAGGCTGAGAAGAGCTAAAACAGTCTATTTTGATGGGAGGGCCATCCACAGCACTAGAAATGAGCTAATTTTTACAAAAGATGAGGAGGTTGGACTTTCCCAAGAAGAATCCTTAGTTCTTAGACTAACGCTCACATGTAAAAACCAGTATCATATTTCTGATTACAAAGATGATGAGGTTAATAAATTTGAAGCTACTTAAGTAATCTATGACCTAAAAATTATAATACTGACTTTAGAGGTTTCCTGTTTTAAGTACAAAAAAATGTATCTAGACAAAGCCTAGTCAAATAATGAAGTAGATCTATTTGGAGAGATATGAACAGATCAAGTTCCTATGCATTGTTTTACATGATCCCCTTTTCTTTAAAGATAAAATTTTTAAAATCAAATGTATTAATATATGCCTGTATATGCATAGAAAAAGATTGAGGATACATATGAGTTTCCCTCAGAAACAGGAATAGAGAGGGAGAGAACTTTCATTTTTACTTTTTACATATCTATGTTTAATAGTACTCCTTGTTATGTTTATTTTCCAGTAAAAAAATAAGAGAGAATAAATGTGCTCAGATCTATTCATCTTTAATGGCTCAATGTTGGATCCCTTCTTTTCACTAAAACTAAAATTTCAAGTCAAATTAAAACCTATACTTTAATAAATTCCTCAATGCACTGTCTGTAGAAGTAGCGGACCCTCAATGGAACTGTCCACGACATGTATGTCTTAGAAGCCAGGAATATTCTATTTGGGACAGTCTTATACCACAACTTCTGAAGAATCTCAAAGTTTTGATCAGGTTCTCATACTTACCTTTTTTATTGGTTGTGAAGTATTTGGAGTCAGTCATGGTGTTTGGAGCTTTAATGTGAACCTACAGCAAGAGAAAAGAATTCCCTTACTCAAGTTATTCATGTCCAGCAAGTATTTAATTAATTTTAATAACATTTATATACAAGAATTTTAGTATTCAAAATTGAGTAACTTCTTCCTTACCATTATCATTAGTGAGTCAAAGGTTACAAAGATAATTAAGAATGTAACTCTTGCCTTAAAGAGCTAATTGGGGCAAAATCTAAAAGGCAAATGGAATGGAGCAATAATCTGAACCTATCCTGGCTTTGTGATTTTATCCACAATTATCTCTTCAAAGCCTCTAAAATCTAATGCTAGACATTTCTGTAAATACATCTTCAGTTAGTCACTCATATATTTAAGGAAAAGTTTGTTGTGAAAGATCTCCCCATTACTTTCCATTCCGGAAAATCTGATTTACTTCCCTACCTTGAGGCCATCAGTCTAACACCTGTATTCGGAAGCAGTGTAAGGTCGAAGGAGAAAACAATTGTCAATCTATTCACCATTACATACAACTTTTAGTAAAAGGAATCTCAAAAAAAAAGCCTAAATTAGTAGAACAATACTCTTTCATGACAAACATCAAGAGGCAAACATGCTTTATGCATGGTTTTTTAAAACTAGTTTTCATATTTCCAACTTTCTACACTTAGCCTGACAGCATTCCCAAAGAATATCAGTTTACAGTTTAAAACAAGGCAAAAAACTGAGATATTCAGTCACATTACACACAAAAGATGATCAGAACTAGCATTAAAACTTAAAAGAACACAGATCTCAGCCTCAGTTTTAATTCTTCTGTTCCAATATCCAGAATTATCCAGCTGACACATGGCTTGACCAGTAAAACAAATAGGGCACGGACTGGTCACACAATGAAAAAATGTTTTCTGATTTGAGAAACTCTTAAGATTTTGTCCAATGTACTTGACTTTTTTGAATACTTTAAATTTTTCTTTGAATAATATTCCTTCTGCTCTGAAAAATGAGTATTCTCTTCCTCACCACCATCATCAACAAAACTTATTAACCGAATTTAGGACAGATGCTCTGGTACCTGCTCATTACTGTCAGGTCAAAACAACACAAGTGAGAATATATTTGGCAAACAATAGTAAATATAGATCTGAAAGAAAAGACCTAAGCACTAAACAAATCAATGTAATTAAGAACAGGAAAAAAAAGCCAGAAACCATGAAATAATGAAAAAAACCTGGCTCAAATCTCATCTCTAGCATGTGCTATTTGGACAGTCTAAGGGAAATCAGACTCATTTGCTATCTTTCCAAGCAACTACTTACTACTTATCGTTCTGATCCTTATAAAATAGTGCTTTAGGTTTTACCGGAATTTCACTGAATTATCAGTTAAGAAGTGAGCTAGAACTCACAAACATCATCATAGAATGAAATTTGGTTTTGATAGTATTTGTTATAATTAAAAATTAACCTGTAATAGAGGCTTGCCTTACTAGCAAAAATTCAAAGAATGTTAAAATCACTTAAACCACTCAAAATATAAACTAAAAGTAGGCAAATTGAAGGAGTCCGTCACATAAAAAACGTGGAATAAATCTGAGGTTATTATCTAAGAATTTATATATACAGAGAAAAAAAACAGGTTACTAGAGCCTGATAGAAAGGCCACAGCTCAAGGCCATTATGGTCTGTCTAGAATGTTCTTATGCCATTTGAAGTCCTATAGAATCATCAAAACTTAAAACTTGCTTAAGATTTAAAAACAAAATCTGCTTGGAATTTTTCAACCAGTTTCTTTGAAAAAAGGCACAAAAATTCATTGTTTGCCAAAGCTCTCATACGCATACACACATATTAAATTCTTAACAGTTTTCAAGACAATCTGTTAAACAATAAATTCACCTAGTCTTAAATCCTACCTTTATTAAAAGACCCACACATTACCTCCCCTAACAAAGTTCATTTTCAAGGAATATATTTCTGTCCTATTCATTGTATTAAGTGTTTCTAACCAGAAATTAATGCACCCACCCACAAAACCTCAAGGAACAGGAGATAATTAAGTAATCTTAGATCCTAAATTAAGAATACCTGCTCTTAAACAGAAGGCAGAAACATGTCTGTCTCAACTCACACTGTTGTAAACACCAATAATGAAATATCCCTTACCCCATATTGGCAGAAAAATACTGTATCAAGTCAGTTCCTGCCTTAAGCCAAAATTCCAAGAAAAATGAAAATAGTCTAAACAAAAGTAAATAAGAAGTGGTGGTTGCACAACACTGAATGTTGTGCATTTAAAACGGTTAATTGCTAAAGGGGATGATGTCTCTGTGTGCGAATGGTACTGGCATGTGTACAAGACCCTCTGTCCCATATCCTGGGTGTCATCCTGGGAAGATCTGAACTGGTTCCACTCCATCCTTCTCTCAGGGAGGTGAAAGGGGTCCTGGGTACATCCCATCCTGGGATCCTGAATCATGGCTTAACTAAAGATAATTACTTGTTGTTAAAGTTTTTGTTTTATTTTTTTAAAGAAAAGGAAAAAAAGGTTAATTTTATGTTATGTGAATTTCACCTAAAAAATATGTTTTTTAATGATACTCCTCTTAATCACATGCCAGAGATGGGCATAACCACATTCTCCAAATATAGGATGGTGAAAACTGTTGTCTGCATTAGAAGCCAAAGAAAAAGCAGCCAAGATAGAGCCCAAGAAGCAAAATCAAGTATTTGCTGGAGAGACTCAAAAATCAAACTCTTCGAGGAAAAAAAAAAAA
The DNA here is from genome assembly GCA_028627145.1 of Eidolon dupreanum. NCBI lineage: Eukaryota > Metazoa > Chordata > Mammalia > Chiroptera > Pteropodidae > Eidolon > Eidolon dupreanum. The sequence continues at coordinate 80,078,884 of CM053506.1, read as the reverse complement.
TACATCGTTCCTTCAGGAGAGCCACAGGAAAAAGTGAAGCTATCATGGAGTTTGAACTCACCCTACCTTTCTATTACATCAAACTAGATAAGTCCTGGCAGTTCTGAGGACCTGCGACATGGCCTAAGGACACTGTTAAACAACAAAGGGGCCACAAAGCACACAAATCACTCTTACTTGTCCTAGCCCAGAGTGTGATGTCACTACATTTCAGAGGCTTTTCTGCACAGGATTATACATCTAGATTTAACATAACCCAATTTCTACTAAATATAGATTGTGAAAGTCCCTTCTCTCCGTCTATTCCTTCCTCCCTCCAGATGCCCTAAAGAGAATAAGGCCAGAAAAAAATTAATAGGGTCAATATTATACAGTAAGAAAGCAGCTCAAAAGTTTTACATCCAATTTCTAACTGAACTACCAATAAACTCTGGAAAACTTAAACCTAGAAGACGAACATGTCCTATCTTATTCAGTCCTTGTTCAGGTTGGCTCAAACCTGTGCCTAAAATGAAATATTTTAAAATATGGATCTGTTTAAGAGAAAAAAAAAAGAACTGGACTTTATTAAGTATCTTAATTCATAGAATGTTAGCTTTATATTAATTTTACCACCCAACTTTCAGTAAGTCTGTTTGCAGAACACACTACCCTTTTGCTTCTTTGGATGATTAAACTGTTAGACACCTGCGAACAGTTCTCACCTTACAACTACACTTAGTCATCATTGGAATGTGTTACAAGTTTTCTTGTACAGCTGCATCTCCTTAATCTGCTCCTTTCTATTATTACTTTGTAAGTGTACCCTGAGGTTAGCAAGAAAAATATACCAGGAAGGTTATGAATAATTTAAATTGTTCCTCACTGAGACCACCTTGTCATTCTGCCTTTTCTAAATTTACTGCATTTTCTTTACTCTAAAAAAAATTACATTGATAACAATATTTAGTATTTTAAAAATACTTATTAAAAGTCAAAGTTTAATGAAGCATCCACACCTTATTCACACTGCCTCACAATGAAACAGCCAAGAGTTCAGCAAAAGACTGTTCCCCAAATAGAAGACTGCTTTGAAAACAAACAGCATAAATAAATTCTTTGGATTCAAAGAATTTGGAAATAACAGGAAGTTCCAGTTTCTTTGCCTCCGGCTTAATCTTCAGCCTTTCTCAAACCAGACCATTCCTGCTAAATCCAGGAAGAAAAAATTCTGAGCTAAGATTTACCCCGACTTGCTTCCCCCTCTTTCACATCAGGTCAGTTTCTGGAGGTTTGTCTTCCCTCTCAGTCAGGAATTCCTGTTCTTTTCCCAGGTGGTCACGATTCTAGGAATTTGTTCCTCCATTACGAGGTGGGGGAGAGGTGTCTCTTAATCTCAAATTACAGGAGACCAGCGAGGTTTGCCTAACAATAGGCAAATCTTTGAGGGAATCCCTTTTCCCCTTTACTAGCTGGACACGTCGCAGGCTCTCAGTGAACGACGCCAAGCTAAGAAGGTTGGTTCACTTCTCGGCCTCCAGCCTCAACCCGCCACACCCCTGGCCGCTGTCGTTCCTAACCCCCTAACTTTGAACATATCTACCCCCACCCCCGGTCCCCACCAGCTCCCAGCTGCCACACCCGAGGATTCCCTCACCCCGCTACAGCAGTGGAATCCTCTTCTCCAACCCTCTTCCTCACAACGGTCACACCCGACGGGCTCACTCCATCCTCAACGGTCACGCTCCCAGGATTTCCTCTCTTCTGCCCGCCTGCAACCCATCCTAGAGTTTCCCCCATCCCCATCAATGAGAGACACACCCCAAAGTTAGCCGGCTTTAACTCACCGGAGGCAAGGGCGGGGGGTGGCGGCAGCAGCCAGAGAGCACGGCCCGAGTGGTGTTGTAATGGTTTCCTGCACGTCACGGCTCCTTTTCCAGGTTTAAGCCACTGCGCAAAACTCGCTTTGCCAGGAACAAAGATGGTGGACAGGAAACTCTAGCGTCAGATAACCTCGCCGCGTGACGTCATTCCCGCGCGCGGGAGAACCAAAGGTAGGTGATCTCTTTCGCCTTGGATGTGGAAGGATTATTTGATAGGTCGGAAAGAGAACTGAGACCGGCGGCTCAGATGATGTTCAGTGTCTAGCCGAAGGGATATGTTAAACAAGCTGACATTCTCTGAATGTTTCCTCGCACAGTTCTTTAAAAACCTTACACAGAAAGGGTGAAATATCCTGCTCCCTTCTTAAAGAAAAACAAAAAACAAAAACTATGCTTATTTTCCAGGCCAGTTCAGGAGTGTAGATAATGATGATCAGCCCAGGACTATGGCAGTGGGACTGGAAGAGAGTGGTGCAAGGCAAAAGACTGATGGTATCAGGTCTGAGTTCAAATCTCTGCTCTGCATGTGACTGGGAAAGTTATTTAATGTCTTATCAACCTTTTATCTGTGAAATGAAGTCTCAAATGACTTCTCCTGGGTTTGTGAAGCTTAACCAGTATAAAATACGTAAAGCGCCTAGCATATAATAGGTGTGCTTATACAAAAGTTCCTTTTGTTAACCACAACCTAGAAATCTTTGTACCTTCCTCTCGATATTTCTGTGAACCTAAAACAACTGCTCTAAAATAGTCTTTTAAAATGTGGTGAGAGAGCGTGGGGCAGAAACTGAGGAAACCAAAATTCTAAAGGGACTGTGGAGTAGTCAGAGAGGTAGAGGAAAAGCAGACAGTTTGAACGTTTAAGGAGGCTTTTAGAGTTCCATGAAAGTAGGAACTATATCAGTCTGTTCATTCTCCTATCTTTGAGACCTAGCCTCTCACTCCAAAATTTATTGAATGAATAAATGTAGTAGTCATTTGCCATAGAGATAGAGAAGGGTTGAAAAGTGTCCAATGATTTAGCAACACAAAGGTCTTTGATGTCACTGTTGAGAACATCAGTAGAGATATGAAGGAAAAAGCCATGCTTCAGATGTTTGAGGATGAATGAGAGGTGTGGAAATGAAATCAGGAGTTATAGATAACTCCACAAGAAAGTATGGCTGAAAACAGAAGAGATATAGGATAGTATTTGAAGGAGAGAATAGCAATATACATATTTAAATATGTATATATATTTAAATATATACATATTTAAGCTTCTATACTCACACATTTTCTTTACACTATCCCTTTAATAATATCATAGGTCCAATTATCTTTCCTAATCATATGGCTTTAATATATCTATTTCTAGCCTTGACCTATTCCTCAAACTTCAACACCAAATTGCTAACCATACACAATTACAGAATTGGTAATTCTGTAATTATGGCCTACCTAAATTAAGCAAATCATAAGGAGATGGAAGGATAGGGAGGTTGAAAAACCCATTCCAACTACAACTCTCAGAAGACAGAGGTGGATTGTATCAAAAAGATGTCACCAGAAAAATCTTAAAAGAACTTTGATTCCTATCTCTTTTCCATTCAAAAACTTTCAACAGCTCCTCATTGCCTAATATTTCTGAAACCTATTCTTACGCATTTTACCCATCTCTCTGCCTTTCCTTTAATTTTCTCATCTATGAGAAAAAAATAGTAACAGTCAATCATAAATTGTTACAAGGATGAATTAGTATATATAAAGCACTTAAAACTATACTTGCACATAGTATGGACTATGTAAATATTTGCTATGATTTTGATTATTTCAATAAATTACCATCAACTGCTCAAAGAAGAATCCTAGAGGTTATTCTTCTCTGCCTTAACTGACACATCCAATCCATCTCCAACTGTCAATCTTACCTTCAATATATATCTCAAATTCATCCAATCCCCTCTATTCCACCTCATTAGTCTAAGCCAGGGGTCCCCAACCCCTGGGCCACGGACTGATACCGTCCATGGCCTGACAGGAACTGGGCTACACAGCAAAAGGTGAGCAACAGGCTAGTGAGCGAAGCTTCATCTGTATTTGCACCCCAGCGCTAGCATCACCGCCTCAGCTTGACTTCAGATCATCAGGCATTAGATTCCCATAGGAGCATCGGTTCCTGGTACCAAAAAGGTTGGGGACCGCTGGTCTAAGCCACCATTACCTCTTGCCTGGACTACTAGAAACCCCGACTCTCCTCCGATACAGCAGCCAGGTTTTTGTTAAACTTTTTTGAAGTATAACATTCAATAAAGTGCACACATCATAAATGTAGAGCTTGATGGATTTTCTTTTCTTTAACACCTGCAGCACCTGGTATTCCTAGGTAGTCTCCCATCCAAGTACTAACCAGGCCCAACCCTGCTTAGCTTCCAAGATCAGACGAGATCGAGCATGTTCAGGGTGGCATGGCTGTAGACCTGGATTTTCATAAAGTAAACAACCATATAACCATTACGGGATCATCTTTAAAATATAAACCTAATCATGACTTTGGTGTATAAATCTTTCAATGGCTTCCCATTGCACTTGGACTAAAATCCAGGTTCCTTCATATCACATATAGTCCTGTCTACCTCTCTAACATCATTTTATGCCTTTCACTCATTTCCTCATTTCCCCTCTTGCTAGATGTTGTAACCCTCAAAAATGCCAAGCTCTTTCCCATCTTAGGGCCTCCACAAATACTGTTCCTACTGCCTAACATTCTTTTTTCCCAAACTCCTCACATGGCTAGCTCCTCATAATTTAGATCTCAGTTTAATTGCAGTCTCCTCAGAAAGGCACTCCCTGATTACCCAGTCTAAGAGGTTCTATCCTCCCAGCCCCCACTTTCACCCCAGCCCTTAATCTATAAATTATATATTATTTACTTATTATCTCCCTCCCAACTAGACTATAAATCCTATTAGGGAAGACACACCTCTGTTTTTATTACTACTTTAAACCCAGCATAAAGCATAATGCCTGGCATATAGGAGGTACTCATTATTTATTAAATAATGACTGTCCACAGGCAAAGTACTAAAACTAGCATTTAAGACCCTCCATAATGCACCCAAATCCACTTTTCAATACACTTTCTACTATTCCTTTCTGTGGCTCTAGGTTTAGAGAAAACTGAACAATTTCCTCCTCATGTCCACTTCATGCTGCTCCATTAGCATGGGAAGCCCTGCCACTACCATGACTTCCCCCAAAAGTACTCAACTTTTGAGGTCCACCTAATTCACAAAATTTTCTCATTGGACATTTGCTATGAGAGGTACAGGAGGTACCAGGTTGCATCACTGTATTAGAAAGCAAATGACAGAGGGAAGCTGAGATAAAATGCGGTTAGAAATACGTTATTCTCTTTGGTTACAGGCCTTCTATTTAAGCTAATTTGAACTGTGTTATTTCTCCCAGCTGGTAGTTACCTCTTCCACTAAACCCACACGTTAACCTATCTGATGGCTCTTAATACCTTTTAACATTAAGTGCAATCACTTTTTCTATATCTTATCTATTAAACTATAAACTTGAGGGTAGGATTTCTGGTGAGGTGTCTGTTGGCTGTAATGATTGACATGTTATTTTTGACTACCTTTCCTTTCTCTCATGTAATAACTACTTTTGAGTATCCTCAAAGGACTATTAATCAAGGTGTTTTGCCCTCCTTTGGCTAAAAGTGAAACAGTGTAAAGGAAATCTCAACCAAGGTAGGTCAATAAGAATTAGAATCATAAGTACAGTGACAGGAATTTGTTAAAGCTCATTCTTTGCAACAATGTCACCTGGATGAGACTTTGCTAATTCTTGCTAGAGACACCCAATAGGATTTTGTAATGTGTAGTTTCTGTTCCTTCAGAGCTGGCTTTCCTCATTTTGTTAGCTACTCCATACACTTCTAACAAATTTTTTAATTAAATTAGCCTGTTTCTGTTGCTTTTATCAAAAAGAAAAAACTGTAATTGATACAAATGTTTAATTTCCCACTTAGTTAATGTTATTTCTCAGCTTCGTCTTTTGCTATCACTTAAGAAAAGCCTGTATATATAACAGCTACCATTGATCAAACACCTAACATGTCTCAAGTGCTTTATACAGATATAGTATCTCTAGTCATTAAACTATGTAATGTAAAAATGTGCCAAAGTGACTTTCTTCGGCAGTATTTTGGTAGAGTGAAAAACACTTTAGAACTATGAGCATAACTTGCAAGATCTTCTCTCCTATTCAATACCAAACCTTGTTTTCGAGGGTTCTCATTATGTAAACTAATTATCAATCTTTGGGCAGTGAATAATACCATCTATTTCTAGCTATTTAGCCGAGGGGTGGGGGAGGAGTTTTGGAGAAGACCGATTGAACTTTAATTCTCACCCAAATTCCATAAACTGCATCAGCGATTCAATGAAGGCAAAGTAGCATACGATGTAAAAGCATTTTGCAAACCACAAGGTAAATGACAATAACTTTGGTACACAATTAAAAATACCTTTTCTGTCAAGCCTCCCCAGTAGAATTCATTAGGATCACTCCATCTTAGCACAGCATTCGTATTGCTAATATGACACAACTTACCACGACCAAAATAGGAACGGTTTTTATCTAGTGTAGCAAGTGCCTAGAGTTATGCTCGAATGTTATCAAACCGAAAAGACAGGTAAGCTACCACCTTGGAGGGTAAGTTTTGAGAGGCCGCAGGAACATTTCTCATTCTAATCATCTTTCCTTGTAATTGGCGGCAATAAAGCTAAGGCTTCTGTCTCCAGCTATGTCGCTAAAAATCTTTCCCGGAAGGTGGCAAAATGTAAATTCATCACCACCCCTGTCGCGCGCGCACGTAGTTTTTCCATCTCCACATTCCCTTTATTCCCTCCACCCCTAACTTGATCGGCCGCAGGAACATGGGCCTCAGCAGCGGTTCAGAGCTCTGGCTTTCCACCCAGAGTGCGATGCAAAACCAGCTATAAGTAAAACGGACGGAGACACTCCCTCTCTACGCGAATTACCAAGTGCCTCATTTAATTTCAGCGGGGACGGAAGCGGAAGTGCTAGTGGGGTAATAGTTTTCTACTTCCTGTTTCGGGACTAGAGCGTCTCTCCTCCGCCGCCGTTTTCAAGCACCAGCGACTTCCATTTCCGGATGCGGCTTCTGTCATAAAGCTGAGACCTCTCTTCAAACAGCGTCGTGGGTCCTCTGCGCCTCGTCTGGGGTCAGCGCGCAAGGACGGGCGCGGGCGGGGGTATTTTGCAGTCAACAGCTGGAGCCAAGCCTTACGTACTGGGCTTGCACTGGCATCTCTGATCTCTTAGAGCCGTCTGGTTTTTGAGAGCTCAACGATTGGGAGTCCTTGATTCGCACCCTGCAGGACTGCACCTGAAGAGGGCAGCGACTCTTCGTCCACACCTGTCCCCCGTAGTCACGCTCTGCCCAGAGAGGTGCAGCATCTAACAAGTCACCCCTTCCCTACACACTTCCTCCTACTTCTGGGTTAACTTTGTTAACTTCCTTGAGAGCCCTCCCCTCGGCCTCTAGAAGAGGTCTTTTCTCCCAGTTCCCATTAAAATTGAGAGAAGCTTCGGGTATCCTGCAGAAAGATTACCTCTAAGACTGAGGACCCATTTGATACCAAAAACAAGTTCATGCTTACTAGAGAGTTTGTGGGCAGATTGAAACCCAGTGCACACAGGAAGCTATGGCTGAGCACGGGGCTCATATCACAACTGCTTCTGTGTTGGATGACCAGCCATCCATCTTTGAGGTGGTAGCACAGGACAGTTTAATGACGGCAGTGAGACCTGCTCTTCAGCATGTGGTCAAGGTAAGGTATTAATTCTTTGAATGCTTGTAGGGACTGGGTAAAAAACCAATAATTTGGGTTTATTTCGTAGCCTAGGTTTGAACTACCAATTAGCATATAGTTCACATCCTATGACTTAATGGTTATTGAGTCCGTTATGTATAGAGCCCTGTAATAAGCACTCAGCACTTCAGAGAGGATAGGGTAGACCCCAAAAGGAGTGGCTTATTTAATCTCAAAGTGTAGAATTTGGGGAGGGGGGGAGGAAATGTAACTACAAGACATAGTAGTTGTGAAATGGAATGTCATTTATAATTTGCTTTAGGTTCTTGCAGAATCAAATCCTGCCCACTATGGCTTTTTTTGGAGGTGGTTTGATGAAATCTTTACCCTGCTAGATCTTCTGCTCCAGCAGCATTATCTTTCTAAAACCAGTGCCTCATTTTCTGAAAACTTTTATGGCTTAAAGCGGATTGTAATGGGGGACACACACAAGCTTCAGAGACTGGCCAGTGCTGGTCTCCCAAAAAAGCAGCTTTGGAAGTCAGTAATGTTCCTGGTTCTTCTTCCCTATCTGAAAGTAAAGTTGGAAAAGCTGGTTTCTAGCCTGAGAGAAGAGGATGAATATTCTATCCATCCCCCTTCTTCCCGATGGAAACAATTTTACAGAGCCTTTCTGGCAGCCTACCCATTTGTTAACATGGCCTGGGAAGGCTGGTTTCTTGTACAACAACTTCGATATATCCTAGGAAAGGCTCAGCACCACTCACCACTACTAAGTCTAGCTGGAGTTCGGCTAGGTCGGCTTACAGTTGAGGATATCCAAGCTCTGGAGCACAAACCAGCTGAAGCCAGCATGATGCAGCAACCAGCTAGGAGGTAAGGCCTTAACATTTCCCCCAAAACTTTAACAAACTCTAAAATCTTATACTAATTTTATGAAATTCACCTCCTTCGGTCCACCTTGAGGTATTTCATAAAATGGTAGAAAAATTCTTGTTTCCATAAAACAAGGATTGCCATCCTGAAAAACCTTCATCATACAGCTACATTTCTGTGCACACTAGCCATGTGCCAGGCCCTGTGCTAGGTGTTTGCTTTATGTACATTATCTTAAGCCTCATCACAACCCAATGAAATAAATTTATTATCCCCATTTAACAGCTGAGGAAACTTAGCCCTAAAAGCTAAGTACCTTTCCAAAGCCACATAGCTAAAAGGTGGCAGAGCTGAGATTCAAGCCAGATCAACAAAATTTTCAAGACTGTGCTCTTAACCATGATGCTATACTGCGTTTAGTGTTCTCCTAAAACTTCAAGAGCATATTTCTCAATAGTGCTAAGTTATTTTTTTAAGTGAGTTGTTTTTCTAGATATACTATCTTCCAGCAAAAAAAAAGTCTATATAATCAATGTCTCACTAATCTTTCTTGAAACACAAAGTAAACAAAACCCTACTCATTAAAAACAAAGCTTAGCTCCTATGCTCCTAAAATACTATAAATCAGAATGAGGGAATCATTTAGAATACAACCTTCAGGAGACTGTCAATCTAGCAACTATTCAATCCTCAAAATGAATTGAATTGGTGTTGATAAGCATAAGAACTACATTTATATAAACCATTCTATGATTATACCTAAACAAACACTTTTTCTTTTTGTCTCCTTGTTCTATTCTCCCAACAGTGTTAGTGAGAAGATAAAGTCAACTCTGAAAAAAGCTATGGGGGGTGTTGCCTTATCCCTCTCTACTGGCCTTTCTGTGGGTGTATTCTTCCTGCAGTTCCTTGACTGGTGGTACTCATCTGAAAATCAAGAAACCATCAAATCATTGACTGCCCTGCCTACTCCACCACCACCTGTGCACCTAGACTACAATTCTGATTCTCCCCTGTTACCCAAAATGAAGACTGTGTGCCCACTGTGTCGTAAAACCCGGGTCAATGATACTGTGCTTGCCACCTCTGGCTATGTGTTTTGTTACCGCTGTGTATTTAATTATGTGAGGAGTCACCAAACTTGTCCCATCACAGGTTATCCAACAGAAGTACAACATCTAATTAAACTGTATTCCCCTGAGAACTGAAAAATATTAGCATCTTACCTCGAAAAAAAATCATTGCACTATAAGGCCACAGGGCTGGTTTTCAGCATGGTACATAGTATTGTTTGATATTTCTCAGCCTCAAATCATAATTATATCAATTTTAAACAACTTTATTTCTTTAAAAGGATATACCCATTGATCTTAACCTCTAGCCTGCTCTCTAGACCCCTAGAGTTGACCAAGCTGATTAGAGTAAGAGAATAGGGATTGGCAGGGAACATGAGGGTCAGTGTAGAGGAAATAGATAAGAGGATAATTCGGCAGAAGCTTTTTGTTAAAGAACAATGAGGTATAGAAGCTCTCAGGAAAAACCCAAGTTAGACCTCAAAGTGGGTGGTGAAGGGGAAGCAGGTCTTTTCTTGAGGAGAAAGGTTTATCTGCCTCTGAGGAAGAGGTTTTATCAGTTTGCAAACAATGTGAAAAGTGGGCTCGCTCTTTACAGAAACACATTCGAAAAACAGCTCCTTTCATGTACTGTGACCCATTTGTTAAATGATATTTGCCGTAGTTTATCAACTTTTAAAGATTTCTTTATGAGCCATACATCTCTTTCTCGGGAAACTGGTTAAAGGAAAATAGGGGTTGAGTATATACATAGTCTGAAGATTTCCGTGTGAAAGCAAAGCTAATAAGCAATAAAAAGATGAAGTAAAATACTGATCTGTGTGTAAAGAAAAGACCTTTTAATAAGTTCTTTCTGCCTGCTGTTAAGAGTTTACTAAACTGACATGGATTATTCCGGCTATTACTAAAGTTTATGAAATGCTTAAATACCTTTTAAGAATAAATGTTTTTGGCAAAGAACTGTTTCATGTTGTCATGATCATGTGGAAAGTTAGAGATTACTTGAGTTGTTGAAAGTAAATTTTCATTCAGACCACTTTTGACTTTTTTGGGGTATTTTTGTATTAACATTTTGCTTCTTTTTGCTAATCCAGTAATGGTGGGGGAGAGATCCTCTATTCCAACAGCAAGAATTCAGTCTTGTTTGAAATATCTTGTATCAGAAAAACTACTGAAACACTTAAATTGCCTATGTAGAAAATTCATGCCACTGGATTGGTAGGTTGGTGAAAAAATATGGGTAAAAAAAAATAGTCATGACTGGAAGAAGAATGAAAATAATCTGTAAGTGTCTCTGCTGTGATAGGTGGTTTCCAATACTTTAACTCATTTTAGTAATTCAAAGCACATTCTCTGATAGCACAAAGGTGATAAAACTAAATTCTGAAATGGAATATCCTATTTTAAAATATTAATGCTTTTAGGAATCATAAGAGGAGTATAATGGACATTTACAGAAATTCTTGTTAAACAGCAAGTTTTTACCACAGCAAATACCACAGTTAATTAAACATCTTTAATACAGTAATAAGTCAATAAGAGAAATGAACCAGAATCAAGATTGAAAAAATCGTAGTCCTCCATGAAGGTATCAAAGCCATATTTTTTTTACTTCAACCTAAGAAGGAAAACATGAAAGTATCAGTAAAATTCAAAAGAATATAAAAAAAAAGCACTTATACATTATAAAACCAGTATCCAAATAGACTAGAACATACCAATATGAAAAAACACAATCAGAATCAGCTCAGAGAGAAGATTAAGTGATCATACCCTGGTCAAAGCCAACACCAAAGCAATGGCAATACCAGGTCAGACTATACTTCACTCATCATCGCATCACTGCATTTCACCTTCTAAGAGCATGTTCACGTGCTCTTTTCATATCCAAAAAACTTAGGTTTACCTATGAAAAAAATAAAGACTTCTTTTTAGATAAGTTTCAACCATGATTTGAATAATCTTCCACAATGCTTTAAGCAACTCTGCTGTACAAAAATGCAAATTTGAAAAAGTTTTGTTTGGGGGGAGCTTTTTGTTTTTGAAATACAGAGGCAAGTGTATAAGCATTTACAGTTGATAAGCTTTTTTTTTTTTCATGAGCCCAAACATCATGCATGATAAAATTTCAGGAATGCCTGTGAAGGCACTTATAGTCTAGTTCTAAAGCAAAAGCTTTAAAAAGATTTTCTAAAGATTATAAATTCCTTTATAAAGTAAACTCCAGTTCATTTAATACATAATTTGATTTACAATTCTGCTGCAAAGATTAAAAAGTATACACATAAAATGTTTATACATAAATTTTCTATCTTAAGAGTCCAAGACCCGGAGAGGCTCTGATTTGCCAAAGGTCCTTAGCAAATTAACAGCAAAGCTGGAAAGAGAATTGAGGTCTGATAATCAGATTTATATTTTTTCATTACCAGCTAAATATGTTTTAATTTCATTTTTCTCCAGGCCATGAGCAAGATAAAAGAAGCAACAACGCAAGGCCTGGTTAATGCAAAGCAATTCACAGCCTGAATAGTCAATTTCTGAATGAGAAAGCTGACTGCATTTCATTTATCTAAATGACACCTTCAGGTGCTATACTATCACTGACATGGAAAAGTACTAGGATCACAAACAATGTCACTCTCCCCAGTCTTTCAGTATGGTATTGTCAGTATCTAAATAACAATTCTGGAGACACCACATGCTTTCTTCAGCCATCTGTAAATGTCAATAAATTCATACTCCATAGTTAAAAACTGATGGCTGTTGGTCTTTGCGTTCAGCAACTAAGCTCCATGGAGGGAAACTAACAAAGTACCTGTTTTACAGGAGCTATGCTTGAGTCTTTATCTTATTATCCTGTACAGGTGAAATAAGTACACTTTAAAAATGAGGAAACAGGCCGAGAGAACTTAAATAAATTTGTCTAAAAGTATGAAACTTGTGAAACTTAGGGCTAGTGTGCTCCAGCCATACACTGCAAGCATATTCTCACAACATTCACTCCATCTGGAGTGCCTCCCCCACTCTTTCAATGTGGAGAATGCGCAATTAGTTTTAAAACTTTACTCAAATGTAATCTTCTCTGTTAAGTGGTCTATAACTCTGTCATCCCCTCCTGTGACTACCACAGCACTTTTTCCCACCACAACAGGGATCACATGCCAAGTATTTACCCATTCACGTCCCCCACCTCCTCCTCTCTCCCACCAGCCCCATCAGAGTTCGTAAAGAACCAGGCTTGTCTTATCATTACACTCAGAATGGTGCCTGGTATATAGCAGGAGACTCAAAAAACAAGAATTTAATTCAGTCAATACCCGAGCTTTCCTACTAAACTCTAAGCGCCTAGATTATAAAAGTATCAGCACAATTTATAAAGCCGACTTACCTCCAACATTTCACGTAGGTAAGACCATACCTCAAGCATCTCTAAGCCCTGCTTCCCCCAGCTTCTACCTCATGGCGCGCTGCACGGCGTCCAGTCCAGGACAGCCATTACTTATACACAGATGACCCTCAAAAATAATAAGGACCAAATCCCACCAAGTTCAGGAAAGACAGAGAAGCCGTCCCGGCGGACAAACATGAGTAAGGCCTGAGCAGGGCTCACTTCAAAGACCCAGGTAAGAGTCCTGAGCGCTCTTTCCAAACTCCTAAAACTCCTACGCCCTAGACTCTCAGGAGGTTAGCCACGGCCGGCGGAGGCTGAAGGAAGCCGATACTCCGCCTTTCGGTTCTAGGCGATACCCATTCCGCATTCCCGTCTCCGCATGCACCTTCGCCCTACCGCTCCGCAGGCTCCCACAGCCCAGTGCGGCCTTTCCCCAGGCAACCAATACCGAAGCGGCCAGTGGGTCACATGGGCCTCAGCCTTGAAAAGGGGCGGGTGCGAGGAGCAGCCAATCGGAGGGCGAGGCGAAAGTCAGGGGTGGAGCGGGCGGGCAGGCAGAAGCGTCTTTTTCATCGCTTCTTTGCGTGGCTGGCTCTGAGATAGGCCAGTCGCTTTCCACCCTCTGAGCAGTTCCTACCTGCCCTCGGACCACCAGACGATTGTTAATGCTGAATAGTTCTGCCGGTGGCTTGTTTCACAACTAGGGAAGGACGTCTGAGGCAGATATGCCCTGAGTTTCCGGGAAGAACTATTGATTGAGTGATCCAACAGTGTTTATTGCACTTGTCCGGATTCCCTCGAGGGCTAGGCGTTGGGGGCATGGAGGGAGGGGAGACTTAGGTGCATGTATCCCTCTCTGTAAGGGTGAATTTACTGACCGCTCGGGCGCTTGGACATTTCCTAGATAAGCAAGAGGTGCCACAAGAAAAGTGTATCTAAATATCAAAGAAGTGCAAAAGAGAGCAGGAAACATTATCTGGGAGAGGTGGCAATTGATTTGGGTCTTGAAAGATGGGTGGGATTTGAGAATTAGGAGATTCTGGGAGGAGTAATTTAACTCCCAAATTAAGTAAGAAGACATGTAGGAGCTTACCAAATTTAAGTAAAGTTTAAACATGTAGTGTTTCACAAAATTGGTGAGTTAGAAACACCAGGAGGAAACACAATATAGATGTCCTTTAGCACTAAAAACAAATCACAAAATAAAAATGCCTGGGACAAAACCCAGATTTACTGAATCAGATATTCTGGGTTTGGAGCCGAGGCATGCATGTTTTTAATAAGAGCCCCACAGGTGATACTGAGTCACACTAAAGTTTGAGGACCAGTGATAGTGTTAAAGAAAAGGGGTAGCAGAAATTTGAAAGATAGGTCAAGACTTTGTTAAAGATTGTGGCTTGCTGGCTGTGTAGTTTAGACTCTTCTGGAGAAAGAAAGATTTGAAGATTTCAGAGCCTAAGATGACAGGTAATCAGAGCTGTACTTTAGAAAATTCAACGTGCAACTGTGTTTTTAAATAGAGTGAAGGAAGGCAAAGGAATGCTATTGCAAGTGATTGCTATGGTCCAGGTGAGAGTCAATAAGAGCCTAAATTAGGACTGTGGCAGTGGAAATGGAGAGATGGTATATAATAAGCAGCATGAGGATTGTGATGAGTTTTAAATAGGGATGAGTAGAAGGATATAAAGAAATAAAAAGGAAGAATGGAAAAAAAAAGAAAAGTAGCATCCTCTCTAGCAGACCTATTAAGGACCTCCATTGTACTTTAAGGATAGGAGAGGTTAGACAATGAAGAGAATTTGCATGAGCTGTTTTCTCTGCCTGGTTTTCCTCTTCTCCATCTCTCTTTCTCAGCCTGGTATTCTTACTTACAGGTTCCAGCTCATACACCATCTCATTTATGAGATCTTATTTTCACAAGCAGAGTTATTGTCACACCTCAGAACACTCAGAGCACACTGTTCATACGTTGCTAGCTCTCCAGAGTGGCACTGGAATGTAGTGATCATGCACATGGACCATATTTGTAAGCACCATAAACTCTGTTCCTCAGTTTCCTCAAAGACAGAATAATAATAGCACCTATTATTATAGCATACAGAGCTGTTAGATGAATTGAATGAGAACAATGCCTAGAACATAGAGTGCTCAACTGATGTTATTGTATATGCTGTATTACAATGGTATGATATGTGTTTTCCCTCTCTAGATTGTGAACAGGACATGTGTCTTATTCTTCTGGCTAACAGTAAGGATGCATGACAGAATTATGGTAAATGGGTTTTGGAATCACATAGACAGCAGTTCAAATCCAAGCTACTTAATAGATGTGTAACCTTGATCTTTACTACCCTGAACTCAGTTTCCTCATTTATAAGATGATGAAAATCATGTATGCCCTACAAGTTGTTATGAGGACAAATCAAAGTAATCAGAGTTGCTTATCTGGCCCAAAGAAAGCAGTCATTAAATGACAGTTTTTATTTTGTCATGTAGCCTCACAGCATAGCACCATGTTCAGAACACAGTAAGTGTTTAGTAATTGATTACTGAATAAAAAGCTGACATTATATGCCAGGCACCATACTAAGCTCTTTATGTATATTATCTCATTTCATTCTCACCAGAACTGGATGGAGAGGGTACTATTATTATATCCTATTTATACAGAAGGAATCTGAGGCTTAGCCTAGTTTAACCAAGGACTCAAATCTAGGAAGTGACAGAGCTAGGATTTCAACAGCCTAGGTGCTCAAAAAATAGGTGATTGAATAAAAGAATGAATGAAAGTTAGGAGACTTACCCAGAGTCAGGTAGTAGCATGGTAGACTTAGCATTATTGCTCTTTAAATCATCTCTATGAATGAATTGAGGGTGAGATGGAGGCTGGTATTTGTCATTTTGTGTCTAGTGTGCATGAATGCTGTGCACACCAGACACAAAAGACTTCTGATAAATTGAAATTCTTAGTGAATAAATACATCTTAAATACATTGAGGGCTCTAGTTCTTAGTCCATTGTCAACAGAATGGCCACATCACTTTCCCAGGACCTAGGAAAAAGCAAAGTTGGTTTTGAGGTATCAAAACCAAGATGTGAGAATCTCCTTGGTGTGATAACCTAACTATTCATAACCAGGGGACTCAACTAAGGAACTTTGAAGAAGGAAGAGAAGTTTACTTATCTTTCACATTATCCCTCCTTCTCCAGATTTAGTCCTTTATAGTGCATTGAAGAAGAATTAAAAAAAAAAATCTAGTTTCTGGTTCTCCTGTACAAATAATGATCTTCCTGTTGAGCAGGAAGAAAAAGAGGAGATAGTTAGGCAGATTTCTTATTTTGAAGACTCAAAAGCAATCCAGAACCCCAAAATGAAAGGCAGGAGAAGAGTAGGAACATTTGCATTAGACAAATCTGGCTTTGAACCCTTGCTCTTCCACTTGTTGGCCGTGTAATCTCAGTTTCTGTGTAGTGTGGAAAGCTCCCAGCTTGGTCCCTTGTACCCAAATGTACATGCTCAGTAAATGATGGTCATTTTTATCTTTCTTAAGGTAAGTAATATCAGGGATTTTGATGTGAGAGAGTGGCTGGGAATTAAGGTAGGTGGTAAAACTAAAAGTGAGACTGAATTTGGAAGTAAAGTAAATGGAAATAGCTTAAAGTTGAATGTGAGGGCAGGCTTTCGGAGTTTATGGTGTTGCTAATTATTCATCATAGTATCTGTTCTGCCTCCTATTCCAGAAACTCTGTTTAGCTAACATGCATAAAGGGTAATATGCCAGCAAAGCAGAACTCCATAGGAACAGTAACCTTGGTAAATCAATCAATCAATCAATCAATCAATCAGTCGAACCTATATTTTATCATAAAAAAAGTCATTTGATCATAAGCAAATTGAGTAGAAACACAGACTTCTTTGTTGGTTCAGTTTAGAGGGAGACAAGTATATCAGTTTCCTATGACTGCCACAACAAATTATCACAAACTTGTTGCTTAAAATAACAAAAATTTATTTTCCCACAGCTAAAGGTTTGACATCAGTTGTACTGGGCAAAAATCAAGGTGTCAGCAGGGCAATGCTGAGGAAGAGGGGAAGGGAGACAAGGGGAGAATCTTGTCCTTCCTCTTCCACCTTCCAGTGGCCGCTGCATTCCTACACTATGACCACATCATTCCAATTTCTGCCTCTATGGGTCACGTTGCCTCTTTTGTGTGCATCGAATCTCTCTCTGCTTCTCTCTTATAAGAACACTTGTAATTGGATTTAGGACCCACCCAGATAATCCAGCATAATCTCCCCAACCAAAGACTTTTACTTAATCACATCTGCAATGACCTTTTTTACAGCTTCCTAATAATAATAATAATAATTGGTGGCCATTATTAAGCCTACTATAAGAAGCTTTATCCAATTTAACCAGCATTCCTAAGTGAGATAGTTCTCACCTGTTTATTTTTTCATTTTTTAATGATAAAAACAATTCCTGCTTTAATGATAAAAACAATACAGAAAAAGGTTTTTTAAATAATGAAAGGAAATTAAATGAAAGTCATATGTAATTCTCTCACCCAGGAATAGCCAGCACCTCATCAATGTGCATTTTTCTAGGCTGGGTTTTGTGTCCAATAAAAAGGAAAAATAGGAAAAAGAGAATAAAAGTAAGTAGAATGGAATAAGCAATTTTGGAAGGTAATGGAATAGCTTAATATTGCTCATAATGGATATGTACAGAGCAGCCTAATTTAAAATGAATGTAGAGCTTTGAAAAGAAATTAAAGAGGACAAGAGGTGCTTATATGATGTATGGAAATGACACTTGGCCCCTTAGAGGTGAGAAGTTTGTCTTTAGCCCCTCACTTGAAAACTCTTGAATTTTCCCATTACTATTTCATTCACTCCCAGAAGTCAGACCTCGGTTTGCTAATCTACCCCGTCCCAGGCTTTACTTGAGTCTTTATCAGCCTTCCTCAGTGGGTCAATGTAATGAAAACTGGGGGAGTCTGGCAGAGTTCCTGCTCCTCCCAGGCTGATATCAAAGGGGCACAGGGACTGTGACAGAAAGCAAACATTCAGACCAAAGCCGGATGTGGAACTGAAATAAGAGAAGAAGCAAGCACATCAGGTAAAAAAAAGTTTAATTTAAAAAATCTCATCCGTCTCATCTTAGGTGCAGTTTATGTCTGAGGGCATGAAGGGCTTAGTTATATAGTAGTTAAGGAGAAACTTGTAAAGGAAAATGAGTGAGAAATTTTGGGAAGAGTGGAAAGGATGTTCTTTTGAAGCTAGAATCTCAGAAAACTGTATCTATCACAGTTGTTAGCAGCATCTAGGTAATATCAATGAGACTTGGGAGCCATGAGAGTAGTGTGCTAGATCAAAAACAATTGAATTTGTTCTGTGAGTCCCAACAGATGGAAATTATAGGGAGACAAATTACAGTTGAACATAAGGAAGCCATTTCTAACAGAGTTGTCAAAAAATAGGACTAATTTGATAGTGTGAGTTACTCATCACTAGAGATGTTCAAGCAGTTGCTGGAAAGCAATTTGTTGAGAGTTGGGAATATTATAGAGAAGATTTAAGAATCAGATGGATAGTTAGACCCGAAGATCTTTAAAGTCCCTTCCAACACTTCTGTGATTCTATGATATGAATAGAATGTTATCAGAAATTTCTCTAAGGGGCCATACAGTTGCATTTACCTGTAGGAGATGCTCACATATGAAAAAAACAATTCATCAGGTTGATTTTGGTTTATCTGGTGGATGTGAGAAGGCAACTGAGAGCAAACTATGACAGAAGAGGGTACACATCCTGCTGAATGTCTGCTCTTTTTCCTTTTGGTGGGTACAAACAGCGCTTATATGGCCTCTGCTTGCAAAGATCACACAGAAGAAATGGGTTCTCTTCTTCTAGAGGAAGAATTTTGGTTTGGGTTAGTAAACACTTTATTTTATTAACAAAAGCTAAGAGAGTCATGTCTGAAATATTTGCGTCAGTGCCATAATTTTGACCTAGAGTGCTATATTTGTGAAGCAAAAGGAGATTGGCAACAGTTTAATAACCATGTCCGTACATTCATGTTCTTGTCCAAGTCTTAGAGGTTCCCACAGCACTGGCGGAACTATTAGGAGGGCAGGAATCACCTGCTTCTGTATCATACTGTATATGAAGAAATGTACTTTAGAATAATGTTTGAAGAGATAAAACAATTTCTGCATTTGGTGTTGATTGACATTCCTTCAGGAGTAGAATAAAGCTTTAAAAATGTATAAAATGATAATACCAAGTTTATGTTTGTTTTTATAGCAAGATATCTATATCACATATGCTCTTAAACTATACTCTGTTAGTTCCCTATTGCTCCTCTTTCTTTCTCCTTTGAATGATAAATAGGAGGATCTTCTGACTTTAAATTCTGCTTCTGCATATTCTCTAATAACTTACATTGGTTCCTGTGCCAACCCATGTTCTTTATATCTGGGTTCACTGTTGGCGCTTCCTAATTTTAAGTAAAAAAATGGCCCAAAATTTCAGTGCTATAAGTTTTCCGTTATGGCAAAATATTAAGCATATATCTTTACCTATGCCTATTCATGCTGGAAAAACTAAGGATCTTGACAAAGTTGTTAGAAAACAGCGATATCAAAGATTATTTCCATGTTAAAATGTATTGCCAATAACTTAAAACTTCGAAGAAAATATTGTAATCTCTTGAATTCTTATTAATGTAGAAGCAACATTTCTGTCCTGATTATTTATTGGAATCCATTTCTGTTATTGCCTGGAACACAGAGGGGTTGCTGAGATGGAGAGTCTCAAGACCAATATGGAAATGCTCTATCCTGAGGTAATCGTAGAAGTGGGCAGAGTGACTTTTGGAGAAGAGAACAGGAAGAAGATGACCAATAACTATTTGAAAAGAACTGAGAATTCTAAAATCATCCAAGCTACATGTGCACTCTTAAATTCTGCAGGGGGTGTGATCAAAGCGGAGATTGCCGATAAAACTTACAGTTACCCATGCCATGGGCTGGGACAGGATCTGGAAACTTCTTTTCAAAAGCTCCTTCCTTCAGGTTCACAGAAATACCTTGACTACATGCAGCAGGGGCACAATCTCCTGATTTTTGTGAAGTCATGGAGCCCAGATGTTTTCAGCCTACCTCTAAGGATTTGCAGCTTGCGCTCAAATTTATATCAGAGAGATGTGACTTCCGCTATCAACCTGAGTGCCAGCAGTGCCCTGGAGCTTCTCAGAGAGAAGCAGTCTAGAGCCCAAAGAGGAAGATCGAGGGTGAAGAAGCTGCATCCTCAGAAAGTTCTTGACAGAAACATTCAGGAAGAGGAAAATATGAGGATGTCTGCCTCAGAATTTTTTAAAAAGGACAAACTCATGTATAAAGAGAAACTCAGCTTTACTGAGTCAACACATGTAGAGTTTAAAAGGTTCACCACCAAAAAGATTATCCCTCGGATTAAAGAAATGCTGCCTCATTACATTTCTGCATTTGCCAATACCCATGGGGGATACCTAATTATTGGGGTGGATGATAAGAGCAAAGAAGTGTTTGGATGTAAGAGAGAAAAAGTAAACCCTGACTTATTAAAAAAAGAAATAGAAAACTGCATAGAAAAACTGCCGACATTCCACTTCTGCTGTGAGAAGCCAAAGGTGAATTTCACTACCAAAATCTTGGATGTATACCAAAAAGATGCCTTGTATGGTTATGTCTGTGTGGTTCAAGTGGAGCCCTTCTGCTGTGTGGTATTCACAGAGGCTCCAGATTCCTGGATTATGAGGAACAATTCTGTCACAAGGCTGACAGCCGAGCACTGGGTGGCCATGATGCTGGATATTCAGCCAGGTAAAGCAGAATAGCAGCCATTATCCAATCGGCAGGGAGGAACTCCCTTCTCCGCCTTCTGTGAGCATTTAGTCAGATATTTCAAAGAAATAAAATGATTAAAAAGCTGTTTTGCTTACAAATATTCTCCCATTACAGGGTTCCTTTTTCTAATATTTTTACTAATTCAAAGAATATGAACTCCTTGAAGTCAGGAAATGCTTGGATTTTAGTCTACTTTGGGAAAATTATAGCTTGCTGTCAGCCATGAATTAGTGGCATTTCCCTTTTATGCACGGTAAAGGCCTGTTTAAAAAATTTTGCAGGCTGATATTTTTAGTCAAAAATGTCCATCAGTAATCTCCAAGGATGATATTTCAGAGAAACATCATTTAAGAATGACTCTTCACTAATTCTTTCAAGGGAAATTTGTTGACAAATTTGAATTGTTTCAGTAACATTAGGAGCTAATGCCTTCAACCACTTTCCCCAAGTGGCGAAAAACTGATGAAAAAGGAGATGCTGGGGCAGGGAATGGGAATGGGGACAAGGACTCCTAGTGTTTTCACTTTCCATACAGTTTTGCCCTGCCTTACAGAATCAGCCCTGGTGATTTCTAATTAATCCATAAAGGACTCACTGGCTGAACAAAGTTTATCAGTTTGCCTTCATGGTCAGTATTTTATTAAAGAAGTTTGGACCAAGACTTGAGTGATTTTACTGACTTATTCTCTCTCATCCTGAATTTGAGTTTACTTTACATACACACATATACCAAACTAGAGATCCTGCCACTTTCTATTCTATCTAAACCTTGGATGGCAACTTAAACAACTATAACAGTATAAAAAAATACATACTGTGCTTAACTTTTTCTTCCCCCACTAGAAGCCTTTTCCTCTTAGAGATGACCTGGAATCAGAATATTAAAGTTGGAAGGAACCTTAGGAATCATTACCTCACCCTGTCATGACAGAGAGGTAAAATGACTTGCCCAAGATGAGTCATACAGTGACTCAGAAAATGTGTGGTCCTCCAGGAGTCCCCAGACTTCCTAACATATGTGAACTGTATGAGGCATAGAGAATGTGAGAGCAGATCAGGCATGATGCAAATCACATGTCAACAGTAGGAAGAATAATTAAAAAGTTCTGTTTCTTTTTTGTCTGAAACAACTCTCCATATATTTGTTTAGCTCCTTCCAGTCTGGCCACAGACTACAGCCTTCTCCCGGTTTCACCAGCTTCGTCTGCACTACGAAATCCATCATGTCCCATAAAAGTCCTGAAATTTAAGGGAGCTCTACAACAACGTTTGTTTCCAGGTATTTCCTTCTTGATTTCAGCCAAGGGGGCTTTTACTTATTTATTTCCTAAAATTATGTTGGGAGGAACTGATAGCAATTAGTCCAAATTTTTCTCCTTGGAAAGAAGGTCAAATGTAGGACTTAGTAGACATAAGGGTCCTGAAAAAGCTAACTTTTATTTCCCAGTCATCAAATTCACACAATATTTCTGTGTGCTTTTGGGCTTCTAGTCACTTAATGGCTTTTGTTCTCCAAATTGGAGATAATTTAGGAGTTCTCCTAAATTCCTTAGGTCTATAGCACAAGAGAATTGCCCCCTGGCTTTCCAGTGTAGAAGGAGGTGAGCCATGGGGTTCTAAAGCAGAGTTTCTCAACCTTAGCACTACTGATATTTGGCCACGAAATTCTTTGTTGAAGGAGGCTGCCCTCTGAATTGTAGGATGTATAGCAGCATTTTTGGCCTCTACCCTCCAGATTCCAGTAGCACTCCTTCAGCTGTAACAAGAAAAAACGTCCTAGGGGGTGGGGGTAGTAAAATTGCCACATGTTAAGAATCATTGTTTTAAATTAAAGTTCTTAGTTCCCTCAAAGCCTCAGGTACACGCGTGTGCACACACGCACACACCTCCTTAACAAGAAGTGACGGCCTGATTTTCTAGCAGGAGTGGACCATTTGGGGTTGAGAAGAGGGTGCTAGGAGCCTGTTCTGTGAAGACTCCTCCCTGATTGCCTTCCCTGTATGAGGGCAGTCAACACTGGGAACTTCACAGCCTGTGAAGAGGGGGTGCTTTTCTTGCAGACAAGGAAACCTATGGTTCCATGGCTAGACTCATTTCTTTCTATGTATGTTGCAGGAATACTTACAATATGCTTTGTACATTTTAGTAATTTCTATTCCTTGGATTTTCAGTGACACAGGAAGGGATACAATTTAAACCAGAATCCCTCTGTAAGAAGCTATTCTCAGATCATGAAGGACTGGAAGAATTAATGAAGATGCAGATACATCCTTGTTCTCAGGGGATTGTGATATTTTCTAGAAGCTGGGCTAGTGATGTTGGCTTAAAAAAAGAGCAGGATGTCCTGTGTGATGCTCTCCTAATAGCAGTTAATAGCCCCCTTGTACTCTTTACAATCTTAACACACCCCAGTAAGAGTGAAATCCTTGAGTATGCCCGAAATACTGCTTGTCAGTTAAAGCAGAAACTGGGAACTGTTGGTTACACAGAAAAAGTGTGTGTCATTCCGAAGTTGATGTACCTGCCCATCACACAGTGTAGACCCTGTGCAATCCCCGTATACTACCCCCAATCCTACCAGCTTGCTAGTGAGGAGGAAATGGAAGACTTGTTGCAGGCCCTTATCGTGATCTCACTGTGCTCTAGATCTCTTTTGAGTGACCAGCTGGGCTGTGAATTTTTCAACTTGCTCATAGCAGAGCAGTGCGAGCTGCTTTCACAGAGCCTTCAGGAGACACGAGAACTGTTCATCTACTGCTTTCCAGGAACCAGGAAGACAGCCCTAGCCATAAAGATCATTGAGAAAATTAAGGACTTTTTCCACTGCAAACCAAAGGAGGTTCTCTATGTTTGTGAAAGTGACTCCTTAAAGAATTACGTGGGGTAAGTGTTTCACTAACTAAACACAATAAATGTATTTAGTCTTTTCAACAGCATCACAGAAGTAATTTGTATTGTTAATTTAAGATTTTGCCTTAATTGCATAAGTGCTTGAGCCAAAACTATATTCACATTTCCAAGTGATTAGGTAGTTGAGCTATAAATGAGTACTTTGCAATTTTCAGGCTTAAACATCTCATTATAAATTAGCCAAGTGTGCATAACTTTATATAATTAGAAACATTTTTCCCATACTCTGTGGCCTTAAATTTTAGTAGAAATGAACCTGTCTTTCTTTAAATAAATTTTTGCTTGATATTTAATACTTTAAAGTCATAGAATATTTCCTTTAATTAGACATACATAACAGAAACTTGAATTTAAAAACCATTTGATTTTGTTTATAAAATATTTTCATTTGTTTAAATTGTTGTGAATCAATAATTTTAGAAAATGCAAATTTGCTTCTCCTTTAAATCTTTAGCTTTCAATTTACTAAAAAAAAAAAAAAAATTGGTTGCTTTATAATCCAGCAAATGAAGGCAAACTCATTTGAATTTTGGGTTTGGTTTACTTATTTATTCAACAAATCTTTTTGTGCACCGTGTATATGCTAGGAACTGTGGATATTTAGTGTTAGAAGAGAAAATATATTGAAGACCTGGCCATAAACAGGGACAAAAGAAAAAATAAGCAATGTGAATGTGGTGTAATTAGTATAATAATAAAGACATGCTTATCTTAACTGGGACTGAAGATTGGTCAGCAAATACTTCCCAGTAAAGGAGATCTTTGGGCACACTCTTAAAAGTCAGTAAGAGAAGTGAATAAAATGAGGGCTTTTTAGGCAAAGGGTATAGCAAGTACAAAGACATGGAGACACTAAAGAATCAGAAGGGTAAGTCTGACTGGAGCAGTGAGGGGGTGTTGGTATGTGGTAGGTGATGATGTTGCAAAGGAGGCAGAAGCCAGATGATGAAGGATGTTGTAAACTGTGCTAAGGGCTGTGGTTTTTGATATGCTTTATAGGTAAGTTTAAAAATACCTCAGTCAAAAGGCAAATTCAATCTAACAAATATCTATTGAACCCTATGTGAAAGGGATACAGAGAATGGCTAAGAATCAGTGCTTTTCTTCAAAAATGGTACACAGGCCAAACTGGAAGAGAAGAACATGAATAGTTATGGTTCAAGGAGTAAAGCCCAGGGACTGCATATGTAAAATCAGAAAACCTGTAGGAATGAATGATATTACCTGGATCCAAATTGAAGCAACAACCAAACTTAGTTGTTTCCTGCCTCCTCTAATTTGTTCCTCCTCCTCTGATAATATGTTAAGCAAAGTAAACAGATTCATAGCCCCAGAGAGATACAGACCTGTAGATTTGTTACCCTATCTGATATGTCATGGAACTCAGCAACCAACCTCTTGATGTCTTCCTTACTAAAATCTAAAGAGGTTTCTGGTTTTGTACTATAAGTAAATGGGGAAATAGGATTTGCAGTAAGGGAAATTTGTATTCGCTCATACCTCTTTTACATATAAAAATTATGATATGCCTCTAGGTGGCTGTTCTCTACCTCTAAAAAGGACAGAAAGAAATGATAGTAACAAGCATAAATTACTTTTGAGATTTCCTTTAGAAGTAAGGAGCTTGTCTTTAGGGATTGTCAAGATGCAGAAATAGACTAATAGAAAAATAGTCTCCTATCCAGGTTTATTTTAAAAGTATCACATGCAGGTTTAACTAGATAACCCCAAAGAGTAGGGTTTGCAGTTATGTATTATGTCAGGTAACTTATCAGTAAAGCAGTTTTGTAGTATTCAGGACACCACTGAATCAATGGATCAGCCTCCAGATGAGAACTAGCCTCTGATTCCAATCGAGAGAGTAATGAATGCACGGTGTTCCCTGAAATCCTATTCTTTTATCTTTACAGCCAGCAAATCACCTGCCAAGCTGTAACCCGGAAAACCTTCATGCGAGGGGACTTCCTAAAGATTAAACACATAGTGATGGATGAAACTGAGAAGTTCTGCAGTAAATATGGTGATTGGTACCTGAAGGCTAAGAGAATCACCCATTCAAAGGTGAGGGGGGCTGCAAGTGAGAACCTTCCCCATGGGGTTCTCTGGTTTTTTCTGGACCCTTTCCAAGTCTACCATGCTGATGTCAATGGCCTTCCTCCTCCATTTGCTCAGTTTCCTCGTAAAACAATCACCAATGGGATCCACTGTTCTCTGGAAATAGCAATGGTCATGAAACAAGAAATGAAGAGATTAAAAGAAAATCCTCTCTTCAGTATGTCTCCAGACATACTGTCATTGTTCAGGGAAGCTGCCTACGAGGAAGCAATATGTGCTCAGGCTCTGCCTGGGGTGTGTGAGATGGAGACTAACCTGACAATAGAGCAAATCACGAATCGTGTGGCAGAAAGATGTCACATCCTGTTCCAATGTGGCTATTTGCCCAAAGATATAGCAATTCTGTGCAGGAGAGAGGAGGACAGAGGACGTTATGAGCTTGCCCTGCTAAAAGCAATGGAATTAATTGAAACTCACAGAACAACGGAAGTTGTGTTCAGCCAGGCCTCTGGTGTTTTGGGCAGTCACATCATTTTAGACAGTCTTCAGCAGTTTTCAGGCCTGGAGAGGAATATTGTGTTTGGGCTCAGTCCAGAATGTACCCTGTCAGAGGAAACTCATAAGCTCTGCTTTGCCTCAAGAGCCATTAAACACCTCTACCTGCTTTATGAAAAGGCAGCCTTCTGAAAATTATTTCAAGCAATATAGGAATCCAGAAAGAGCAGAGTCCCTTCTCCCAGGCAGGTGGCAGTTCCTCCTTTTCACGTGTACAAGTGAGGAAATCAAGGCAGAGTCAGTATGGCAGAGAGCCACAGAAATGCATCTTGGGACCCTGATACTCTACGCACAGAGTTACTGTCTGTTTTCCAGTACACTTCACCTCCTTCATGTATGACAGACATATCTGGTCGCCTTCCTCCAGTTTTCTTAGCCTAATTTGGCTTCCATCCTATCAAACAGAGAGGTTCTCCTCAAATAGAGAACTGATTTTGTGCCATCCCCTGCTAATGTATCTTCAGTGAGTCCCTGCAGTCTTCAAACCAAATCAATTTTCAGGGCATTCCATGATACACCCTGACATACTCTTCTAACACATCCTTTATTATACCTCCATTTCCCAATGTTTCTAATGCTCCCAGTCCAGCTGGACTATTTTGAGGGTGGGGAGTAAGGTGCCCTCCAGGCTACTTACTTTGAGTGGGTATCTCAGGACAGTACCTTTGTTGGCACGCCATACTGGCTATGGGACTCAAGCTTTATAGGCTCAGAACTCGATTTCCTCTGTACCAAGTTTGGATCAGTCTCTTGAGGATGGCTTTATACTAAAAAAGTTCACAAAAGATCAAGGCATAAATGAAAATGCTTACTCCGACAATTTACAGTGAGGATTGTAGTAATAGGTGAGCCAGATGCTTTTGCTAATCAGTACATTTAATAGTAACATAGGAAACCAAATTATACAAGCAAAGCTTTGCAGCAAGGGGAACTGATAATCTGATTCAAATGTATGAAGTCTTCAGGCTATGTTAGACTATTGCAACCATCTCTAAAATAGAAATATTTCTACCACAAGGGCTAGACAGGTCAGGTTTACAAAAGAAAGCAAATTTAGAATGCTAAGAGTGACTAGTTTTTCCATAATCTCTGCCTCAGATGAAATTTTTTTTTCTCTCTTAGTTTCTAAAGTTTCCAGGTTGACCATTAACCTTCCCCTCACTACTCCCAACACATAATAGCATTTTGCTCATATTCATTCTTTATGTCTTAATACTTTCATCTAGGCTGGAAACTGCTTACACCCTGCTACTGGCCTGGGAAGTGGTCTTGCTATGAGAGGTCTTTGCACATCCCTGATCTCTTCCATGATGATTTGGTGTTAATTTTATAATACAATGAGAGGTTACAGGGAGCCTGTACAGCAATACTACCACTTACGCCACCCATAGACATTCTTGGCTTCTAGCTGTGCCTGTGCCATTTTCTCAGCCTTCAAACCTTTTTCTGCTCCCTCTACCTGTTGAAATCCTTTCTTGTCAATCATGTCCTTGTTCAAGTGCCCACCTCTTCAATTAAACTTTTGTCATCCCCCAAAATTAAACTTGGTTTCCCTTTTTGCCGCCATTCTATGGCTTACATTTTTTAAAATGATAATACCAAACTCTTTCTAAACTATGCCAGAGTAGTTGCTGGTATAGAAGAATCTATGCAATACCTTCCTATCATGTCTTCTTTCCAATGTATGTGCAATATATTATAAATAAAATCAAAAGTCCTTTTCTCTAGTCAGCTCCCAAAAATAGTTAAGCCAATCTTATGCTCTTCAATGCAATTTTGTTTTTCCATAGGTTTTTTTTTAATGCTTCAGAAAGATTCCTATTTTCAGACTGTTTTTAACTTCTAGAAAGGTTAAAGACAACTTTATTGATGCTGGAGAGGCCTGAATGCAGGACAAAGTATGGAAATATTCTTTTGGCTATAATTTTAGATAAAGCCCATCAACTTTCTGAGAGTTAGGAGAGCACGTAGGGCTTAGAAAAGTGCTCTTAGCTGCCTTTTCTAACTGCTCAGGCCACCAGGCAGGCCAGTCTGAACTTGGCCATGGATTGGACAGAAGAATCTTTCTCCTACACCTGCTGCACCTATTACTTGACATTTACTCCTCTTTACTGTTCCTTGGGTGGGTGGAGGCCAGGGGAGTGGTTAGGGTAATTTTAGGTGGGAGAAAATAAAGTTCAGCAATTAATTTTTTTTTGTCTTTTTTTAAACTCATTTGTTTTTGATGGTGTAAAAGATACCAGTGCATTAACACCTGGATAATGGGAGATGTGTGAATTCTTTAAAAATAATTTAAAGAGTCAAAGTGGAAGAGAACTGGACAAATGGAGGGTACAGGGAATTGCTATATTTTAGTCATAAGCCTCAGTACCATTTAACATTTTAAACTATATGCATGTATTATATAATTTTTGATATGGTTATTGATTTTTAAAATTGTTTTAAATACTGAATTTGAGAGTCTTTGCCAACTTTTAGCTCAGTCAGGCTCAAAGTAGAAGGCTTTGAGTGTGGTTCTCAACACTGGCTGCTCATTATTTTTATCTGGGGAACTTTAAAAAATACCAGTGATCTGGCAGACACTAGAGTAATTAAATCAGCATCTCTAGGCATATGCTTGGATAGTGGTATTTATTAAAAATTGTCCAGAAGATTCTAATATGCCACCAGAGTTGAGAACCATTAAGCCCCTCTCCTAGTCGTCTTTCTGTAGGCAAATAGATGTGCACACAGTTCTCTTCCCATTAGACTATGAGATCTTTGAGAGTAAGGATGGTCACTTACACATCTTTACTTCCCCAAAAGTAATTATTGTAATGCCTTGAACATGTAGTGCTCAGTAATTATTTGTTGAATGGACTTGCCACTTTCAGAAAATCAGAATTTATTAGGAACAATGCTTCTGTTCAATGAAATGAATATCTAATTTCGGAGACTTCAAGGAGATCAATGCAGAGAATAATCAACACTGCAATAATTAATAATAAGAGAATAAAGCAATTTGATCTGTTTTTAGGCAACAGACAAAGTTAAAGGTTCATTTTGATGGAAGTTCATTTGGTTTGAGTTTGAGATTAGGAACTGGTGGGGACTAATAATAATTGACTAACTTACTTGTACTTAGAATTCCAATTTTTTTTCTATAGACCCTTGATGCAATGGCTAAAACAATTTGTTTAATAAACTAAATTGCCTGCTATGAGATGCTTCTAAAACTTACTTTAAAAAAGAAGGGTAATGTAATTCTCTTGTGTAAATTTGAGAAAGGGAGAAAGGCAAAATAAAAAGTTCTTGTTTTGGGGCATGGTTTCTTTTTTTCATTTTGCTTATTTATTTCCATTCTTTGTTGATTCACGAAACTATTTTTACATAGTTATGATCAAGTTATACAATCAACTTTCTTGACCATGTGGCTTTATTTGGCCAACGAAATGTTAGCAGTTGTAACATGCACAGAGACTTTACACATTTCAGCATTAGGTCTGCTCTCTGGGCTTCTGCTTTTGCCATGTGAAGACTATACCTTGGACATCCTACCAGTCACTGAGGAATGAGAGACATGAAGCAGACTTGAACTCAGCTCATGGCCTGGAGCCAAGTTCAACTGATCTTGACCAGATGAGCCGAAACCCAGCTGACTTGCACTACATACGTGAGAAATAAATGTTTATTACTGTATGACTGAGATTTCAAGATTGTTTATTTTGAGGCAGTAGCTGACTAATGCAGGCATTTTGCCACGTTGTAGCATAGTCTTCAAAATTAGCATTTTAAGTGGTTGCACAATTTCCTAGCTAGATCATACAAAATTTCAATAATCATCCCCCTATTAATTTGGGTCACTAGCAATTTAACACTATTAAAATTAAACTAGGGAAATCAGGTATATTTGTATATTTATATATTTGGTATATTTATAAATCCTCAGAAAGGAGACTACTGGATCAAAAGGGTGGTCTAGATAAAAGATTCACCTTATTGATATTGGTTTGAAGTGTGATGGGAAGTGTGTAGAAAAACCTCAATCACTGTACCTGACAACACAAAGATTTGTTCAGGCTTAAATAAGAGAACAAAATGCTGACATCAGGTTCTGATGGCAAAAAAGAGGGGTCAGTATCTCCGAAACAGGTGGCTTAGAACATGTTGTCTCTGCATGAAGAGTAAAACCAAGACTATCACTTTAACTCAGAACCTTAACTTGGAGAATTAGGCAGAAACATGAATTACGTTACCCTAATATTATATAAGAAAAAGATTCTAGTCACTTGAAAATGACGTAGAGTACTATCGCAAAAAAAAAAAAGAAAAGACAGGATGCATCTGACCATCAACAGGACTTTTTCTGAAGAGAAACTGTGGCAAGAAGAAGCCCTTTTAAGAAAAGAGGAAGTATAGGGTAAATTAGATTTTCTATGAAGCTGAACTTTCTCAGTTCCCTCAAGGTTTTGGGAAGGCCAAAGATAAAATTATCTTGGAGAAGCTTCGACTTGAAATAAGTACAAAATTTATAATAACCACATATTACTATTTATTAAGATATTACTACAACTAGCTATTTGCTAATGCTTTGCATACATTCTCATAACTCTGAGGTATATACATATTATCTCCATTTTATAGATGACAAAGCTGAGTCACAGGGAATTTAACGTTCTCAAAGGCACATATCTAATAAGTGGCCAAGTAACTATAACACTTAAATAGAATCCTTGATGTGTTAAGCTCAACTCTGAGAATATATCAATACTCTGAAAATATTCTCCAGAGCCAAGAATACTCACATTTGCTATCAAAATCCTCTGTCAAGTTCACAACTCTAGAAAGCACTGGCCCTCATCATAAATGAAAACAGCTGACTATACTGTTTCTTAACATTTGTCACTTCTCCCAGAGCCCCCTGATCATCTGGGAAAATCTGAGTTTTATCTTCTGCAAAGCTCAGGATCATATTCAAGTCACATTCCTGACCTGGCCAAGGTCAAGCACCCCCAGCATGAACTGCCAGATCCCCTCCAAGGCTGCTGCATCTTGATTCAATATCTTCAGTTGATAGAGGCAACTCGATTTTGAAATAAATGGAATTTTTAAATGTTGTTGCTTCTTTCAATTTCAGCCTAAATTGTAAGTGAAAAATAAGGACATGGCTACTGTGCAATTTCTCTTCCTATTGTTAAGTATCTCAGGCCATTTGCAGTTAAAGTCCATCTTCTTTAACTGCATTAATCAGGGAAGACTGTCTTCTTTGCCCAATTGTACAGCCTGGAAGAGGATGTGTTAGAGGGCAGCAGTGAGGCTAGCCCCGATTCCCTTAGAATAGGGCCAGATATGGTAAATAAACCCCATCAGTCAATAGCTAATCCATCAGAATACCTCTACAGCTCCATTCCTGTATCTTCTGGTATATACTATAAGATTATAGCTAACATATAGTAAGTGCTTACTATGTGTCAGACACTGTGCAAAATGTTTTAAATACATTATAACTTTTTATTCTCCCAGCAGCCTTTGAATTATGTATAGGTAGGATAAAGTGGTGTTAAGAGCATAAATCCTAGGGTCAGAGAGACTCTGGCTTTGAATTCCAACTTTATTCTTAATTGGCTGGATGACCTCAGGCAAAGTGAAATTCTGCCTTTAAAATTCAGCTTTCTCATCTGTTAAATAGAGATAAAATTCATACCTATGCCTTAAGATAAAGATGAGGATTGAATAAATAATATATTTAAATGAAGCCAGGCATGTAGAAAGCTCTCAATAAATTCTGGCTCTACTTAGCTTTAATTTATAGTTGAGGAAGCTGTGGCTTAAAGGGAAATACCTTGCCCAGGATCACAGAACCAGTAAATTCTGACTGCAAGGTCTGACTCCATGTCTGCCTGACTCCAAAGTCTGTTTCAGCCTCTACACCCTTCTGCCTTCCTACACATTTATGTAAAAGGCATGAGTCTCCATGTCGACAGAAATTTATGTTAGTTATTGTTGAGACCAGGATTGGGTATACTTAGAATATTTGTGATATTAAGCAACTTGGTTACTCTTAGTTTCTAAAATTTTTCTACAAAACCAATTAATTACTAAAATGACTTATGTAACAGAAATGTTTAGAGAAAAGCATTTTCTATACTAAGTAACTTAAATATACTTTTCATTACTAGGTCTTTATAATGACATCACAGAAAGATTGAAAAATAAAAAAAAGAAAATTCATCCTCATTCTTACCACCATATCACACAGTTATTTTTGCTTATTCATTTCCAGTGTTGGTCCATTGGCAGATATATTTTAGCAGAGTTGTAATCATAGTGTACATTCCATTTTGTATCTCGTTTGGTTTGATTGTTCTGGAAGCCATTCCCAGTCTGTAGTCTGCCATATAGCACATGAGAAATTTTCCACACTGCAGCCTAGGATGGTGCGACTCAATGCAGAAGAGTGTCTCATGTTGCATTTGGTTTCTTGGCCCTGCTCTACACCTACAGAGAGGAATACAGTGATAGGCAAGTAAAAGATAAGAAAGCTCTTCACCAAATTCCATGAAATATGAGGGTAGGGTGGAGTGAAGATGTTTTAGGGAACTCAGCAACAAAGTAACATAATTAGGATAGAAGCATTCTTCTTGCCTGGCTTTCTTTGGTGTTTGTGCCCTCCCTGAAAAGTGGCAGTTACTGGGAGCACAATCTAGGAGGTCTGTAAAACAAATCTCTCTGCTTGTCCAAAGCTCCCTAAACAGAGTTTTCCAAATTTGCCTAATAAGAATCTCCTGGTGTGATTGTTAAACTCACCCTGGGCCCCTCATCAGCTCTAGGGCAGGTGTTTGAGACTAATTTGGAGATCATATGAGAAACATTGTATTGAATGGTGAAATGGGTGAGGTCCGTGCTTGGATAACAGGAAAAACACCCATTCACTACTTAGAGTCCCACCCCAAAATGATCAGAGCTTCCATTCCACCAAGCTTTGGGGTACTGCTGAGCTTTGAGGCACTCATGTACTTGTGTGGGTTTGAGTCAAATGTGACAAGGTTCAAACACAGGCCCAGATGTGACTTGGGCAAGTTAACTGATCTTTCTTATGTAAAATGAAAATAATATTATATCCTTCAGTTGTTGCAAAGCTTAAATGCTTTGTTTCTTGTGCTTGGCACAAACTGAAGTGTCAACAACCAGTAGCTACTAAACTAAGTTCTCAGTGCCTGGCATATGATTAAAGACTCAGTGATTGGGAGAAGTTACTTTATCAACATTGTTTCTTAACTTTTCTTAGGCTTAGTTTCTTCCTAGGGCTAACCAGAGTACCATGAAATGCTTAGCACAGGGTTCCACACAATACTTAATCCTCTGTGAACATGGTTATTAAGACATCCTCTGGATCCTGCTGGGTTTTTCTAACTGGACACTTTTCAAGTATGATTTTTCAAAAAATGCTATGTCTCTGGGGTAATTTGTAGGTTGTAATACTTTCCTGCAACCTGATAAATTACTCACTCTGTTGGACACATGTAGGTAAGATTATGGAGTGATAATGCTGGCCATATTGGAAACATTTAGTATAAATTGGATTCGTGCAGTAGTCTGTAATACAATTTCTGTGACAGTCTACCATGAATAGTGGGCCTAGAGATTGTGATAATAGGAGATAGAAAACAGTAGTTCAGCAGTTCCTGAACCTGGCTGACCATTGAATCACCCAGGGATCTTAAAAATATATAGATTCATTGTTTGATTTTGCGTGTCTGAGGAGGAGCTCTAGAATGTGCATTTTTAAAAAAGGTCTGCTGAAAGGTCCAGCTAAGATTAAGAACGAGGTTGTAATGGTTGTTTTTTTCTTTTTGTAATGTAAGTGACTGACTTAAGCTTTGACTGCCAGGCATCCACTTCAAAGATGCATCTACTTCAAAGATGACTATCTCGAATAGCCAGGCCACCTCCCTTCACTGAGGCTCCTTTGTTTTAGAGACCTTGATTGGTTTCATAACTGACCATTTGGGCCTCTGTTTCCTCCCTGAACTTTAAACTCTCGCTCTTATGGTTTGTTTTTTTCTTTCGCGCTGTTTTAAATTCACCAATCGCGAGACCATGAAACCCTGGGCTCCACCCTCAAACCCAGTAAAACCGGAAACCCCAGACCAGTGCGCTCTTTCTTTCGACCCGCAACGTCGCTGTATATTTGCAGGTGTGCTGTGTAATTTCCAGATCCTGTAAGTAATAACTTTATGGTTTTCAAAGTTACTGATGGTTATTGTGGAAGGACATTTTGCAATAATAAGAATCACAAGGGCTGGTCCGACTAACATTGATTATTGACAGGCTGAGACCGGCACAAAAACTGGCTCATGACATCTCAGACTCAATTTCCCCTAGTGCACAACACCTTTTCTCATTGTTAGAAATGATTACTAAATCCATAGTGTAATAATTCTTGCAGTCTGTAAGGATGGACACCAGAAAGAAACCGTACAAGAAACCAAACAAAAGCTCAAGGGAAGTGTGATTTATGTGGGCTATGGAGGGAAGCTGCAGGTCAAAGTGCTAAGTAGAAGAAACAATAACAATAGCATGAGCCGTCAAATCAATAACAGGAAA
Organism: Eidolon dupreanum; assembly: GCA_028627145.1. NCBI lineage: Eukaryota > Metazoa > Chordata > Mammalia > Chiroptera > Pteropodidae > Eidolon > Eidolon dupreanum. The sequence goes on along the minus strand of CM053506.1, from coordinate 80,043,852 downwards.
TCGAGCAGAAATTTCACCTATAGCTGTTGGGATTATAGAGGCTACAAGAAAAACTGAGAAAGTCAATGAGATGTACTGCTTCTCTATCTGGCTCTAGCATTGTTTTCTTTTTCTTCATTCCATATTTCTTTAACTCAGGCTTATTGTACAGAATAACAATTTCACCCTCTCCATCTTCTTTACAGTTCCATTCACCAGGGAGTAATCCTTAATAATAGTTTGGTGTGTATCCCAACAGGCTTTTCTGTAGCCTTGTTCACCAAGAAGTTTAAAGTGCTCCTTGTGATACACAGTTCCTTTAGAGTCGAGCCAGAACTAACTAGTTTTTTACCTTATTAAAATGGCAAATTTTTAGTGATAGACAGGAAACAGCTTTTTTTCTTTCTTGAGGCCAGAAAGGAAGGCATTAAGAGGCAAGAGCATTCTAATTTAGTCTTCTGAGAAATCGAAACCTGAAAGATCTCAGCTTTCAGAGAAACCAACTTTAAAAAGGGAACAGTCTAAGTTCATCTTTCAGAGAAATCCATTCCTCTTGGGCTTGCTTTTCTCAAGCCCAGGGGGCTGAGATTTCATTTCTTCCCTCTGAAAATTACCATCATCCTCAATCAAGTGGCAGACACCTGAACAGGTCAGAATTCCAGTTTTCACTAACACCCCAATGCTGAGGAATCTTCTAATTCCCAAGGTAAGTACAGACTGTCTGGAAAGACCCAAGCTGTGCCTGTTCAACAGAAAGGATGGTCTCAAAAAGAGATTTAAAAAATCTCTAAGATGAAAATACATTGTGGCTATAAACCTTCCAGATATATCTTGCCTATATATTTAGGCAAGAGAGGCTGAGGTGGACACAACCATGCTTTTCTTAAATAAGGGAAATAGACAGTGAGAACTAGTCTGTAGATAGATAGACTCACCTTCTTTCTCAGGCCAGGGATGCAGGATGCAGAATTCCAGCCCAGACAACCTGGCTGAGGTATGATGCAGACAGTGGTGTAGCAGCGGTCACCAACCTTTTTGGCACCAGGGACTGGTGTTCCTATGAGAATCTAATGCCTGATCAGGTGGAGCTGCTGAAAATACAGGTGAAGATTTGCTAACTCCCCCACTGCTGTGCAGCCCCTGGAGGGGCGGTGGAGGGCGGGGGAGCGGGTAGAGGGAGGTGGAGGGGGGGTGTTAGAGACCCCTGGTGTAAAGGGTTGTATGGTGGACTGATCAAATGTTCTGAGGAACTTTCAACGGGACAGGGAGGAGCCAGAGCTTTGGCGGGAAGGAACGACTATTTGGATTCGTCAGTTTTTTCATAATACGTACTTTCATTTTCAGGAGAAACTTAAGATATATTGACTGGGAAGCTCTGAACCACTTGGATTTTCCAGGTTACATGTGGTTATTTTGTTTACCAACATTAGAAGCACTGGAAAGTGAACTTGCCCAATTTAAGTTGCTTGTTTGAATCCTTTTGGAGATGGGGGCACAAATAAATAACTGAATACTTCAGCAGGTTAATAGTTGAGAAATATTTGCCACTCTATAATAGGAAATCGATCATCTGTAACAACATATTTATTTTACTAGTCACAGGCAACACCTATATATATTCTGGACATTTTCTCTAGACATCAATTGGCAGACATTTTTACAACAAATATTTTTATTCAGCCATAAGTGTAAGATGACTTTTTAGATCCAAGTTAAATGCATTATTTCTGTATGTGTGTGAACAACAGAACAATTGGAGACCATGATTACAGCATTGAGGTGGAAGGAGGGGGGAATACATCAGAAGTCATCTAATTCTGAGCAGGCCATAACTTCTCTGGCTTAAGTCTTCATCTGTGAAAATATAAGATAGTGTAATACTTGGGGGCAGAGCCAGATTCGAGATGTGGGTCTCCTAGGTCCAGTGTCTGTTGTTTCTTTGTGGACTGTAATTTTCTCACCCTACTTCCCTATTCCATTCTTCCTCCTGGGCCCACATGCAAAGGCTCTACTCCTCTTACCCCCGGCCATACCTTACGCCACATTTCCAAACCAGCACACACTCTCATGCAGCCATACACAGGCTCTGGCCCCGGCACCCCAAGCCTCTCCTGTGGTGCCCCCGCTGTCCTGCAGGAGCCTCGGGGGCCAGGCCGGGGCTCGGCTGGAACGTTGCTGAGGTCGGACGCTGTGCGGACGGTGGAAGAGGCGAGAAGCGCAGGTGCAGCGCTGACAGGACGGAATTTCGCAGGCGTGAGGCTTGAGGAGCCGACAAGGGGAGGGAGAGCGCGGGCGCGAGAGCGCGGGCGCGAGAGCGCGGGCGCGAGAGCGCGGGCGCGAGAGCGCGGGCGCGAGAGCGCGGGCGCGAGAGCGCGGGCGCGAGAGCGCGGGCGCGAGAGCGCGGGCGCGAGAGGAGGTCCGCGTAATGTTACCACAATGCTTTCCAATGCTGAAACATCTTCCTGTTATATTCTTAATGCTTCGCTAGAATACTTTGTAAATATCAAATTTTTGTATTCATTGAGATAATTTTGACTTTATTAATTGCAAATGTGATATTTTGCTTTATGATTTTTCTTGTACAATCTGGTATTGTGAGACAGGCCCAATTTGGTTTGTATGGTGTGTGCGTGTGTTTAATAATAACAAAATGAAATAAGCACAAACATAATAAGACAAACACTTCTTTTGTTACCCTATTACTTCAAATGGACAAATGTTGGCATTTTGCCATAGTTACTTCACGTCTTTTTTAAATTCAGTAAATAAAATATTGTAGATAAATTTGAAGTTCTCTGCCTCCCATCTCCAGTTTGATTTTTCTATCCTTTTCTCAGAGGCAACCAATATTCTGAGTTTATTGTATGTCTTTATAGTATTGTTAGCACACAGTTTTACATACACATATTCAGAAATAATATGTACCTTTGTTGTGTGTACATGCTTAACTTATTTAAATGGTATGAATCTGCATCTTGAGTTTTTAACTATGTTTTGTTTCTAATATTTGTGTGTGTGTGTGTGTATTTTAGTTTATTCTCTTACAGTGGTTCATACAATTCCTTTTAATAAATATGACCACATTTTATTTCCCCATTCCTTGTTGATGGACAGGCTATTTCAAAATTTGGTGTTATGAACAGTGCTAAAATGACTGTGCTTGTCTCCTTGAACACATCCATTCATCTGTTGAACAACATCTTGGTTGCTTCCAAGTTTTGGCAATTATAAATAAAGGTACTAGAAACATTCATGTACAGGTTTTTATGTGGACATCAGTATTCAACTAATTTGGGTAAACACCAAGGAACACAATTAATGGATCATGTAGTCACAATATGTTTCATTTTGTAAGAAACTGCTAAACTGTCTTTTAAAGTGGCTGTACCATTTTTGAAATTGTGTTTTGATTTTAACTATTTTACTAGATATGTAGTGGTATCTCATTGTATTAATTTGCAATTTCCTGATGATGTAATGTGGAACATCTTTTCATATATTTTTTTGCCATATATATCTTTGGTGAGGTGTTTAGATGTATTGCCTATTTTAAAAATTGGATGGGCTGTATTATTGTCGAGTTTTAAGAGATTTTTATGTATTTTAGATACCAATACTTTATTAGATACATGTTTTACAAAAATTTTCTCCCAGTCTCTTAATTCTCTTAACGGTTTTTTTGCAGAGCAGAAGTTTTTAATGAAGTCCAACCTAGCAATTTTTTTCATGGATCATGCTTTTGGTGTTGTATTTAAAATGTCATTACCAAACCCTATGTTACTTTCTAGAAGTTTTATGGTTTTGCATTTACATTGGACCTATTAACCATTTTGAGTTAATTTTTGTGAAAGGTATAAGTTTGTTTCTAGGTTTATAGTTCTACATGTGGATGTCTAATAGTTTTTTTTTTTTTAGCCTCATTTGTTAAAAAGACTGTCCTTTTTCCATTGAATTACCTTTGTCCCTTTGTCAAAGATCAGTTGACTATATTTGTGTACGTCTATTTCTGGAACCTCCTATCTGTTCCACTAATCTACTTGTCTTTTTTTTTTTTTTTAATCAATATCACACTCTTGATTACTATAGCTTTATAGTAGGTCTTGAGTTGGTATTGTCAGGCTTTTGACTTAGTTCTTCTCTTTCAATATTGTGTTGGCTATTCTGCATCTTTTGCCTTTTCATACAAATCTTAGAATCAGTTTGCTGATAGTCACAAAATAATTGCTGGGATTTTGAATGGGATTGTGTTGTTAAATATATAAATTAAGTTGGAAACAACTGATCTCTTGACAATATTGAATCTTCTCATCCATGCACATGGAATATCTCTCCCTTAGATCGCCTTCAATTTCTTTCAACAGTTTGTTTTCCACATATAGAACTTGTATATGTTTTATTAGATTTGTATCTAAGTATTTTATTTTTTGTTGCTAACTTAAAAGATACTGTTTTTAATTTCAAATTTTAATTGTTCATTGCTGGTGTTTAAAAAAGCAATTGTCTTTTGTATATTAATCTTATGTTCTGCAACCTTGCTATATTCACTAATTAATTCCAAGAGATTTTTTCATTGATTATTTGGGATTTTCTACATAGATAATCATGTCCTCTGTCAACAAAAGCAATTATACTTTTCTTTTCCCAAACTATATACCTCCTATTTCCTTTACTTGTCTTATTGCATTAACCAGGACTTCCAGTACCATGTGTCATAAAAGTGGGGGTAGGAATATCCTGCCTTGTTCCTGATCTTAGCAGGAAAACATCTAGTTTCTCACCCATTAAGTATGATGCTAGCTGTTGAAGAAGTTTCTGTCTACTCCCAGTTTGCTGAGAAACTGTTTTCAACTATTGAATTTTAGAGTTCTTTATATAGTCTACATTTCAGTCATTTGTGAGATATGTGATTTGTAAATATCTTCTCCCTGTCTGTAGCTTATCTTTTCATTTCCTTATTAGGATCTTTTACAGAGCAAGTTTTGAAGTTCTAATGAAGTTCATATTAATGACTTTTCCTTTTGCAGATTGTACTTTTGGTGTCATCTAAAAACTGTTTACCAAGCCCTAGGTCATGAAGAGCTTCTCCTGTGTTATAAAATTTTTATCATTTTACATTTAAATCTATGATCCAATGTGAGTTAATTTTTACAAGGAGTCAGGTATGAGGTTTAGATAGAGGTTCTTCTTTTTTTCTCTTTGCCTATGGACTTCCAATTGCTCCAGTACCATTTGTTGAAAAGATTATCCATCCTCAGGTGAATTGTTTTTGCAGCTTTGTCAAAAATTAGTTGACATTATTCATCTGGGACTATTTCTGGGTTCTCTATTCTGTTGCATTGATCTATGTGTCATTTCTCTGCCAATCTGCACTGTCTAGATTACTGTAGCTATATAGTTTTAATCTCAAGTAGAGTGATTCCTTTCACTTTATTTTTTTCAAAATGTGTCAACTAATTCAGTTTTTATGCCTTTCTGTAAATTTTTTAGAATAATTTTGTCTATGCAATGTACAAAAAAATCTTGCTTGGATTTTTATAGGAATTGTGTTAAACATGTATATTATTTTGAAGAGCATTGATAGCTTTACTATCACGAGTGTTCCAATCAAGAATACAGTGTATCTCTCCATTATTTAGATATTCCTTGATTTCTTTCATTAGCAGTTTGGAATTTCCAGTATTGGTCCTATACATGCTTTGTTAGAGTTATACCTAAGGTTTTTTTGAATGATTGTAAATTATAATTTTAATTTTGTTTTCCACATGTTCACTGCTAGTGTATAGGTATACAATTGTTTTTGTATCTTGAGGCTATGCTAACTCGTTTATTAGTTCTAGGAATTTTGTTTTATAGATTCCTTGGGATTTTCTAGGTTTACCATTATATCATCTGTAAATAAGAACAGCTCTATTTTCTGCTTGTCTTTTTAACATTTTATGGTATCTTTTGTCATATGGAAATGTTTAAATTTTCATCTAGGTAACCTCGGTTTCCATTATGGTTTGTAATCTTTCTGTCTTGTTTAAGAACTGCTTCTCTTTCCTGGGTCTAAAAATGTTTTTAATGTGTTGAGGTGTTTTCTCTGGCAACATTTTATATATGACTTTTGCCTACCTCTTCTTAGAAATTGACCTGTATTTTGGGTGGGGTTGTTGTCATATGATTTACAAAATGAATGCTATAATCAATACCAGGGAGATTATGCTAGAATAGTTATACTATCAGAAAGATCTGAAAACTTTCCTGCCCACTGACCCCTCCCACTCCTGGGAGGCCTAATAATTCAGGAAACTAGTTTGTATGACTATTAAGAATCTAGGTTTTGATAAGAAACACTAGATTTTAAAGTCCAATATCACTGACTGCAAAACATCATCCATGTGATTTTGAGCATGTTGTCTAGCCTGTTTTCTCCTTGGTAAAATGAAGATAATAGTATTTGTTGTAATGAGGCAATGAGATAATGTATGTAAAATTTTTGGTACAGTGCCTAGCTCATTAAAGATGCGATTTCAGCCTATAAGGAAAGGCACAGACATAATCCTTCCTAGCATCCTCCCAATTTTTATCTGGACTTGACTTACCTGGTCTTCTTATATCAAAATTTTTGATCCTAGATCTTGATAGGGATTTCTGCCTATGGCCACTCAAGTTTTGGCATAGATCTTGGTTCTCTCCCTAATTTGGATCTTATATCTCTTTCACTGTTTGGCTTAGCTATCTTTTTTTCTTTTTTCTTTTTTCTTTTTTTTTTAAATATACTATAGTTTAGAGCAGTTTTAGATTCACAGCAAAATTGAGAGGAAGATGCAAAGAATTTCCCTTGCTCCACCCACCACATACATAGCCTCTCCCACTAACAATATCCCCCACCAGAGTGGTACATTTGTTACAACTGATGAACCTACATCAAAACATTATAATCATCTAAAGTCCATAGTTTACATTACAGTTCATTCTTGGTATTGTACATCTATGAGTTTGAACAAATATATAATGACATGTATCCAAGATTTTCACTGTCCTAAAACTCCTCTGTGCTCCACCCTTTCATTTCTCCCTCCTCCCAACCCCTGGCAATCACTGATCTTTTTACTGTCTCCATAGTTTTATCTTTTCAGAATATCATATAGTTAGAATTGTAGCCTTTTCAAATTGGCTTCTTTCACTTAGCATAATGCATTTACGTTTTCTCCATGTCTTTTCTGACTTGACAGCTCATGTCTTTTTAGCACTGAATAATATACCATTGCATGGATATACCACAGTTTATCCATTCACCTACTGAATAACATCTTGGCTGCTTCCAAGTTTGAGCAATTATGAATAAAGTGTTATAAACATCTGTGTACAGGTTTTTTGTGTGGATGCTACCTGTTTTAATCTAGGGTGAGAAGCAGTCTCAAACAACTGGTGAGTAGACTAATTTTGGTTCCTATCCATTTGGGTTAGGGGGGAAGAAAAACAATTCAAATAATGGATGTGAGTTCCCATCAATTACCAGGTCCTTAAATTTATTATTTCTAAATATCTTTCAACACTGTCTCCTCTTCATCTCCACTGTCACTGCCTTAGTCCACATCATCTTTTCTTATTTGGACTATTGAAATAGCATCCCAAAAGGTCTTTTCCATAACTACTCTAACTTCCTCCAAACTATTCTCCATGCTGCAGCCAAAAAGAACTTTGTAAAAACTGTACATCTATTGCTGTGTTTTCCTGCTTAAAATCCTACAATGGCTTTCCATTAGTCTCAGGACAAAGTCCCAGATCCTTAAAGGGACCTACCAGACAATGTACAGTCTGGTTCCTGATCCCCTTTCCAGCCTCACCTCCTACCTCTCTGTCCCTCCATCTCTGCTTCAGTCAGTCCTTTGAATTTGACATACTCCTTCCTACTTCTCTCTGGAAAGTTTTTTACCACCCTTCACCTAATTAACTCCACTTCATTTACATTCTTCATATCTTAACTCAAAATGTTACTTTTCCTGAAAGCCTTCTCTGAACTCATCTCCCAACTGCCAGATAAGAACACTGGTTCCATTCTAAGCATCCCTGGCATTCTGAACCTTTATCTGTAGTAGTCATTTATTTAATATCTACCTTCTCTAAATAGCTCCTCAAGAGCAGGGACCACATTTGTTCACACTTCTCTGAATTTAGCACAATGCAGGTAAATAATAGATGTACACTAAATATTTGTTGAGTAAATGCAGCATTATTAAGAATTGGGGCAATTCAAATGTTTAACAATTGAGAAATGTCCAATTGATCGATATGCATCTACTTTATAAATAATATTGCCTTTGAAACAAATATAACAATCTCAAAGGTTTATAGAACTGTTAATGATAAAAGCAAAATGCAAAATTGTTTATCTGATGCTTACAATTTGTAAAAACCTCTAATATTATTAAGACCATAAGAGATAAGGGAGAAGTGGATGAAAGGATTATCATGTTTGTTAGGGTGCCTGTTCCATGGGGTGTGAAAGAATTCACAAAGTCAAGAAGTAAAGTAAAAGGTTTATTCACTTTCTAAGCAAGGAAAGGAGCCAAACATTATGAGTAACGCTGGACTTGAAGGGTAAGGGGCTTGAGCTTTTATTGGGTTATAGAGGGCAAGGCAGCTGGTGTTTGTAAACAGCTGTGCAGAGGTAGCAAGAGGCTTGAATTTCTTTGATGTTATCTGAAGCAAGCTACCTGGAATGTGATTAATTAACTTCAGGCTTGCTTGTCTTGGTATCTTTTCCCAGGTCTGTGAATTTAAGCTTGAGAAAAAAAAAAATTAGAGGGGCTCTTAGGATCTGCTTGTATTTGTAGGTTTATTTTGGCTAATAGCCGCGGCTAACTCTGGCAGGGGTTCAAAGACCTATAGGTTGTATATTTTAGCTGACAGCCAGAGCCAGTTCTAGCAAGGATCCAAAACTTGTTAGGAACTGAGCTGTTTGTCCTGTTAATGTTGTTCATGAAATACATAAAACAAAGATAAGACGGAATTTTGTAGCATGCCGTATTTTTTCATGTGTCAAACAATGTATATTTAGTAATGTAGAAATATTATTTTGAAGTTTAAAAAGTTCTACAGTAAACCCAATGGAGCCAGGTACTTTCTAAAATTCCCTTTAATAACTGACCTGATGTTTTACTCTGTAATTGATTTATCTGAGTTCTCAATTTTTTATTAAACTAATTTGCTTTTCTGCTCATTTTTTAAAACCATTTATGTTTTCAAATTTCAGTGGAACAAAATCTTATTTTAAAGGAAGAAATCTACCAGAGTTCCTTTTTTTTTAATTTTTTTTAAGTCTTAAAATGAGAATAAAAGATTAGGAGCTCTCAAGGTTTCAATGCCAAACAAAATAATCCAGACTTATTAGCTTTAGAAAGGAGTTGCCAATATGAAAGTATTTATCCAAGGAAGTGAATTAACATGCAATACTTGAGGAAAATGTCCACGTGAATAAATATTAAAACTTTGACATTCAGATGTCTCTCAAATGGCACTTTGTATAAATAATGTGAGGAGACTTAAAGGTCATAAAATATAGAATGAGATATTTATAAATGTAAATTTTATCACAAGGAACATATCAGACAGATGAGTGAGATTGTGAATGACTCAGCCTTCCAAATAATTTACTGCTCAGAAATAAAATTAGCATGGCTCTGTATGTTTCCTTGTCGCACCTGCATTAGCCACTCTTGTCTGTTCAGAGCTCCTTTTAAATAATAAAGATGCTAGTGACTTGTCTAAAATGCAAAAAACAAACAAGCAAAACAAAACTCAATCTTGTTAACCAAATAAATAATTGCTTTGTAATTTTCCATTTTCCTTCTGCCCTTACATTTATTATTTTTGTTAGTTTGTGTTCCTTTGTGATCTAGTTTTTTCTAAATTCTTTAAATTTTGAAGAAAACACTTTTTCTCTTTTACAAATAGAGGCATTTAGGGCTATGGATCTTTCTCCACATACTGCTTAAGCCATATCATGGTAATTTCATCTGACTTAAACCATAAATCTCCAACAGACAGATTCTTTGTGTCCCTCACAGCACTTAGTGTGCCCACAGTAAACACCAATTGGATGTTTCCTGAATTAATAAATCAGAATGAAATGTTTTGATCACATTCTTCAACGTTTAGTGAAGCAAAAGAGAAAAGTGACTGAAACACAATCCTAAGCATTTTAAGAGCCCTCGCCTCACCATTGGTACTGTTGAGTTTCATTGGTTTGCTCAGCCACTTCCAAATTCAAGTTCTTTGACATCATAAAGATGTGGAATCCATTGATCCTTCTTCCCCCCCACCCCATTTATCAGGTCCACCCCCTGCACTGGCCATCTTCATTTCCCACACTATCCTAATAATGCATGTTGTCCAAAGTTCAATCGCTTTCTTACTAATAATCTAAATTTATATTCCCTACTCTCCCTTTAAATTTTTTTGGAGGTAAAAATTTTAGTTTTTATGTTATGAGTAATTTCAAACTTACAAAATTTAATAGAAGTCAATTAAACATCTTATTATAGAAACTTCAAATATGCACAAAAATGGAAAGAAGAAAAGACTAGGATAATGAATCCCCATTTGTGAATCACCTATCTTCAATAATTATCTATTGCCAATAAGTGGTACCACTAACCACCTAGTCACTGAAGCAAAAAACCCAGTTACAAAATTTTAATCTTTTGCCTGATTCCTATCTGGTCAGATCGATGTTAATTTTATTTCCTAACTATCTCTCAGATATGCTCAAATTCTCTTCATCCCCACTGCCACTACTGTGGCCCCGGGCATCATCATCTCACAGATTACTGCAAAGCCCTCCCTCCCTACTGCAGTTGTTTTATTTGACCATGTTTCCTTCTAGATGATTAGCTCTGAGAGGCAAGGCTATGCTCATTCTTGATCTACCACGTAATCTCTAATCCCTGCATTTAGCAGGGACTCAAAAATATTTTTAAATAAGTTAACGTATTTTTAAATAATGTACTATGTAATCTTAACATAAGATATGAGTTGTAATGGTTTCTGTTACAGAATGAACATGGAAAACCATAATTCATCTTTGGTGGTAGAATTATCCTACCCAGACTTAGTCATCAACGTAGGACAAATAACTCTTGGTGAAGGAAACAGAAAGAAGCTGCAGAAAACTCAGAGAGAGAAAGAGAGAAACAAAATTTTACAGGCTGCATGTGCTTTATTAAACTCAGGAGGAGGAGTGATTCGGATGACAATGGCAAACAACGATGAGCATCCTGTGGAGATGGGACTGGATTTAGAAGAATGTTTGAGAATGCTTATTCAGTCTTCAGATTTGCAGGCTTTCTTTGAGACTAAGCAGCAAGGGAGGTGTTTTTACATTTTTGTTAAGTCTTGGAACAGTGGCCCTTTCTCCAAAGATGGTTCCACCAATCCTCGCATTTGCAGCCTGAGTTCTTCATTATATTATAGATCCGGCACCTCTGTGGTTCTCATGGATTCAAGAGAGGCATTTAATTTCCTGAAAACCAAGAAAAGTAACGCAAAAACCTTGGAGGAAGAACCTTCTTGTAAAGTTCGCAAGGTTGAACATCGGCAACTTCATAACTTAAATCCTGCTCACCTAACTTTCCAAAAAGACCAGCTTGAATATGGTGAAATCCTGCCTTTTCCTGAGTCTCAACATGTAGAGTTTAAACAGTTCTCTACAAAGAACATCCAAGACTATGTAAAAAACACAATTCCAAAGTATATCTCTGCATTTGCAAACACCGGGGAAGGCTATCTTTTCATTGGAGTGGATGATAAGAGCAAGAAAGTTCTGGGATTTGCTAAAGAAAATGTGGACCTTGACCTTTTGAAAAAGAAAACAGAAGATGCAATCCACAAATTACCTCGTGTCCATTTTTGCCAATCCCAATGCCAGATAAATTTCACACTCAAAATCTTGGATGTTGTAGCCCATGGAGAGCTGTATGGCTATGTTTGTGTGATCAGAGTTCAGCCATCCTGTTGTCCAGTGTTCTCAGAAGTTCCGGAATCATGGATGGTAGAGGGCGAGAACATCTGCAGCCTGACAACTGAGAAGTGGGTATGCATGATGATGGACACAGATCCAGGTAAGAGAAGGAGAGTACCTCCCTCCCCATCCTTTCTACCTCTTTAGCACCTTCATATTAAACAGGTTTTCCTTTGTTTCCTGTGACTTTGAAATTCCCACACCCACTAAACTCTGTGGTTTTTGAATCTCCAAGTATCCTGCTTTCTATATAAAATAAAATTTTGTTGGCTAATTAGAAGCCCAAATCAGTGTCTTATAATAGGCAATTTTTTCACATCAGAAGATGAAAATTTTGGGAGAATGGGTGCCTTGCAGTAGCTCTTATTGGCTCGTTATTACATTTTCAAGAATTTTGTGAGCCAGCTTTTAAATAGTCATTATTAAAAATTAAGTTATATAAACTTACAATAAAATTATATCAAAAATAAATGCAAAAAATAGAAACTCACCACTTGCTAATTATTTACTACATTTTAATATTGTCTTTGCTTATGAGGTTACTTATATCTATTGTATCTGTATGGTGGAAACACTATAAAATGTTGTGCTACTATGCATTTCTTCCCAACTCTGTATTTGGCAGCTTGAAATTGTCCATGGTGGAAATATTTACACCATAGAAATAAGCTACATGCACAGATATGTTTACTAAACAACTAGACTATGTACCATAAAAGAAATACAAACAAAATGCTACCTAGACACAGAGAGTGAAGAATTATATTGAATGGGAAATACCTTCAAACTTTCAAATAATGTCTCTTCCACTCAGAAGCCCTTTTTCGTGGTGAAAAGATGAACTAACATGTCAGAATAACATGAATTTTCTTTCTTTCTTAAGATCTTGAAAGCTTTTCTGAAGACTTTGAATCTCAGCTGAGTCTGTATAGCAGACCTCCCCTTACTAGACCAGTGTACTCCAAGAAAGGCCTGGAACATAAGAAGACTCTCCAGCAACATTTATTTTCAGGTAGTAACTATGGTTTGCTTACTTGACACCAGCCAGTTTCTATGCTAGGATACAGGGAGATATGCTTGTTTTTTTTAAATCCTGAAAATATGCTCTGCAAACCTGTGTGTACAAAGCGATAATGCTACAAGTATATTGGTGATGAGTAATTTACAAATGAACCCCCACTGACCCCCCTGGTGGAGGCAGTACCACATATAAAAATCTAGGAACATTGCTCTTAAAGACCATTTGGTCTTATTGTTCTCAAATTGCACTGATCATCAGTGTTTCTGGTTATTTTTAAAAGTATAATGTACCCAGTTCCCCACCCTAGACTTAATAAATTAGAATATCTGGGGATAACACCTCATAATGTACATTTTTATCCAGCTTACTTACATGATTCTAACATTCATCCAGATTGGAAATCTTTTATCAGAGGCATACATGGCACCAGGAGCAAAAAATTGCACATCTCTGCCAGATTCTCCAGAGGAGTGGCTGTTATGAATATAAAAAAGAATAAAGATTTATATCAAGATGTAACACAAAACAAATAAAATGAAGATAAATTTTGAACATGTTTTGGATTTAGGAGAAACAATGTAAAATAATGATTCAGAACCAAGGATAGCGCCTGGTTTCTGCTCTCATCCCCCTCTCCAGAACTTGTTAGGCGTTTTCTAGGAGTCCATGGATGTCCTCTTTCTAGACTTCTAGAGAGGGAAAAACCTCTTGGTCAAGTCTATGCAGTAAATCAATGGCTTATCTGGCACTAGAATCTGATTCATAAGTGTCCTGTAAATATGTAAATGTCTATTAAGGACCATTAATAGATACTGACTGTCCAATTTAAGATTTATTTTTTCCCCTACCTAAATGAGGTCTTTATATTTATTTACATATCAAATTTATATTTTAAAAATTATCTACAATAAATAGTATTAAATAAAAGAGTAAGCATAAGCATTGGTAATTATTTTCTAACCTCAGTAAGCTCCATTTTAGTACATCTTTATTAGCATAGAATAAATAACTAAAACACAATACCAGACTGTATGCTCATAGAGCAACAACCTATTATTATATAAAAATTAGTTTTCCAGGACTTGTACCAGACATGAAGAATAGATACTTTCAACACGATTTAAATTGTTCCAGAGCCATAGAAAAAGAATGAGAATTACCAAGTAATTTTTTTAAGCAAGAGTAACAATAATTGCAAAACTTGACAGAGAGCACAAGAAAAGGAAAAACTCAGACTTATTTTACTTATGAATGAGGATGCAAAGATAGAACCCCAGGAATAAAAAGAGAAATCAACATTAAGAGAGTGTTGTTACAATTCACCATATCTATGCAAAAATATATGATGGTTGTCTAATACATTGAAAAAGCATTTGAAAAAACAACACACATTCTTGATTTAAAAAAAATAAAATAGGAACCAATAGATACCTTTTTAGCATTCTATTTATATCTATACCTATTTCCTCCAAAGATCATCATGTTACTTAGGAGATATTAAAGACATTCTATTAAATTCAGGAACAAAACAAACATGTGCGCTATTACACCTTTGGTGAAGTATTAGTTAGCCAATAAAATTAGATAAGAGAAAAAAATTCGAGGGATAAAAATTAAAGAAGATAGGCCTATATATCTGGAAAATTCAAGAGAATCAATGAAAAACTACTATAAACAAAACAATTCAGAATGAAAATTATGTTTAAAAAGCTGGATTCAAAAAAAATAAAAAGATGGATTCACACTTCATGCCATGTACCAACATAAACTCTAAATGGATCAAGAATTTAAAACAAAATATTAAAGCCTTAAGTGTTTTAGAAGAAAACATAGGTAAATGCTTTTATAACTTTGGCATGAGGTTTAGAAAAATCAAGATTCAAGATCCAGAAACCATGAAAATAAAGATTGATATATGTGACTGCATAAAAATATATAATATTTTAAAAATTTTATTTATTTTTATGGTGACATTGGTTAACAAAATCCAATAAGTTTCAGCTGTATACTTTAACGGTAAGGCATATATATATTTACACTGTGTGTTCACCTTCCATAATTAGATTTCTTTCTGTCACCACATATTTGACTCCCTTTACCCTGTCTACCTCCCATCTCTCCCTACCCCCTACCCTGTGGTAACCACTAGTCTATAGTCCATGTCCATGAGTCTCTGTTTGTTTGTCCTGTTCATTTGTTGCTTTTAGGTTTATATCCCACATATAAGTGATATTGTGTGATTTTCAACTTTTTCTGTCTGGCTTATTTCTCTTAGCATGATTAACTCGAGGTCCATCCATGTTGTCGCAAATGGGAGTATTTCATCTCTTCTTATGGCTGAGTAATACTCCATTGCATATATGTACCACAGCTTCTTTATCCAGTCATCTATCGTAGGACACTTCTGTTGCCTCCATGTCCCAGCCACTGTGAATAAAACTGCTATAAACATTGGTGTGCAAATATCTTTTCGGATATGGGTTTTCAAGTCTTTGGAGTAAACACCCAGAAGAGGGATTGCTGGATCATATGGTAGATCAATTCTTAGTTTTTTGAGAAACCTCCATACTGTTTTTCATAGTGATTGTACCAATTTGCAGTCCAACCAGCAGTGTATAAGGGTTCCTTTTTCTCTGCATCCTCTCCAACATTTATTATTACTTGTCCTGTTGATTATAGCTATTCTAACAGGTGTGAGGTGGTATCTCATTGTGGTTTTGATTTGCATTACCCTAATAGCTAATGATATTGAGCATCTTTTCAAATATTTGTTGTCCATTTGTATGTCCTCTAGGAAGAAGTGTCTGTTCAGATCTTCTGCCCATTTTTTGATTGGATTGTTTGTTTTTTTGTTGTTGTTGAGTCATATGAGTTCTTTGTATATTTTGGTTTTTAGGGCCTTATTGGAGGTGTTGCTTGCAAATATTTTTTCCCATTCAGCTGGTTGTTTTGTTACCTTGTTGACAATTTCTTTTGCTGAGCAGAAGCTTTTAAGTTTGATATAGTCCATTCATTTATTTTAGCTTTTGCTTCCCTTGCCTTTGAGGTCAAATTCATAAAATCCTGTTTAAGTCCAAGGTCCTTGAGTTTAGTTCCTATGTTTTCTTCTATGCATTTTATTGACTCCAGTCTTATATTCAGGTCCTTAATCCATTTTGAGTTAATTTTGGTGTGTGGTGATAGACAACAGTCTAGTTTCATTCTTTTGCAGGTGACTTTCCAGTTTCCCCAGCACCATTTATTGAAAAGGCTTTCCTTACTCCACTGTATGTTTTTGGCTTTTTTGTCAAAAATTATTTGCCCACATAAATATGGGTTTATTTCTGGACTCTCAATTCTGTTCCACTGGTCTGTGTGTCTATTTTTCTGCCAATACCATGCTGTTTTAATTACTGTTGCTCTGTAGTATAATTTGAAGTTGGGAAGAGTAATACTTCCAGCCTCATTCTTTTTTCTCAGGATGGCTTTGGCAATTTGGGGTCTTTTGTGCTTCCATACAAATCTGATGATTTTTTGTTCCATTTCTTTAAAAAATGCCGATGAGATTTTGATGGGGATTGCATTAAATCTGTATAATGCTTTAGGTAATAAGGTGATTTTAACTATATTGATTCTTCAAATCCAAGAACATGGAATATCTTTCCATTTCTTTGTATCTTCTTTGATTTCTTTTAACAGGATCTTATAGTTTTCATTATATAAGTCCTTCACTTGTTTCATTAGATTTATTCCTAGGTATTTTATTCCTTTTGTTGCAATTGCAAAAGGAATTATTTTTTTCCACTTCTTTTTCTGCCACTTCATTATTAGAGTATAGGAATGCTATGGATTTTTGAACACTGATTTTGTATCCAGAAACTTTCCTCTATTTGCTTATTGTTTCTAGTAGTGTTCTTGTGGAGTCTTTAGGGTTTTCTATATAGAGAATCATGTCATCCGCAAATAGTGACAGTTTGACTTCTTCATCTCCTATTTAGATGCCTTTTTCTATCTTTCTCTTGCCTAATAGCACTCACTAGGACCTGCAATGTTATATTGAATAACAGTGGCAATAGTGGACACCCTTACCCTGTTCCTTATCTTAGAGGGAAGGTTTTAGTTTTTCACTATTAATTGTAATGTTGGCTGAGGGTTTGTCATATATAGCCTTTATTATGTTCACATACTTTCCTTCTATACTGATTTTTTAAAGTATTTTGACCATAAACGAATGCTGTATCTTATCGAAGGCTTTTTCTGCATCTATTAATATGATCACATGATTCTTATTTTTTAATTTGTTTATGTGTCATATCACATTAATCAATTTGCATTATGTTGAACCATCCCTGTGCCTCAAGGGATGAAGCCCACTTGATCATGGTGTATAATGTTTTTAACATGTTGCTGTATTTGGTTTGCTAGTATCTTATTTAGGATTTTTGCATGAGTTCATGAGAGATATTGGTCTATAGTTTCCTTTTTGTGTGTGTTATCTTACCAGGTTTTGGTATCAGAATAATATTGGCCTCATAAAATGAGTTGGGAAGTATTGCCTCCTCTTCGATTTTTTGGAAGAATTTGAGGAGAATAGATATTAAATCTTCTTTGAATGTTTGGTAGAATTTACTGGTGAAGCCATCTGGTCCTGGACTTTTACTTTTTGTTAAAAAATGTATCTGCCATACACAATTGTAAGACCTGGAGATGTGTGTAAACTCCCTAGTACAATAAAGAAATGAGGTTTTTATTTTTTTTAATTTTATACTTCCTTTGGTTTCTAAAGTTGTATTTTAAACATACCCTTATTATTCTATGATATGTGCTTCTTCCACCTTTTAACATCGCTAAAATCTGGATGCATCCCATAATGAAAACCATCTCCCATTTGCTATCACCCAGGCTGCAGGCATAATCAAGTTGTACGAACACCTAGTACAAGTGAGAAAGCACCAGCAACAATGAACAGTAAACAAGTACCAATGAAATGAGTAATTTCATTTAAAATTACCACTATAAATCTTAATTTTGGTTTGTGATCTGACATCACCACATCAGGATGAAAACAATCTCTTCGTCCCTCCCCTCCTCCTTTGGAACATATGATCATTGAAATAAGTTTAACACTCTACAGAGTGAATTTATTCTCATGTCACGTAATCATTCCTTGCTCCCTTGTGGCAAAAGGGAGGCTCTTGTGATGGCTGCAGTCTCACATTGATTTTTATGTGAGTGATGCTAGAGTTCTACTTCAGAAGAGATAGGTAGCTCAGAGCCTAACATCAAGGTCTTCCAGTCTAGGACCACAGCCACAGGGGATTCTCTGCTAATAAAAGATTTAACATGGCCCCACTGTCTCCACAAATATTTAATGAGCCCCTTCTTCCTGAGAGGGCTTCTGTCTCCATCAATGGAGCCCATTTGGGGAAATTTTGAGATGCAAATACTTTGAGAGTAGGAAGGGAAACAGAACTAACATTTCCCAAGCAGCTACAATGAACCAGATATCTTATGCTATTTCATTTATTCCTCACCATGGGAAATGTGCTATTTTAATGTGTTTGTTTGTTTGTTTGTTTGTTTGTTTTACAGATGAAAGAACAGAGTCTTAGGGAAACTAATAAATTTCCCAAGGTCATAAATATAATAAGCACAAAGGTTTAGATGAAGTGTGCCAGACTTTCAAGCCTTCTTTTCCTTTATCGTAAGATAATAATATTTACGAAAGAATATGTACAAATCCCCTGGGACCCAGATTACTCTCATCCACCAGTGGAGAGAGGCTTACCAGGTTTTGCCCAAGTTTGCCTTTGGGAGTAATCACAGATGTGCTGTGATTATTCATCTAGTTCTTGAGTGTGTCATTGGAACAGATATATTTATCAACTGGCAGAATCCTGCTTTGACTCCCTAATCCATAAAGTAAGAAAAGGCATAGTCAAAGAATCTCAGCACCTCTCCCCCAAAATATAAAGTCAGTACCACATCTTGAGGAAGGAGGTAAAGAGACTACACAGGTATTAGTGCCACCATTGAAGACTTGAAAAATCCAGGGGCGAATATTCTTGTTACATCCCATTTGAACCACCTATTTGGTTTATTCACAAGGTACATGGATTTGGGAAAATGAGAATATATTTTAAACTTAAGAAGGTGACAATGCTAATTGAAATGGCTATTCCATATGTTGTAAGAGTATATGTTCTTTTTCTGTCTTCTGGAAGAATTCATTGAAGTTATTTGGCTTATTTCTTCCTTAAATATTTGCTATAAATTACCCTTGGAGCCATCTGGGCATAGGGTTTTCTTTGTGGGAAGGCTTTAAATTATGGATTAATTTCTTTAACAGTTATATCACTATTCAAATTTGTTCCTTATTCCTATTTTGATAAATTGCATTTTTCAAGGAATTTTCCATTTGATCTAAATTTTCAATAAAATACTTATCTCTAAAAATGTATATACAAAAATCTCTAATATATCATGCAATTAATTATAATTAAGTATAAGTATAATAAATAATTTTATTAATTAAAATTAATTATAAAAATAAATATATTGATCTCAAATTCATAATTCTTTTCATATCTAGTGCCATTGGAAGGTTTGCAATGTACTCCTGAATCCCTTTGGAAGGAGCTGTCCTCAGAGCATAAGGGTCTGGAGGAATTAATAAATAAGCAAATACATCCTTTCTCTCGGGGACTTTTGATCCTTTCTAGAAGCTGGGCTGTGGACCTGAACTTGCAAGAGAAGCAGGGAGTCATCTGTGATGCTCTGCTGATAACACAGGACAGCACCCCCATGCTCTACACCATTCTCGAGAAGCAGAATGCAGATGGGCAGTTGTACTGCACCCGTACTGCCTTTACTTTGAAGCAAAAGCTGGTGAACACGGGGGGCTATGCTGGGAAGCTGTGTGTCATGACCAGGGTCCTCCATCTCAGTCCTGAGAGCAAAACGGAGTCTTTCGAAGGTTCAGGCTCTCTGACTGATTACCCTGAGTCCTATTACCTTGCAGACATCCAGCAAATGGAAGCCTTGCTGCAGTCCCTTGTGATTGTCTTGCTCAGCTTCAGGTCTTTCCTGAGTGACCAGCTCGGCTGTGAGATTTTAAATCTGCTTACAATCCAACAGTATGAGATCCTTTCAAAAAACCTCCGCAAGAACAGAGAATTGTTTATCCATGGCTTACCTGGCTCAGGGAAGACAATCATAGCCATGATGATCATGAAGAAGATCAAGAATAACTTTGGCTGTGAAAAAAATGAAATTCTCTACATTTGTGAGAACCAGCCTCTGAAGGACTTTATTGGGTAAGCAGTTGGATTTCATTGTCACCAATTGAGGTTCAGTCTGAATTCACTCCATATCCCCTTCCACCCAAATCACCATGCTCCTTGAGAGATGGATGGTAAAACGATCTGTAACAACAGTCCTATGTTCATAGGAGTATGATAGAGTAATTTTCCTCCTTTATTTACTTGGAGAAAACCTAAGTGTGTCATTTTTAATTTTTACAGTAATAAAAATATCTGCCGTGCAGTGACCCGGACAACCTTCATGAATAACCTTGATGTCGAAAAGATTCAACACATTATCATCGATGAAGCTCAGAATTTCCGCAGGGAAGATGGGAACTGGTATGAGAAAGCACAATTCATTACTCAAAGAAGAAAGGATTGCCCAGGAATTCTCTGGATCTTTCTGGACTACTTTCAGACCAGTCACATGGATCGCTATAATGGCCTCCCCAGTCTCCTAGCCCAGAATTCAAGAGAGGAGCTCAACAGAGTGGTCCGCAATGCAGATCCAATAGCCAATTACCTACAGAAGATAATGCAGAAGGTCAAAGAAATGCTGCCACCTAACATTCCCCCTGGGTCCCTGGAAATACTCCATGAAGCTGAATGGGCCCAGGGTGTTCCAGGCAACTTTGAGATTAAGACGTGCTCGAACATGTCAGAGATAATAACCTATGTAGTAAAGAAGTGCCAGTTTTTCATGAGGGATGGTTATTCCCCTGAAGATATTGCTGTGCTTTTTAGCACAACAGAGGAAATGGAAATATATAAAGATTACTTTCAAAAAGCAAAGAAGAGAAGAATGTCTCAGAACAATGATACATCTATTTTGGCCAGTGGCATCTTGCTGGACAGTGTTCGTCGATTTTCAGGCCTGGAAAGAAACATTGTGTTTGGGGTCAATCCAAGGGGAGCTATACCAGCCATTTCCAACACTCTTCTGCTCTGTCTGGCTTCCAGGGCTAGGAAACATCTGTATATTCTGATGCTTTCTTGCTGACAGGAACACCTCAATCTAAGAAGAGTTGATAGAGTTAAAATATTCCTTCTGTCTCTGCAGTTTCAGAAAAAGAATGACTACTCCGAATCATAAAAGCATTATTTCTAACAATGGACCCTTGTAAGATAACTAACTTCAGAGTTCTTGCTATATCCTGAGAAAAGAACATCTTTGTCCACACTTGGAACAGTAATAAACTATATAACTGTGTGAATTTCTTTTTATAAAGTGCTCAAGAATCTGCGGCTCCTTAAATTAACAAAGGGTAATATGAATTGGACTATTAACCTTAGAACCGATTTTATGGAAAAAGTCCCATCCTGTCAAATTTTAAGCTACCTATGTGACATTAACAGGCTCCTAACATCCCTGGGAATTTAACAGGTGGCTCTTGTGAGCCGGTATAAGCCAGGTCCAGCACATTACTGTAACCAAAACCATTCTAGCAAAATTTGGTGTGCCTTTTTCTCATTTCACAATATGTTTAGAAAGAAAATATTAGAACAACTGAACACTAAATTTTCATTAAATTACTTAGTTTTTACGTTGATATTTATATGTATTATATTCTGGTCAAAGAGTAATATTTATCATTTTACTAATTCAGTTATCTTGAAAGGCAGCTTTTCCAAGTAGAAAACCATTATGGTATTCATTCCTCTGAAGACTAATTTCTAAAGTGATTTAATATATTAGCCAAAGAATAAGGCTCACCAGAAAAATATGGCCATGATGCAGAGGAATGTTGTCATATAACACTTCAACATGAAGTTTTTAATAATGTTGTGAAGGAACTGTACATACAGAAGAATATCACATATCAGAAATAAAGGAGCACAGATAAGACATGGCCCAACAGAAAGAAGATGTAAAATGTGCACTAATCCAATCAAGATGAAGAAAGAACAACCCAAAGTCTAGATTACAAGGCGCACAGAGATAAGAATAGAATGCAGAATAACAAATTCAAAAATATAAATGAGAAAAGCCTAAAAAAGTAAAGAAAGATTTTTAAAAGATTAGAAAGAAGGAGATACATATAGATGGGGTAGATAGAGAATGCATTTTCAATGTATATATAATTAGAGTCCTTTCAAAGTGTAATATAAAACAGTAGAACAGAGCAAATATTCAAAATTATAATCCAATAGAACATATAGAATCTACATATCATAGGGGCCGACCATGTGTCTGGGAAATGTAACACTTAATAATCAACACTGAGATATAACCCAATACATATGTTGGACTGTAAAGATAGAAAATCCATTAGCAGCCACACAAAAAGACTGAGTCACTTCAAAAAAATATCAGCCTTCTCAGAAGAATGTTTCATGTCAGAAAAAAGTAGAGATACATCAACAAAAGAGCCCTGGAAAGACGTGTGGGCCATAATGTGTTAGCTTTTCTGTGCAACCACACAGTCCTTTAAGAACGAAGAATGAAGATAAACAATTTTGTATGTAAAAGAATTCAGGGAAGACCAATCCCATGAATCCTTCCTGAGGAATTTAGAGGATAAACTTCATCCAACAAAGAATGATTGTATAAACGTTGGCAAAAAGATTGTCAAATAACATTGACTATTATGAACTATAGATCTAAGATAAAAAACAAAGTTGGAGATAAGGATGACAGAATAATATGTGATATATACTGTGACATTATAGAATTGCATTTCTAAGGGGGGAAAACACAGAAGGAGAAGAGAAAATGGAAAGCTTCCTTATTGCCTCATAGGTCATATCTGACAAGAAATTACCATTTTAAACTGGTAATCTATTTGTAGAAAATTAAGTGTATTTAAAATTACAGAGAAAAACACAAATACATGATACTATTAGATGGCAGAGGAGAGGGAAATGATAGAAGAAAGAAAATTTACAAGATAACTTTACTAAGGCCCATGGTAGGGAACTGTCTAATGAAGATGGAGCTATGAGTATTATATAAAGATATTGCATGTCCATTTTATTTTCCCCACAAATCTCTCTTGTCTTCTATCTCAAAATTTTGTTTACTTCCTAGGCAAAGTGATATAAATTTTGTTTTGATTTGCTGCTTCTTTCTAACCCACCCCTTCATGCTCTTATCTTCTACCCATGGCATAGGCTGTTAACGGTCTCAATATTTATTCTTTCCTTCTTCTATATTGTAATAGACATTTTAGGGGAGCATATAACAACCTGAAATTTAAAAAAAGTATTATGCTATTTTCCAGCCTCCCTTGAAGCCAGTTGTGGCCATAGGACCAATTCTGGCCAAAAGTATGCAAGCAGAAGTTTCGTGATGGCCCTGTTTTTAAGAGAAGTGATGTATTTTTCCTATGCCAATTCTATTGGGCAAGGGAGTATTAAGAAGTGCCCCCAGGGAATCTCCTAGGCTATTCATATTGTTCTTTGTGCTCTATTATGTAGCAGCAAACCTTTATAATCAGTGTGATATTGAGCTTTATAAGAAATATATATTTGCCCAAAGCTGACAGTGGCTGGTAGCAAAAATTCCCTAAATGGGTTATTAGATGTAATCATGGTAAGGTTTATTTCCACTACCACCTCTTGGTTCTCAGACTGGTCCATTCTGGCATACACTGCATCCTATAGGTCAGAACCCCAGCTGAGGCTAAAAATAGTTCTTTAGCAGTCTATGGCTTTATGCTATAAAGCTAGCTGATTCTGAGTGAATACATGGTAAAAACAATCTCTGGATGTGAGCTCATTGCTGTACCATTGTGGTATACTGTTGTAAGATGACTTATTTGTTTGGACTCAATGTTTTATGGCAATAAATAAGGCATTCTGATAAGTCCACTGACGAACAGAGTGAATAAATGCAATGGAGTCACTCTAGTCAAGCTGTGAAATTACTAAAATCAAATAGGTTGAGGCATGAGATTATTCTATTCTTGTTTTAACTAGCTTGGAAACTTAAACTTTTGAAGTTTCCAGTCCTGCATCAATGCCTAGATGTACATCAAAATTCCAGAAAACCCTCTGATTATCTCCTGAAGGACTAGGGAATGTTTATATGTCCAGACCACCTCACATCCATTGTCCAGACCACCGGATGTGATCAGATCTGGTGCCATCCTCTAGAGCACCTGACATCTGACTGATAACTGTCCTGGACCAATCCTGGAGCTGAGAATGGAAGACTCATTATTCTCAAGAATGCATTTATTACTGTAAGAGCTCTTAACTCTCTCCTGACCCCTGAACATTTCTGGGTTTTTGCCTAGTTTCCAGTTTTCAAACCCTAAGGACCGTAAATAAATCTTTGTCATTTATTTCTAGCCAAAGCCTCCAGACTCTTTTTGAGTTAGTTAACACCATGAACAGTGATACTAGCAGCAGCTTTTTGGGCAGGGAAGGAACACTCATATCTGAGTAAGTATTTGTTCCTGTGGGCAGCCTTTTGCTCAGTGAGGTCTCCCCTCTTTGACTTCCCAGTCTAACATATTAACCTCTCTCGACAGACACTCAGATGGACAAACACACACACACACACACACACACACACACACACACACACACACACACACAAAGCCTACTCACCGATACTGAGAGCCTTTCTATTATGTCTCCTCATTTTACAACCATATGATCACTTTTAATTCTCAGCCATTCTTTGTACTTGTTTGTTCACATACTCAAGGTCTTTTCTGCCCTGTCTGCCACTGAAGTCCCAGCACTGAGATCACCTAGTGTTATGTCACACACAGGCAGGGGCAGGAGCTGCCTCATTTCTCTTAGACAGGAGGACTTCTGATCAGATATCATCCTTCATAATATGCCACTGTGTTTCCATCCTGGGGATGGAGAGAGGATTCTGTACAACAGTTGGCTCTGCCACGCTTGGAGTGATCTCAAATGTGACCAACCTATCCATACTCAAAAACCAGAAGACACTGTCCCCTTTGAAGTGCTCATTCAGCCCCTAGTTGAGTTAATGACCTGCACTAAACTCTGCTGCCTCATTTCTTTAGAAGTTTAGAGGTCGAAATAGCAATCTCCCTGGGAAAGTGACCATTTTGAAAACAGAATTGTCATGGCTCTGCCACATGAGTCCCCTCTTGCTCTAAATACAATGTGTCATAGTCTCTAAAGTGCCACCTACACCCTGAGACCAAGAAGCACCCAGAGTCAGGAGGGATGCTTGGAGGAGAACTTCCTCTGGCCTCCTGCACTGCTCTTCGTAGGTAGTTAGCTTTTTGATCTCATTGCAAACAACTGATGTGAACTCTTTCCCTGAATGCGGGGCTAGGAAGTGGGGAAGGCTCGGTAATCAAAGCACTGGTCAGAAAGTAACCCACAAAAAATCCAAAGAATATTCCTGGACGATCTTTCATATTTTGAGTGATTTTTTTTTCTAATAGCAGTCCTTATTGTCAGTGTAGAAATTCTTAGCTTCATCAATGATAACATGTTGCATCTTCTCAAAGTGACTTCTTCCTGAAGGTTTCCTGGATATTTTACTTGCTCTTTAAAATGTAAGACACAAATGCAAGTTTTCCTAATGAAATAAAGCAGATTCAACTACTAAATGGCTATGTAATACAAGCTATAACACTGTTCACATCATCCGAATGAAAAGCAGTGCCAGTCAAGCTTATTCAGGAGAGAAAGCAAACAGTCTAAGTCTTGTTTGCTTCATCATGACCAGGCTGCACACCTCACAAGCTTCTTCAGAGGCTGTTTTTCAGAAATGAAAAAACACTCAACTGACTCTCAAGAAAACACCTTCCTGATCCTCTCCCTACTTCAGGTTAATTGTAAACAACATGTTTTCTGCTCTCATGAAGGTTTTTTGAAAATAGCTTACATTATTATCTGTGGGTAGGTTCAAACTTCAGAGCTCAGATGTTCGTGTAAGAATAAACTAAAGCAAAAAAGACTAACACAGAGACTGTAACAAAGCTTCATTTTCTGATGTTTATACGACTTTAGGTCTGGGGATAAGTTATTTGCAAGCCTGACCCATCATGGATCTGTGCATTCCTCTCAAAGCCTAGGTAGCAGACCACGGTTATGAAATGTACATTTCCAATGCAAGCACCCGTTTTCACCAGTTTCTGCTGCGACGGAAGGGCAGTGCACATGGAGCAGCCCTTCCACCCTGCTGCCTGCTCCGAGTGGTGTAGGTCAGGGGTCACCTCCAAGCAGATTGTGTAGCTGAGGTCTAAAGTGAGAAGCAAAGAGATGGAGTTGATGATGATGTGCAGCTGAGGTCTAATGTGAGAAGCAAAGAGGGGGAGGAAGGCATGATAGTGCCATCTTAACACCTAGCAGTGCTGACTATATAGTTAATGATACTGTATTATATACTTGAAAATGGCTAAGAGAGACCTTAAGTGATCGCAACACAAACACACAAACACACATGGTGATGATGGGAAGTTATGTTTATTATGGTAATCATTTAGTAATATATATGTGTATGAAACATGTTGTACACCTTATATATGATGTTATATGTCAGTTATATCTCCATAAATCTGTGAAAAATACCTGACAAAGGTTATATATTGTATGATTTTACTTACCTGACATTTTATGAAAGGCAAAACTGTAGGCATGGAGAACAGATCAATGGCTACTAGAGGTTATTGGTTGGATGAGAATTTGACTACAAAAGGGCAGCATAAAGGAGTTTTTTTTTTGGTGATGGAATTGTTCTGTATCTTGACTGTGGTGGTGGCACACAAATCTATACATGTTTAAAAACCCTTAGTCTGTATTTTAAAAAATCTATTTTATGTTTGTAATTTTAAAAAATTAATTCTTAAAAGTGCTTAAAAAAAAGTTTGGCTTTTCCTATATGTATACAAAAGATTCACTTTTTGGGGTCGCAAGCCCAAATGTGGAATCTCACTAAAAACTATGAACCTTCTCCTCAGAAAAAAATCAAAATAAATATGAATTTGAATTTTGAAGTCAAGGTAGTGACAAGAGATGTGGATGAATCCAGATTACTGTGCTTGGCAGGATGGAGCATGTTCTCTCCAACTGATAGAGATAATGTGGAAGAAATAGCAGAAAAGGAAAACAACACAAAATAGTATACAGAGTATAAAGAAGAAACAGAAGATTGTCAGAGTGGGAGATTGATTTTGGAAATGCTCAACTTAGGATACCTGTCCTACATCAAGCTGTCCAGCAAGCAATTGGATACATCAGTAAAATTTGTCTGGACTCAGAGAAATACTAGAGTTATTTTCTATAAAAGTGGACTAAACTAAGGGCACCTCTTACTACTATCTATTTAAAATCATTCTGGAATTATTGGCCTATGAACTGAAACAAGTAAAAGAAATACTGTATCTAGATACAGAAAAAATTAGTTCAAAATTTGTTTTGCTTTTGCATTAATAAGATTATTAATAGATTAAGTAAATAATCTTATTAATGTTTGGAAATTACATAATTTTAAAACTATGAGCTTTCCTACATGCTAGCAGTTCACAATTAGGAATTGTCACAAAAAGATATCATTCTAGTAATAAAATTTAATATATATAGTAACAATATGGATAAAACTGAAATAATTGAGATATATACCATATTTCACTGATTATAAATGTACTTTAATAGCTCTTAAAGCAAGATATGTCTTATAGTTTAATTGACAATATTTTTAATAGTTAATAACATGATAGTGCAATATTGTTTTCTTAAATTTGATGCAATATGTTAAAAGAAGACTTGAATAAATGGTAAAACATTCTATGCTCATATATGAGAAAATTCACGGTTGTAAAAATGACAATTCTTCCAAAATTAATCAATTTCATGTAATTGTCATCAAAATATTCTCATATTGTCCTTTCCTTTTTGGTGAAACAGAATGATTCTAAGCTTCTTCTAGAAGAAAAATGCCATGATGATATCATTTGGGGAAAGTGTACTCTGGTATATGTTTAAATACAAGTTGGCAATGTTCATTTAAATTTACAAGCAATATTTAGTACTTGGAATTTATCCTTAAGGAACACCTCAAGGTATTTGTAAAAATAGGTATATTGTAGCATTGCTTAAAATAAAAATAAATAAATAAAAAGGTGGCTGGTTAAAGAAGTGATAGCAAGGGTGTTTGCAAAGTTCTATTTTTTGACCTGTGTGGTTGTTACACAGGTTTCTCTGTGTGAGTTATAACTCTGTTCTATGTACTCTCTGTATGTATAGTACATGTCACAATAAAACAGCTAAACTTAGTAACATCCATGTTAAGGAATTCTATGAAATACTATACAATCAATAAAAGAATCAGGTAAATCTATGAGTAAGGTTGTGACAAGATGTTCATATACATCACTCAGATTCAGCCTTGTTCTTGCTTATCGCTGTAGTGTATTCATTTTCACTGATAAATAATATTCCATTATGTGGATACACCACAATACATTTATGCAATGTCATGACAATAGTAATTTTTTTTTCTATTTGGGGCCATTACAAATAGTGAATCTATGAGCACTGTGAAATATTGGCATATCTCCAAATATATATACCTCCTGCTGCATGTGTACACATTTTTCTCTAGAAACTAGAAAGAACTGCTGAGTGGTAGAGTATGCAAATAACCAACTGTACAAGGTAATGTCAAATTTGCTTTCTAAAGGAATTAGACCAATTTAAAGTCCCAGGAGCAATGTATAAAATTCCTGATTACCCACAACCTCTTGAACACCTGATTTGTCAATTAAATGTAAGACGATATCTACTTGGGGTTTTGATCTGCATTTTACTTGTTATTAATAGATCCAGTATCTAACTTCCTTGGGCATATGTTTCCTTTTCTGAGAAATGCATCTTTATAACTATTGCCTATTTTTCTAGTGGATTGTTTGTTCTTTTTAAATGTTGTATACATTTTTTATGTATTCTTAACACCAAACTTTTGTCATCTACATAGATTACAAATATCTTTTCAAGTCTGCAGTTAAATATTTTCACTCTCTTTAAGGTACCTTTTGAGGAGCAGAAGTTCTTAATTTTAATGTAGCAAAATTTATCAATCTTTTTAAGTTTAATTCTTTTGCATTTGGTTTAAGAAATCCGTTCTTATCCAAACAACACAAAATTATTCATGTACATTTTCCATTAAAAGTTTGAAAACTTTATTTCTGACATTTATGTCTTTAAAGCTTCTGGAATTGATTTTTTATAAAACATAAAACAGCAGTCCAATTCTATTTTCTTCTTAATGGATGAACAACCAACCTATTCCCAAGCAACCACCCATAATGAATTACCTGGAAAGTGACATTTTTGCTGTTCTTCCAGACATTCCAAATTCTTATGAGTGCAGACACTCCTGCTGCGGGGTGTGGTGGATGACAAACTCAGCTCAAGGATCATCTCAGAAAATATGGAAAGATCTTAGTAAACAAGAACCAAGGATTCAATATACAAAAAGGTGGACCCCAAGTTCAGCTGAGTTGTGTTGCAAAGTCTTTCACTTAGTCCTAGAACTCAAAAGACTTTGGTCTTGGCTTACAGATATGAGTTCACATTTCAGGTCAGCTCAGGAAAGCCTACTAATATCTCGGGGTGGGGGGAATGGTGTGGAGCAACAGTTTTTAGTTTTTAATTTTTAATTTTGTTGTATTGAAACAAACTTTTTATATTTGTAAAATGCTTATATTAAAATACAATTAGGAGGTGTGAAGGCCAATGGATAGAGATTTCTGATATGATTCTGAAATGGACTTTATTTTTCTGGACTTTTGAAGAGATACCATTGATTTTCTTTTGTCTAATTTCTTCCAGGCTTTCCTTTCCCAAAGTAGTTGCATATCATCAACTCTACTCTTTGGCTTATTATTCACGGTGCGCGTCACGAGCTAACTCTCAAAAGGAAAGAGGGAAAAGAGAGGGCCAGCCATGGTCTGGCCGTCTTTTGGTTCAAAAATGAAAATGGGGCAATGAGAAAGGGAGAATATTTAATGCAGGATAACATACAAGATGAAAGGGCAGGAAAAAGCGACAGTGAGTTAAAGAGGACACACAGGTTTGAAGTGACCTAGGCACCCGAGCGCCCCCTGCCTAGACTGCGGCGGCCCAGTCCCTGCAGGCCCCTGGTTTCGTAGGCGGCTTCAGTTTCCTCAGCCCGGACCACTGGGACCTCGAGCTTGGGGAGAAGGTGGGAGAGAGACTGCTGGGAGGGCTCCAGCAGTCCTCCGAGCTATGGGCGCGGGAGTTGGAAGTGAGATATTGAAACATCTATTCCCCAGAATTTTAAGAGGGCCACGAAGACAGAAGGAGGGAGCCCCGGGAGAGGAGCAGTTGGAGTCAGGAACTAACTGAATGCTCCAGAGGTCCCCAAATGCTACATAGGCCCGCAGGCCAGGCGTTCGCGTCATTCCCCAGGCAGCGGGCTCCTCGCACCCTTGGCTCCGCTGAGCCGCGGCTTGGGTTCCCTGCACAGCCACCGCGCCGCAGCAGCGCGCGTCACAAACGCCGGTGTGTGCGGAGAGTCCCGCGCGGAGCCGGGTACCCAGCCAGACTCTTCGCGAGCTGCCAGAACACGTTTGGTAATAAAATTAGAACGAACAGACCGAAAACTGCGGTCTTGGACAAGACCCGGGTATGATGAAATCTGCAGCGCACAGTTTCCCTTTTCTTTCACCGAGACGCCATCGCCTAATCCTGCTGGGGTTCTAGCAAACGGAGACACTGGGCAGGCTTCGATAGAGCCGTTAGCAGCAGTCACCACTCCTTTGCAAATCAAAGTACCCTCAAAAGAAAGGAGGCAGACTCAACTTAGTCCAGTTCCAGGGTGGAGGGAGGGCGAAAGCGGAGGTTTAACTCTGTCTGCGCTCGGCGCAACGCTCCCTCCTCCTCAGTTTCCCGCAGAGAGCCGGGACTGCTGATCTGGTAATGCCAGCCAGCATCCAGGGGCTGGAGGCGTAGGGGTTAGAGACCTGCGGGCGCGCCGGAGCCTGGGACGTCCGGGCAGGGCTGGAGGATGTGGAGTTGCACCCAGATCTTCCTCCCTGGGTGACGGCGAGGACTGCCAATCTAAAAACAAACAAACAAACAAACAGCCCCCCCCCCCGCAAAACAAAACAAAAGAAAAACAAAGCAAAAAACCTAGAAAACATAGAGAAGCCAAAAGACCTTCCCATCACCTCACCTCTATACACCAAAGGTAACCAAGTCTACTGTCCTTACAGGAGACGGAGTGGGTTCCGGTCCACAGAAGCGAAACTGTATGGCTGGCCTTTCTCCTGCGCGGTACCCCATCCCGTGAGGTGTCACCGAGTTCAGCTGATACAAGGACTGGACCTTGCAGGGTCAAAGCCGCTGCTCTGGACTTGTGAGGCTCAATCGCTTTCTCTGGGAGGGAGGCGCGCTGCAGCGGACAAACCTTGACGGGTAACGAGTCCCCCCGCGCTTCTTTGAGCAGGTCCTCCAAAAAGCTCAGCTTCTTTCCCTCCCCAGGTCCGCGCGGGTCCCCGACCCGGCTGTGGCGAAGGCGGGGTGTAGCGACCTCAGCTCCCAGGTCTGAGCGCTGCCCTGGGAGCTCCTTTCCCTCTCGGGAAAATTCTTTAGGAAAAAAATTTCTCGGTAGCTACTTCCGGCAGGTGGGCAGTGGAGGACCCGGGAGCAGGGAGGTTTGGAACGCTAGACAAGCTGAGGAGGAGGGAGAGGCACGCAGCATCACAGCCAAATCTTACCAAATCGAGCCTGGTAAAATTTCCCCACTGTTCAGGAGTACGAAGAACTTTAAAGGAAACAAATACCATGGCTCCTGAAGGTGAAGTCAGTGAGGTTGTGGAATGAGGACAAATAAGGTCAGTGTCCAGTTCACTACAAGCGTCCATGTTCCGCAGATTGCTTGTAAACCCCCTGGTTTAGCATCTCGGTCCTCAAACAGTAACAGCATCCGATAGGGCATTTGTTAGAGCATCCAAGAGCGTAATCCCATAATCCCCGCATACCTCATTAAGTAGTTTACTAGAGCACCCATGGGCTCTGTCAGCAGAGGCTAGGCTGAGGTGAGTGATTCCTTGCCCCTTCTGCACATGGCTGTCTAGGAGCCAGAAAGGAATCCTTAAAGACTAGTATGGCAGGGAGGGTATGCTGGACGGTGGGACTTTTGATTGATTCATGAGGGTTCATTCACCGATAAGAGTCTCAGAGAGGATACTGTAGGAGGAGATAGTGGCAGTGCCTAGTGTTTGCCTGGCTTTGCTCTACCAGAAGGTGGCGAGAGTATGCTTGCCTAGGTGGAGAAAGAGAAACTGATTCCACTCGAGTCTGTCAGGGCCCGAGGTGAGAGTTCTTGTGGCCAGAAGAACAGGAAAGATGAGCAGCTAAGGATAGTGTCCTGTTTCAGAAGTGTTCTTTTAAATGTCACAAGACTCCTCACCTCTTTTGTTTAAATAAGAAAATGAGCAATCACAAGTTTTAGTACCTTCTTGTAAGTGGGAGATTGAAATGTGATGATCTGCTGCTGACCTGATTATGAAAATTCACAGGTGTTTACATCCATCAGAAAACAGAAATCAATTCCAGCTTTTATTGTCATGGGAACAGGACATTAGGTAAACAACTATTCATAGTTACAGTATCTCTTAAGACTAATAGATATTTAACAAGCCAGTGGATCAGTCTCGGAAGACCAAGTATCTTGGAGGATTCCTTTGTCAGGATATTTAAAAATAAATCTACAAGGGCAACTTCATAGCATGGAATACTTTCTGCTTCTATGCACCTGTGAGGAAGAGTGCATTTTCTCTTATTTTGCTAATATAATTTTCACCAGCAGTTAGGAGGGTCTGCTGTTTTCCACACCAAGCACTAGATTTCCACTATGAGGGCATGTGGCAGGCCTGAGAAGTGTAAACTTCCGATATGCAAGGGAAAGGGCAGGGTGTGGGGGTTATTATCAAATGAATATAGGGGCACACAAAGGTCTCCATCTGGAGTATGCAGAACTTGAGTCTCTGTAACACTAATCTTATCATATATTTAGTTTCTATGGGAAAAACTCAGTAATAGCAGGCACATAAATTTACACTCTTAGCAGATTATTGAGCTCATTACATTGTAATAAAATATTTTTTACTTATTTTTTCACAGTCATTCATCTGTGCAGTTTTTAATAGCTTTATGGGGTATTTTGGACAGATAATAAACTGCACACACATTTAAAGTGTACAATTTGATAAACTTTGAAATGTGAAACCACTGCAATCAAGATAGTGAACAAATATATCACTCCCAAAAGCCCTTTCGTAATCCCTCCCTCTCATGTCTCCATCCTCCACCCCAGTCCCTAATGAATGATTGGCTTTCCATCACTATAGAAGAGTTTGCATTTTCTAGAATTTTATACAAATGGAATAATATAGTATGTACTCTTTTTTGTTTGGTTTCATTTACTCAGAATAATTCTGAGATTCACTCATGTTGTGGGTACCACAGTTTTCTTTTTTATTGCTGAGTAGTATTCCATTGTGTGTATAACCAAAATCTGTTTCTGTTAATGAGCATTTGGATTGCTTGCAGTTTATGGTTTTTACAAATAAAATGTTCTGAACATTCATGTACAAGTTTTTGAATGGACATATGTTTTCATTTCTCTTGGGTAAATACTTAGGAGTGGAATATCTGGGTCATATGGTAAATGTATGAAATTACCAAACTCTTTTCCAAAATGGTTATATTTTATGTTCCTACTAGGAGTCCCCTTTCCTCCACATCCTCAGCAGCAGCTGATATGGTTAGTCATTTCAGCCATTCTAACAGGTGTGTAGTGTTATCTCACTGCAGTTTCAATTGGCATTTCACTAACGACTAATGATGTCAAACATCATTTCATGTACCTATTTGCAGGCTATATACATTCTTTGGTGAAGTATTTGTTCAAATCTTTTATCAATTTTTAAATTGGGTTGTCTGTTTTCTTATTATTGCCTTTCAAGAATTCTACATAAAAATTAGGTAGATAAAAGTTCTTTATCAGATATATTACTTGCAAATATTTCTTCCAGTCAGGGGCTTGTATTTTCATTCTCTTCACAGTGCCTGTCAATAGGAGACATTCTCAAGGTCCATTATATTACTTTTTCTCTTTTATGTATTGTGCATTTAGTGTCATCTCTAAAAACTCTTTGCTGAACCCAAGGTAAAAATACTTGCTTCTATGTTTGCCTCTAGAAGTTTTGAGGTTGAGAGACTAAATAGCTTTATGGGGTATTTTTGACAGATAATAAACTGCACACACTTAACGTGTACAATTTGATAAACTGGCTTAGTATTAAAGTATAAACTTGCTGGGTTTTTTGGTATTTTGTGAACTCATCCCCATGTTAAAACTTTAAAAATACAGTTGCTTTGGAATTAGATTCAACTGCAGTGGAAACTCTGTATATAAATTTTAATGGTCTGTTACAGTAGAGGTTTTAGAAACTGGTTCAGAATATTATTAAGCAACATAAACAATGTATATTAGCTTCCTTTTTGAGACTTTGAGTTGTGTATTATTTGTATTCTTAAATCTACTTTGTTACAAATCATCACCATTTTGCCCTAGAATGGCCAGGTAGTATTTGGGGCTGACTGGGTAACTATACCAGATTGTTCTTGCAAGGACAAGAAATACACCATACAGCAGGAAGTGACTCAGTCAATATATAATTTACAGGTTTACATGGGAACTTTTTCAAATGGGCTCCATAATAAATACTAAATAGTTTGGTGCAGTGGAAAGACTGTGGTCCTTGGAGTCAGACTGTTTCTGGCACTGGGAAGCCTTGGGGAAGTTATCTGACTACTTTAAGCTTTAATTTCTTCAACTGTAAACAGGACCCACCCTCTCAGAGTTTTTGTGAAGATTTAATGAGCTAACAGTGAACACATTGGAATGCTTCTGAATTCACTCTGAAAAGGAAACTGACTTTACCTAACTAAGACTTCCTGTCCTGTTAAAGATTGAGAAACTACCTCAGAGGATATTTAGGGCAGTAAAACTACTCTGTATGATACTGTAATGGCAGACATGTGTCATTGTACATTTGTCCAGCACCATAGACTGCGCAACACCAAGAGCGAACACGAATGTCAACTATGGGCTTTGGGTGATAATGATGTGTCAACGTAGGTTCATTGCCTGTAACAAATGTACCACTGTGGTGCAGGTTGTATGTATGTATGTGTGTGTGGTGGTGTCGGGTGGGGGAGATAGGGAATCTATGGGAACTCTATTTTCTGCTCAGTTTTGCTAGGAACTGAAAAAGGCTCTAAGAATAAGATTTATTCACTTATAAATAAATAAGTAAATAAATAAAAAAATAGATATATAGATAGATAGATAGTGACAATAAGAGTGAGGCACATATTAAAAAACAATAACAAAAACAAGAAACTGACTTTACCTAACCAATGTACTTCTTTTTTTGTGCCATGCTCATTAAAGACTGAGAAACGACCTTGGTAGAATAGTGTTCCACTGTAGAATTTCATCTTGCTTGTGGAGGTGCGAAATGTATTACAGTCCTCTGACATGGCTTCATTTATTCTGGTATCTGTGAGTTCTGTATGAATCACCTGGGGATCTTGTTAAAAATGTAGGTTCTGATTCAGTAGTTTTGGTGTTGGGTCTGAGATTCTGTATTTTTGACAAACTCCTAGGTAATGCTTGGGGAATTTAGAGGATGCTGGGCAAACATGCATCCCCTTCCCCACCTAGACTATTGCCTTTGCTGCATACCTTTGCTGCGTGCTCAGCAATTCACCCTTAAAAAATAGTTCCTTTGAATCTTGAACACATTTCTCTATTCAGTATGATTCTCCTTTCTCTAAGTCTCCTTA
Organism: Eidolon dupreanum; assembly: GCA_028627145.1. NCBI lineage: Eukaryota > Metazoa > Chordata > Mammalia > Chiroptera > Pteropodidae > Eidolon > Eidolon dupreanum. The sequence continues at coordinate 80,007,743 of CM053506.1, read as the reverse complement.
GCACTTTGCTTGAAGTTCTCATGGAACTTAGCATTCTTTTGCTATACTTGTCTGTGTATATGTCTTATTCCCCCACCCTGCCCCTCTCCATTTCCAGTATCTCTAAGTCTAGAATAGGACCCTCTATAAAATGTTCTCATAGATTCTTGTACTTTTTATTAATAGCCTTTATAGTAACTCTAATTAAATTATTATTTATGTAATTGCTTTTATGGCTGTCTCCCCTACTAAATCAAAACCTCCATGAAGCCAGCTATCATGCTAGCTATTGTGCACACTGTATCTCTATTATTGCCACAGTATCTAGCATATAGTATGTGCTATTTGTTGAATAAATGAATGAAGAGTAAGATTGTTGGAAAGAGAATCTTTGTATCCCTTGGAGAGCCCAACCCAGAGCACTGCATATCATGACTCAGAAAATAATTACTGACTTAATGACAATAATCTTAGGAATGTTCAACAACTATTTTCTTATGTTCACAGCAACACTATTCACAACAGCCAGGAGGTGGGAGCAACCCAAGTGTCCATCGATGGATACATGGATAAACAAAATGTGGGATATTATTCAACCCTAAAAAGGAAGGAAATCCTGTCACATGCTACTACATGGAGGAAACTTGAGGGCATTATGCTAAGTGAAATAAACCAGTTGCAAAAAGACAAATACTGTATGAGATACCTAGTGCAGTCAAATTCATAGAGATAGACAGTGGAGAAGGTAGTTTCCGGGGCCTGTGGGAGGGAGAAATGAGGAATAGTTGTTTAATGGGTATAATTTCACAAAAAGAACAAACTAATCAAAACAAGACTGACAAATATAGAGGACAATCCGGTGATGGCCAGAGCAGTGGTGGGTTGGGGGGCTGGGAAAAAGGGTTAAAGAAGTACAAATTAGTAGCTGATAGATGGTCATGAGGATGGGGAGCATGGCATAGGAAATGCAGTTAGCACTAACGTAATGGCTAGGTGGAAAGCCAGAGGAGAGAAAGAGCAGTTAGGGGGATCGTTTTATAAGCTATATAAATGTCTAACCAATGTACTGAATAGTTGAAACTAATAAAACAAAATTTAAAATATAATAATAAAAATAAAATAAAAAAATAATGGGTATAATTTCAGTTTTTCAAGATAAAAAAGCTGTGGTCTGTTTCACAAGAATCTTAATATACTTAACACTACTTAACTGTACACTTAAAATTGTGAATTTTGTTATATATTTTTACCATAATAAAAAAATAAATAGAATATTGTGATTGACTGTATATAGTAAAAGAGGGACAGGGAGATGTCATGGTATGTGGCTAGAGGCCAAGAGAAAGGCCTAGGGTGGAGACACAGATATAGACATAATCAACTTGGAGAAATGGAAGTGGAAGAGTTCAGCCAGAGCGATTGTTAGGAAAAATGAGAAGAGAGCATCTTGTTTAGAACAAAGGCTGAGGAATATTTCCATCAAAGGGAGAGGAAAATGAAGTGGACATTTCAAAACAGCCTACAAAGAAGACTGAGAATGAATGGCCAGAAAAGTCAGGTAGAGGGTAAGAGAAAGAATGAGAGAGAGAGAGAGAGAGAGAGAGAGAGAGAGAGAGAGAGAGAGAGAGAGACAGACAGACATGGAGGTAGCGGGAGGAAGTGAGGGAAGGAGGGAGGCGAAAGAGAGAAAGAGAGAGAGCACGTGTGTGTATAGGTAGCTGCAGCCTGAGGCAGAGGAGCCAATAATAACTGCAGAAGATAATTAAGGGGGGGAAGATAGATGATAGATGAAAGCTAGCTAGCTATACTCTGCCTCCTCTACCCCTCCTCAGACACACAATTGCCAATGGCAATAGTGCAGGAGTCTACAGGGATAAAATTAGGGAAGCTAGGATAACGAGTTAGGGATTGGCTGGCCTCAGTCATTTATTAAACCACCCTCCTTTCTCCAAACACTCCCAGCCAATGATTTACTGTATAGAAAAGTGCCTCCCCTAAACTGATGCTTTTTGAGGTGCTGAAGGTAAAACCCTGACCTGAAGAGTTGCTTTGCTTGGGGGAGTGATACTAAACTGAAGTGTTTAAACATGATTTTCTAGTGTCTGGGGCTGTCACACTAGCACTTGTTTCCTTCACTCCCTTTGGGTCCATACTGCTGACATCAACTAGGATCTGGCTTTTGGTACTGCCACCAGAGTATCTGGTCCCTCCAGGGAAACTGGAGCTCACACACCAAAGTAACAGGACATCCTTGTACCAAATTACTTAGCGAGGAAATCAACAAAATGTATTAAACGTCACTGGAAGCAGACTTATTAGAATAGTTGGACTGAAAATTTAAAATAAATGTAATATATAAAAAAGAGATAAGGAGATATTAGAAATATGAAATGAGAATGAAAGTAATAAGAATCACGTAGAACCATTAGTTATGAAAATATAACAGAAGAATTAAAGAACACAAGAGAAGAGATAAATCAAAGAATAAAGATAAAATACTGATTTCTGAGTTAGAGCATTAGATTGAGGACCTCTCAGAAAGAAGCAGGAAAAGACAAAGAAATAGAAACTATAAAGGAAATTTAAGAGATATAGAGAATAGACATAGAAGGATCATTCAAATAATATGAGTCCCAGATGGGAAACATTTTTTTTTTTTTAGAGAAAAAGCAAACTACTACCCACATAGTCCTATTTTTTCCTTTTCTTTAAAAAAAAAAAAAAAAGCAGAATATTAGTGGGAAATTTGGTGACATTCCAATAAGGTATGTCCTTTAATTAATAAGAGTGTACAAATGTTAGTGTCCTATTCTTAATCATTGTACTATGGTTTTATAAAGTGTTTATATTAGAGGAAGCAGAGTGAGGGATATAAGGAGCTTTGTACTATTTTGACAACTCTATCTCAATTAGTTTAAATTAAAAAGGTTTTAAAAATTCAACTACCTACATTTTCTGTTTTTAAAATTTTTTTGATTGGCATACATACATTGTTAATATTCTAGTTTTTGAAAATATTGGAAAAAATTGGAAAAAGGGGGAGAGAGAATAAATTTACCACACAAAGACTGTTAGCATTGTGATGTAATTCATCTGTTTTTTTTTCTTAAAAAATTATTTTTGCAGATCAGTAATTAAATAATAGTGGATATCAAAAATATTTATTTTTACTGTTTATAGAAGAGGAGACTCAAAGATGCCACAGCAGAGATATCTCTGCTTTCTTTTCCCACATTGTCCAAAAGTGAGAATGAGAAACGAAATTATAATAATGTGGGCTCAGTATTTGTGAAGAAGGGCTAAGGGCTGCCAAGTGCAATAGAGATGAGGATACCAAGAGGGAAAACCTGCGCCTACAGATACTGGGACAGTCAACAGAACAGGGAGTTCTCTGTGTTGAGTGGCTTACAGACCCTGAGGAGGAAAATCAATGGCTATTTGTTTGGAACAACCACATCGAAGGGCCAAGGTGTACTTTAGGGATTGACAGCAGGTATTGGAAAAAGGAGACACACCATCTTTGTGATCATTCTTTGGGGCTGAAAAACATCTGTGAGTAACAAATAGCTCTCCTGCTGTCCATATTTAGCCCCTAAAAAGAGGAAAGCTATGCCCATCCTCATAACAGTTAGTTATAAAACCCCATGTCATATTTACTGTAGATCAGGAAAAATTTCGTGCCCCAAGCATTGCCCTGGCCTTATTCCCACATCATACTCCTGTAAACAGCTCCACCCAAGAGACAAGGCTCTAACTCTGGGGAAAAGAAAAAAAAAAAAGATACATTGAAAGAGAGAGCCAGGATGACAGCTGAGGAGTAGGCCTAGAGATCTCCCCAAGTCAGGATCCAAGAGCAGAGGGCTCAGGGGGAATATATGCTGAGGAATGAAATTGTTGTTAATTGATGATATATTTAATGTATTTGATTAACAAGTGTCCTTGTATGAGGCAAAGAATTTGGAGATAAATTAGTGTTAGATATATAGAAAAGTAAACAAACAAAAAGTCAAATGATTACAAATCCTGAGCAAAGCAGAAAATTGCACAGAAAATGAAATGCACTCATAGTATACTACCTAACACAGCTGTGACTAGAGAGTCAAAACAAGGTAAACACTGAATATTGTTCTAACACAAAGTGATGATATAACCACATTGGCAGGATATGGGTATGGGAAGATAGGGAGAACTAAATCTTATAGGCGTAAATAGATAATACCTGTTTAAAACCAAAACTGCACTATATGGAGACCAAGAGGTATATACCAAAAGAAGTATCACCTCAGGACAGTAATAAAAAGGGGTGGGGTAGGAGACTGCTGATTTTATACTAAGTCTTATAGAACTATTTTACTTTCAATACTATGTATCGATTGGATTGAACTTTGATTTTCAAAATTCATAAAAATTCTTATTGTAATATACTTCTTATTATAGCAGGCAATGCGTATATCTCCTATTATGAAGCTCTTCCCCCCATATAACCAGGGGTCTGATATAATCTGTGTTTTATATTCTTGACACTCTTGTAGATGTAAAACACCATATGCTCTACAGTCCACATAATAATAATCCCATCTGACCATCTGACCTTATCCTTGCACATTATAAGTTTTGTGTTTTTTGGATCTGGCATTTGTTTTCTCCAAAGCAATTAGTGAAACTTCAGTGCTTGGCTCGGAATAGTACAGACCTGGGTGGCCAAAAAAAAAAAAAAGAAAGAAAGAAAGAAAAGGATAATGTCCCTCTGTCCCTTTACAGCTGCTTTTCCAAATGCTATTTCTGGCAAAGGATAATTGTATTAACACCTGGACTTCAAAGACTATTGCTATTTCCTACGAAAGTAAATCACTAACAGCTAAAAAGTCTGTTATCCTGATGGGTTGTTTAACTAAAAGATGTGCTGCTCTGATAGCATTTAAATTGACACTTTTTTCCTGAAAGGGTTATATACACTTACAAATTTGAAAGCCTGAAGATGGAAGAAGAGCTCTTCCCTGTTCTCCCCATGGACGGAGATAATAAAACCTATGTTCCTGCTCAATTTCTTAAGTTTGGGAATTTGTGTTTCATTTTGATGAACATTTATTACCCAGGAACTGCTGCAATGCTTGGGGGATGACCATCCCTATTGGCGTGGCACCCGGAACTCTCAACTCCTCTCTTAAGAAACCATCAGGAATCAGTTCTCCTTGTTGCTACAGACACACTCTCTGCTGCCACCGGCAGATAGCACCAGCTCTTCCAGGAGCAGTAGCTCCGCCACTCTTTCCTGTGACCTCTATTACCCCTCCTTTTTCTCTTAAATGTTAAAGATTATTTACAAAGCTTCTTTGTTACATAGAAAGCAAAAATGATGTTACTACTTAAGTATAACTGGTAGCCATGGATGGTTATGACTCAATCGCAGCTATCCACACTATAGAGAGAATCTTACATAAAAACCTGACAACACAATTTGGTGGGGTGAAGACCCTAAGCTTAGTGGAAGGCAGACTGTCACAGAAACTATGTTCTTTAGGTGATGGGTAGGTATCCTGGGGTTGGTATTCAGCCTCTTTTTTTTTTTTTAAACAGTTGCCATCTCCATGTGAGCAGTCTAATTGATCCTGAACAAAGTCCTAGTACTCTCCCTTCTCAGACCCCAGAGACACCCTCAACCGCTATTCAGTACTCCCCGCCTCAGGCTCTGACTTAATCTGATTTCTTTCCAGCTCCCACACCCATCACGAATGGATGGGAGAGCAAATCTCTTTTCAGGAAGGTCTCAACCTCTGGGACTGGTACCCAACAGGAGTCAAAGAGATATTTGTGCTGGGATATGCGGGACACTGTGGGGCTAGACCCAAGCCTGCCCACCCCATCCCACGCTGTTACCCTGCGAAGACTTCCAAGACAGCAGCTTACAGGCATCATCCAGAACACAAGCCATTTTAAAATAATCTCAGGAACCTGTTTGTATCAGAGACCCAAAACTCACCTACCTCGCTTGGATCCCGGAACCTTGGCCCATAGTTTGACTGTTTCCTCTGAAATCTTTCATGGTTTACGAAAGATTTTATGAACCAGAAGGAAATCTATGACCTTGGTATTTCGATGCAATGAGTAACAGGAGAAACAGCCCACAGACCTTGGAATCTCAAAGATCACTGTCAGGGTGGCATATCAAAACCACATAGAAAAGGGAAGTGACAGATATATCCTCCTCCCATGGCACTTGGTATTTTACTGTTAGGTAGCTAGTCAGACACGAGCGACAGGGAGAACAAAGAAATTGGGGCCCAGCTTAGAGACCACCCAAAGAACACCCCAATGGTAGTAGAATTCTGGGTAAGCACATGTACACTAGGCAAAGTTATTGCCTAGTGTCAATCAGGTGTCAGTCCGCTCTGAGAAACCGGTACACGTTGAAATTGAAGCCAGGATCAGAGCCAGAGGAGCAGTGCAGAGGGTGGCCAGGATCCACCAGCCGCCATCATCAAGCAGACAAAGCCTCAGAGGCGGGAATCCCACCCCCCTCACCTTCCAGCGGCCCGCCTAGCACTGCAGCCCTTGGCGGATCGCAAAGGTGAAGAAGCAACATTCAAACCTGTGTGGTACGCTCTAGGTGCAGGTAACTCCACTGAAAAGGACTGAGCCATAGACCTGAAAGCGTGTCTCCTCCCGCCCACCTCTTCCCCACCCATGGCGGCAGAGCCTGGTAGAGGCACCTGGAGCGGTGCAGAAAGCACTGCGGGCTGGCGGCTTCTGGTCATCGGAGTGTGGTCAGGGAAACACACAGGATCGGAGACCCATCGCCTGCCTTAACCTACTGCTGGGATAGTGCCCTAAGGCTGAGAGGAGGGGATAGTAAAGAGGACGCTCACCTCCGAGAATACACGCGTTTTTCACGCTGCGGGAACACTCTCCTATATACACAGAGATCTCGGAAGTACAGTGCTGATAAGAAAAAACAAATCTTGCACTACAGCACCGTCTACAGGAAAACAAAGGAAAGACCTCTATTTGTCAACCTGCTAAAACAAATACTCAAAGAAATATTCATTCCCTCAAATGTCCAGGCAGAGAAATAACCCATCAAATACCATGAATTACCGAGATAACAAGGAAACATGAAAAGAAAATGAAAAGTCTCCAGAAAATAAAGACATGAAAGACTGTGCTTTAAATGACAGAGAATTCAAGATTGTTGTTCTGAAAAAACTCAATGAGATTCAAGAAAACTCAAAAAGGCAGTTCCATGAACTCAAGAATAGAATTAACAAACTAAATGAGTACTTTATCAAAGAGAATAAAATTCTAAAAAAGAACCAAACAGAAATGCTGGAGCTGAAGAACTCAATAAATGAGATGAAGAATGAACGAGAAAGCTTAGGAAATGAAGATCAGATGGAGGGAAAAAATAGTGATATTGGAGATAGAAATTTAGAAATGACATGTGGAAGAAGAGAGAGGATTAAGAGTAAAAAAAAAAAATGAAAGAGCTCTACAAGAACTATCTGACACCATTAGAAAGAGCAATATAAGATAATACATATAAAATCCTACCAGAGTTTAAGCTCATTGAACACCTGTAGTGCAGCAGGTGCACCTGTAACTCCTGTTCCACGCCTCAGCCTGCTGCTCTAGGAACCTGGGGAGGAGGGACGTCCAGGAGCTCTGGAGACCTGCCCCTGATGGAAGGCAAAGGGCCCTTTGTTCGGCCCATCAAGCTGCCTCAGCCTCATTTTAATCACTCCCACGCACCCCTTCCTCCCTTCTGTGTCCCCTGTGCTTCCCGTGCACGCAGCTAGTGACATCTGACCTAACTCCCTCTCCACCCGCCCTTACATGTCCAGGCTGGGTCACTCTGCTCTTTCCGCCACTGCGCTGGTCTTTGGTAATAGTCTCCGCCCAGTGTGGAACCAGGATTAAGCCATGTCCAGCAGAAAGAGGAGCGCTCCCGGCAGCCCTCTTGAAGTGATTGAAGCAGATTGGACCCCTGGGAGGTGGGGAGAAGCTAGGCTTTGAGGACCTGAGCCAAGAACAACCACTCTACACGATCGCGCGTCCACCGCGCCTGCGGCTCTGTAGAGGCACCAGAGTGGTCCAGCCTCCCGCTAGTGTCTGTCTGCTGTTTGTACCCGGCCGGGGAGGGAGGAGGGCCACCCGGCCGGGGTGCCGAGGAGGTGGGGGCTCCGAGTAACAGCAGTATCTGCTGGACCCCGGTGATCCACGCCTGAAAGGACGACAGCGGTGGCTATCATGGGTGGACCAGCGGGCTTCCCCCATACGTGCGCCCTCCCACCTCCGGCTCTTGTGTCCTTGGGCAGACGCCGAGTCCTGCTTCAACTGCTGGTTTCACCAGGGCGCCTTCCAGCTACTCTGCCTTTTAACCTCCATGATCAAATAGTTCTCCATTTCACCACTGCCAGCTTTCCTAGCCAGAACCCTATAGTTTCCTAAATGCACTGAGACCAGGTGGCCACCATTCCTTGGGTGACTTTGCAAATGTAAATTGTGCTTTCTTGTCAGTCCCTCCCCCCCACTCCCAAGTGACCTATCAAAGTTCATCTCCAGAAATAGTGGGAGCTCATTCTGGTATCATATTGCAACACTACCCTAAGGAACAGGGAATATCAAACAGATTAAAGAAGCTAATTAATATTGACTATTCATATATTAAGAATCAGATGCTTTAGATTCATTATTTCATGTAATCGTCACATCTTAGTGAAAGACACTATTCACTCTTTAAGTCTTTAAAAACAGCATTATACAGAAAAGTGCACAAATAATATGCTCGATGAAAGTGAACACACCCAGACCAAAAATTAGAAGCTCTTTGTACCTCCCCATCACTATCCACTCCCTGCTTCCTATAAGTAAACAGTATCCTGACTCTTAATATCATAAGCTTAGTTTTATCTGGTTTTGAACCTATATAAATGGAATCATTCACAATACAGTGTATTATTAGGTCCGGCTTATTTCACTGAATATTGTTTATAAATTACTTCTATATTGTATATAACTGTCATTTGTTTGCTTATATTGGTCTGTTAACACCAATGTATTCATTTTCTATGGACATTGGAGTTACTTCCACTAGGGGACTGTGATGAAAAATGTTCTCATTCTTATACATGTTTTTCTTTTGATGCATGTAAGTACATATTTCTATTGGCTGTGTATCTAGGAGTTGCTGGCCTTACATATTTCTGGTCAATTTTAATGGATGTTGCCAAACACTTCCAGGGAATACTGCCAAATATATTTTCCTAAGTGGCTGTAGCAATTTACCTTCCCACCTGCAATGTATAAGAGTCAGTTACTCCACATTCTCACCAACACTTGCTTTTTGTTAGTGTATTTAATGTTAGCCATTCTGAGGGGTCTATAGTGCTTGTTATAATATTTTTACTTTCTATTTCCCTAATGACTAGTATGAGCATCTTTTTTATACTTATTGGTTATGAAGTACCTGTTCAAGTCATTTGCTCCAACTTTATTCTTCTTCAAAACAGTCATTATATTCCTGACTCTGTATTTTCATATACATTTCGAAAACAACTTTAGTTTCTGTCCCACCAAAGGCTCAAAGTTTGATTGGTATTTCATGAAATCTATATGTCAACTTGGGGAGAATTTACATCTATATAATGTTGAGTCATTCAATCCATGAACATAGTATTATCTCTTATTATTAGGTTTTTTCCAAATTTCTCAATAATATTTTATAGTTTTCTATGTAAAGTTCTTCAAAATCTTTCAGATGATTTAGTTCCAGGCTTTTTATGTATTCTCTAATTATAAATGGCAATTAAATTTTAATATTCTAATTGTTACAGGTATACAGAAACAGTTGATTTTTGTAAATTGCCCTTGTATCTAAATTTACTTACTATTTCTAAGTGTTAATCTGTAAATTTTTTTCAGATGTAGACATGGACAATCTTGTTGTCTGAATAATTTGAAAGATTTTTTTTTAAATTTTTTTTTAGGTGAGGCAACCTTGGTTGACCTCACAGATTGCAAGGAACTTGTCAGTTTACGATTGCTTATTTTTTTTAAATTTTTTACACTTACAGCACCTGGTCTTTCTAGGTGGTCTCCCATCCAAGTACTAACCAGGCCTGATCCTGCTTAGCTTCCAAGATCAGACAGGTTCAGGCTTGTTCAGGGTAGCATGGCCGTGTATTTCTAAGTTTTAATTTTTATGCTTTTTCTTTTCTTTTCTTGTGTTATTGCACTAGCCAAAATCTCAAGTGAAAATTCAAATAGAATTGGTAATAGCAAGTATCATCTCATTCTTAGTCTCAAGGGGATCATTAAATATAATGTCGAATGTAGATTTTAATACAGATAATCTATCAGACCGAGGAAGTCTCTGATTTTTAGTTTACCGAAAAATTTTATCATGAATTGTTTAATTTTATCAAATTTTTTTCCTGCATCTATTGAGATAATCACATTATTTTTCTTCTTTATTCTGTTAATGAGATAAATGGAAATGTGATGCAAGCTTGACATTTCAGAGTCGTCTCTGGAAATTTTTCTGGGTTATTGAAAATGGTCTTTCTTTTCTTCCATAATCATGAACAACTATGTAAGTCTGGATTATCTTTCCTACCACATGGAGATAGTCTGCCAGAAAATAAGGTCAACCCAGAGGAAATCAAAGCTAAGGTATAATATCGGTGAAAACATTTGAACCCTGCATCTAATGTCAGACCTTTCCCTGTATAGACAAGATATGAATCAATAATTTTTTTTTTTTTGCTTAAAGTACTTTAAGTTGATCTTATTTATTTTCATTATGTCCATGTTGCATGGAAGATTTTCCCAACCAAACTGCAAAAAGCATGTCACACTGTTGAATATAAACTGTATATCCCTCACAGTTGAGTGATGGGAAGGAGCATGGAGCCAGGACAGGACACTGCAGCTGAAATATGCAGTTCCAAGCAGCCTTATTCAAACAGTATGGGAGATAGAGTATGAAAACCAGCACAGATCAACATCCAGATACAACGGCACTAATCTCTATATTCACACACCTTTTAGATCCTACCCTACCACTCAATTCATTTTCCAAAATATAAAGAACTTCAGCCCATTATCCTGCCTTTGGAATAGATACAGAAAGAATTATCCAACCTGTCTTCCAAATTACAGATAAAAAATTTCTAAGAATTTCTGGAACATGACAGATATAAGGAGACAGGAAGCAAGAGAGCCAGTAAAACAGACAAACTTTGGGCAAGGATAATATTGACAACTCAGGAAGCAACCAAGTATTTTTTTTTTTTATAGAGACTTCATTGTTACTGCTATGATCCCTAGCTGAACTGACACTCTGGAAGTACCTCGCTCAGAACTCTGCACCGTACAGAATCAGCCCCATCATCCCTGGGCTCCTGTCTAAGACACTGGTTTAATGAAGCCATAATCCATGCACTTGATGAGACATTCCCGGGCTGTCTGAATCACTGCTGCCTTCTTCTCGTCCGGTTCCTGTTTGCCCACAACAGTTAGGATCTCCAGCAGCTCACTCTCTACCAGCTTCTTGGCCAGCTCGGCATCAGCTGCCAGCAGGTTGTAGGCAATGACTAGGCCCCGGTGTTGGACTGACAGCTGGTCATGCAGGCAAAGCCGCTGTAGTATCTCCAACCACTGAGTTGTCTGGAGGGATAAAGGTAGATCAGGAAGGATTGGAGGAATCAGTGAGGGAACCAAGAAAGAAGATTTTTGACAAGATAAATAGAAGGCATTGGTCAGGCCCAAATTCAGGGCTCTGAAAGGGCAAGCACACATCTGGTTATGTGTCAAGTATGGGACTCAGCATATGCCTACTTAGGCCCCTTGGGACTGAGTGATGCCCATCCCCTTAACAGGGCCGGGGCAGGAATTGGACAACTAGAAGGAACTTGAAATAATCCAATCACTTTCATTTTATAAGTGGAGGGACTGAGGACCAGGGAGGGAAAGTAACTTAGCTATTCACACATCTGGAAATAGTAGAGAATAAACATCCACACATCTATTTATTTTTTAAGCATCTCGAGAAGCAAAGGGACAGACTCACTGCATGTCTGAGCAGAATGAGGATGAAGGGTGCTCAGAGAGGAGAATTCTAACCCCAGTCTCCTTGAGACATGAGCTCCAGGCATGCATGCCCTAGATAGGCATTCCAGCAGCCCTGATTTCAACTGGAATCAACACTGGAGTATAGAGTGTATCCTCTCCTCCATCTCACCTCTATCTCCCTCTATTTCCAGATGTGAAGAAGCCCAACCATTGTACACATAGAAGACAAGACTCTAGACCACTCCAATCACCCCAAGAGACAGAGGTGGAACTAAGAACAGAACCAAGAGGCCTGACTCTTAATCCTTCGACAAACATACATGGGCAGCAGAGTAGAATAGTTACCAGCATGGGTCTGGAAGTCAGAGACACCAGTGTTCAGGTTCGAGCTCAGCCACTTACTAACTGTATGACCTTAGATAAGTTATTTAACCTCTTCAAGTCTTAGGAGCCTAGTCTGTCAACTGCTATGCCTACCTCTTAATATTGTGATGATTTAGAAAGATGATTCATGGAAAGAACTTAGATTGGAGGCTGGAGGATAGTAAGAGCCTAATAAGTAAAAGTAGACAGGGATGATGATTTTAGACATTAATCCAAAGATTTCCCCTTTGCTTCCTCGTACCTGTTACCCTCACCCTCCACTAGTCAGCGGGGATAGCTTTACATGCACTGCTCTCAAATGAGAAGACAGGGAAAAAAGGCAAATTATTGACTTCTGAGCTTCTAGACAGACTTTTTTAAACTCTACATTGAGCATCCTACCACAAAGAAAGGAAATGAAAGTTGATCTAGCTGTGGTAGGGTTTGGGGAAAGATTTAATGCTGATAGGTAATGGAAAATGGGTCCAGTGTTCATCGTTCTCTGGGAATGAGTCAGTGGGGGCCACCTCTTTGCCAAACCACAAGCTCCCAGTGGTACCCCAGCCACGTCCCTGCTTCTCCTGGGGAAGCTTGGGGCCTCACAGCAGTAGTTAGTGTTGTTGCTATTTTTATTATTCTTAAGTAATAAGTTATAAGCGCCACCAAATGCAGTGGGTGAAACTTCAGTGGGAGGGATTTGAATTGGCAAACTGGGAAAGTCCAAATAATGAATGTAAAGGGCTGAAGCGTATAGACTCTTCTCTCTTTAGGTGGTAGGAACAGATACCCAGGGGCAGGGAGGGGTTGCCATGGGGGGCTGGCCTTTCCCCAGAGAAGCATTTAGGGGAGTATGATCTTGGATGGGGAGATTCCCTAGAACCCACCCAGTCCCTTCCTGCCCCCAGGGCCCACTCTCACCACTTGAGTCATCTTGAGGCACAATTTTTTATGTGCTGCTGTCAGCATGGCCAAGGCCCCTGCAGCTGCATTCTGCACCTTGTCATCATCCTCCCCGCAGAGCAGCACCACTAACTTCAGCCGGTCGTTTCCATCAGCCAGGAACCTCTCCTGTACCTATGGGAAGAAGGTATGTGGCTCAGAGAAAAATGCACCCATCTGCCCAGCCTGGGGAGGGAAAGATGAACCTGAAGATATGTTCTTGGATCCAGGATCTCTCAGAACTTTCCTTTGAGCAGCTTACCCATGTCACATCCCCCAGGAAGACTTCCCTGATTAGCTAGATGAATAGATTACAATCTCCTCCAGCTAAAAGTTTAGAGAATATAAGGGATTCCCCAGATAGCATGTTCCACCACTCTGCATTTGGCTATCCACACCAGAAGAAAAATGCAGGCACAGATTCCTGAAGGGTAGATGTCGCCTGAAAAGCCAAGTTTTACTTCTCTTTGGGGAAGCCTAGAATGTTTCTCTCACAACAGATGGGCCTTCAGGGTCTGCCCTAAAATGACTTTGCAGTCCCTGAAGGCACAGGGGCTTGGCAAGAGCAGGGGACAATTGGGTAGTTTATTTGGTATTAAAGAGCTGCTGTACTGTCTCCACCAGGTGAGAGCTGAGGCTTTCTAAGGATCCAAAGGCAAAAGAGGAGCCTCCTGAGGCAAGGGTCTCTACAGAGCTCACTAACCCTACACACACACACACACACACACACACACACACACTCCTCTGCCCTACAGTAAAATCTGATTGGTCAAGTTTAAGGGCATTTTGTTGAGTCAAGTTTCCTAGAAGTAGAGCTCCAAAAGGAGTCAAAGATCACAGTTGCCCAGGTTGTAGCCCTTTGCCTACGTCTCCCTGAAGCTGAAGCAGTGGTCCTCAGAGGTGAGAGTATGGCAGAGACAGTCATTGTCGGCCCCTCTCATGGGGCACAGCTGTGAATGGGAAGTAGCTGCCCCAAAAAGCAGATATTTCCCCACCCCTTGCACCTAGATGTGGTCATGACTAGTTCTCAGCAGTGGAGTGTGAGTAGAAGTGACATGTGTCACTTCTAGGCCACTATGGTAGACTACTACAGATGCCTCTTCTGTGGTCTCTCTCGCCGTTCATCATCTGAATAAAACACACTCCCAGGGTGGCACAGGGGGAGTTAGTTCTTGATGATTGAAGAGGCCTGGATCCCTGAGTCACTGCTTGGCAGTGAGCTACTTAATGCAAATGTGAGCAAGAAAGAGTATGAGTGAGAAATAAACTTCTATCCTCTTGAAACCAATGTATATTTTGATTGTGGTTGTTGCAGCAGCTGACGTTCCCATTGGAGACAGTTACTCTTGCCTCCCACTGTCTCTCCCCTCCTCTTCCTTGGACACACTCTCCTCTCCCACATGGCTACCAGGCCTTCAGCACAGCCTTAGGTCAGCTGCCTGGGGGACCCTAGCAGCTTTGTTTCTTTTGACTTTAATAGGCTTTCATGGGTTGGGTTTTCCTCCTGCAACAGTGAGAAAATCCAAGATTTGAGTTAAGTATTGAGAAACAGAGTGAGTCTCACACTGGGCCCTACATGAGGGTCTAGGAAGGCTACTTGGCCTGGCTCCCATGCTCATGAAGAACCTCAAATTTAAGCCCTGTTGTTACTTCTAATGAGGTTATATCTATAGGCATAACAATACTCTGCCAGGATATAAAGGAAACATTCATTCATCATATGGTTATAATTTACCCCATTTCTGGACCTTGAGGCCATTGACATGTTCTAAATTCATAGTATTGTTATACATCCTATAATTATTCTATGAAGAGCATGGTTATAGTGCAATGCAGTTTCTATGGAAACAGCAATAGTTCATTCAATGTTAACATTTAAAATATTCTAAAATTGTTTATAACTTTTTGCATTATATATATATACACATACATATATATGTGTATATATATGTATGTGTATATATACATATATACATACATATATATATACATATATATATGTATATATATATACACACACACATATATATATGTATGTGTATATATATATATATATATACACTTCAATAAATGCAGTGGTCTAGCCTCCCTTGACTTGTAAGAGGCCCTGGTCTCATATCCTGCTTTGTTATGAGATTATTTAGACCTAAATAACTTAGGGAAATGGTACCTTCTATCTTATCCAGCCCAAGCTTTAGGGTCAAAGCCCCAGGCAAGGATAATATTACTTTGTATGTTTGCCTTTGTCTCCTTTGTGCATATATTCCTCCCAGGATCCCTACAGAGAGGGAGGTGGCTGTAACCTAGAAAAGATTGGGGGTTTCTGAGTTCTCAGGTAAAATTCTACCTTAATACCATTTTAGCAGTTCCCAGTCTCATGCCAGGCCCTGGCCTGTGGCCTGACTCTCCATGTCTTGATCAGTCCCGTCCCCAGGCTGGGCCTCCTCACCTCCTTGTTCAACACCATGTTGCACATGCACTCAGTGGCCGCCTGCCGCAGCTGGTCATGATTCTCAAACATGTAGTTCTCGATGTCTGGCAAGGCCCTCTCCTTAAAGATCTTCTGTCTGGGGTGGGAAGAGTGGACAAAGAGAGGCCACTGAGTCCTCTGTAGTGAGCACTTGGGGTTTTGGGCCACTCAAGGGCCCTTCCCCATCCTAGTGGTGTCCCTTCCACATCCTCAACCAGCATGGGGGCATTGATCCTGCCCCCAGCTCCAGGAGGGGCACCAGTGGGCATAAACTAAATGACATGGCATAGCATCTTGGCCACAGTGATGGGTTCTCAGGTGAACATGTCACCCAGCTCAGGATACTTTTGTATTATTGCTGGAGAAGAGAAATTCTTTCTTTTTCCTGCTGGATATGAAGCCGAGATGTGAGGTCTGGAGCTACCCTTGTAACCTTGAGAGAGGGGAAAAGCCCATCTGAGAATTAAGACAACACAGACGAGAGAGGTGCAGGGAACCAGGCTCCAGGACAGCTTTGCAACCCCTGCATCAAGCGGCACCTGAATCTGGAGTACTCCAGTCTTTTTATTTACATGATCCAGTAAATTCCCTTTATGCCTAAACCAGTTGTAGCTAAGTTTCCTGCCACTTGCCACTAAAAGAATCTCAACCCAATACACTCCACCATCCCCTGCTTCTAAGAAAGAATACAATTTCTCCCCACCCATCCCCCTGGATCCTTTTACAATTTCAGAAAGAAGTGTCTTTTCACTGTCTCCTCTGGCTTTGTACATTCACCATGTGGCTTTTCCAAGTGTTAATTTAAATTCCCCCCATTGTTGTGTCTACCTACTGCCTTTGATCCTGCCTTTGGAAAAGAACAGTTTTCGCACGCGGTGTATGTGAAATTCAACCAAACACTTCATGGGACACCTCTATTCCTTCCTGCTCCCTCCACACACTACTCACCGAAGTTTGTCGCTGCGCCCAGACAGGTTGGTGAGGCCTAGGAGAGCCTCGTAGTTCTGGAGCCCATCCCTCTGTGTGTCAAGGAGTCTCACGAGGGGCCGCACCACCTCGTATACCTGTAGGGGAGAGCTCGAGGGGTGGGTCGAGTGGAGACCATACTGCTTCAGTTCCTGACATTATAGGTGCCCAGCTTTAGAATCTCCAAAGCACTTGCCCACTCATTGTCTAGTTTTATTTAACAATGATCCTGAGAAACAAGATCATTTCCTTTTCTTAGCAGATGAGATGGGTTCCCAAGAAGACAGCCCTGTTGGTCACAGACAGAGCCAGGCCTGGAATCCAAGTGCCTCCAATTCGTTGCCCTCTCTGTGGCAGCACCATGCCCCCTCCCAGGCCACAAGCAGGGTGACAAGGAGAAAGGCACCTAGAAGCAAAGGAGACTCTTCTCATCCCTCCATCCCAACTACCCAGACACCCACCCGTTCCCCAGGAAAGGCGATGTCTGGATTTGAGACGGCAGCAATCTTTGCTAGGGCATGGGCTGCCTTCACCTTGCCCACGTCTGTTCCCTCCAAAGCCAAGGGAATAAGGGCCTGCAAGAAAAGGCACAGTCATTTATGTCACAGAAATCCAGAGGCCTCTCTCCCCATCTTCCCTCTCCAGCTGTTTTCTGTCTGTTCCATTAGAAGTTCAGGAAGACTCTGCAATATAATCAACTTTTGAGCATTGTAGAAAACAATTAAATACTTAATCACAGATTCACACTCCCTAGTTCCCAGTATACATCAAAGGTTCACCCCATTCTCTCTACCATCCATACATTTGTTTGGCTTTGAAGAAATACACTGGTTTTTCACTTTCTGCCTAAATCAAACCTAGTCATAACAGCAGCCATTTATTGAGCACCTACTATGAGCCAATACTTGAAGTGTATTTCCTCTAATCCTTGTGATATTCTGCAAAATGAGTGTGTGATTCTCTCCCCCCTTGTTAAAAGATAAGGAAACTGTGGCTCGGGGATATTAAATAATTTGTTCAAGTTTGTGCAGCTAAAAAGAGGATGAGCAAGTCTTCTGCAGCAAAATCCACGGTCTCTATATCTGCACCAGGCTTCCTTCTAATAGCCGGGAGGATAGACAGGGTTCTACAGTAAATCCCATGACACATCACAGAATCAGGGAGAAACTAGACTGGGGCCATGAGCACAGACGTCACATATACTTGAATGACTACATGCCGGGAGATTGGGTTGGGGCAGAGAATACATTCTTCTTGGGCCAGGCAAGCAGCATGCATGCAAACACACACACACACACACACACACACACACACACACACACACACTCCTCCCCAGTGGAGCACCTTCTAGGATGGTAAGAACTTAATCGGCGCAATTACCTTGCCACCACCTTGAGCCACAATAGTGCCTCGGTCCTTCGGGTTGTCACACAGTGCCAGGAATACCCTGTAGGGTAAGTATAAAGGATGTTTAATGCACCAGGCATCAGCAGGCCAGCCAGTCAGATCCACGGAAGCCCTGGAGAGTGCTACCAGAGTGCACATGCCCCAGAATTAGCAACCTTGGGAAGATACTGCTGTGAACACAGTGGCTAGGGAGGAAGCGAGGCCACGTGAGGCTGAAAAGAGCCATGCCCAGTGAATGGCTCCTTGCTGCCTTCCACTCAGGAGAAATTCTTAAACACTGAGGCACCCTAGGGCCTCTGTGATCCAGCCTTCGTCTCCCTCTCTGGTCTTACCTAGCACTACTCCCTCCGATGCACTCCATTTCCTCCGTGTATTGCAGAAGAACCCCATATTCATTCTTGCTCCATCCTTGGTGTCTTTGCATATCCTATTCACTTTACCTGGAAACCTTCCCACCCCTGAAATTGTGTGGCTTTTTTTTATTCCTTCAGGGCTCCCTTGAGTTGTCACATCCTCCAGAAGGCCTTTCTGGCTGCCCATCTTCCAGTCTGGCTGGTTGGGTGCCACTACTTGTGCTCCAACCAGCCCTCTGTCTTTCCCCCATCATGGTACCCATTGCATCGTATTGTAACTGTGAGCCTGTCTGCCTCCCCCATCAGGCTGCACAGAAAGTGTGCTTTTCATCTCTGGAATAGCAGGTCCCACACAAAACCTGGGAACCAGGTAACCCGAATGAACAATGACCTCTTTCCTCCTGATATAAACTCCCACCTGTGACGACCTGCCCTGCCATGTCTCTTTTCAATGTTGATTCCCTTCAGTCTCCTCTCCAGACCCCCGGGTGGCTTATTCCCACATTTACTCCCTGCCATTTCTATCTCCCTGCCCAGCCTCCTGCCCCAGTCTCCTCAAACCCCAGCCCTGGCCCACTGCAGGCACACCTGGCCAGCAACTCTTTGGTCTGGTCGGTGAGAATGGCACTGTCCGCTTTCACCATGCAGACCAGTGCGGAGATGATGCCAGCCTTCAGGAGCCGTTTCACCCGCATGTCTATGAAGTCCTTCTTGTCCTGGGGAGATGAAAGGGTGGCAGTGGGTACCAGTCCAACCTGTATTGGAACTAAGATGGTGCATTTCTGACTTCTTGTAGTAGGCTGAATAATGACCCCCAAAGATGCCCTAATCCCCAGAACTTGTGAATGGTTACCTTACATGGATGAAAGTATTTTGCAGATGCAATTAAGTTAAGGAAGCTGAGCCTGGGAGATAATCCTGGATTATCAGCATAGGTCCAATATAATCACAAGGGGCTTTATAAGAGGGAGGCAGGAGGGTCAGAGTTAGTAGTGACTACAGAGGTTGAAGTGATGATTCAAGGTCATGAGCCAAGGAAAGTGGCTTTTAGAAAGAAGTTGAAAAAGATAAGGAAACAGATTGTCCCCTCTGAGTCTCCAGAAGGAACCCGCCCTACTGACACTTTGACTGGCCTAGTGAGACTGATTTTAGATTTCTGACCTCCAGAATTAGAAGATAATAAATTTGTGTTATTTTGGGCAATTATGGTTGTGGTAATTTGTTATAGTAGCAATAGGAAACTAATGTACTCCTCCAGGTTCTCTTTATCCAAACTCCAGGTTTTCTTTATCCAAACAACAGCCAAGGGTCTGTATAGCATGTTCTGCTATTGTGAACTTCAAAACATCTCTTTCTTGTCCTCCCTCCTCCCAATACCAAGCAGCTGATATGGCCAGGAAATCAATCCCCAAAATTCTTCATTCACAGAGGAGTGAAATAAAAGAACAATTATCCAAAACAGTAGATGACCCATATGTTACATTTTTTGCAAATAATTTGCTTTCCATTAGGGTATGTGGCAAGTGGGAGGGTAGGTGGATATAGGGAGGAGAGGAGAGAGGAAGCAGATAAAGCTGACATAACAAATAGGTTGGGATGCTGGAAACCCAAAGTCAGCCCCAGGGTTGAACAGTCTCAGGTAATCATAGGAGTGGCTGGGGAGAGGCTGACAGTCATGGACAATCTCCAGAAGCCACATTTGAACTTTACAGCAGCAGAACATGCTATACAACTCTTGCCTGCATGAAATACTATGCAGCTTTAAAAAATGAGTTAGAGAATGACATAGCTATGAGAAAACACATAAAGTATTTTCTCAAATTGGATACAAAATGATAACTACATTCCGATTATAACTATGAAAATAAAAAAGATGCACAGGAAAACAAGCCTCTGCTAGGTAATATAACATACTAAAATGCTGATAGTGGTCAGGGGAAGATCATGTGATTGCAAATGGTTATTTTCTTTTCTCTCCATTTTTTTTTTTTTTTGGTTTGTTTTCAACATAGATATATTACTTTACATGACTTTAATCATTTTTAAAAATCTGAATGTTTTACTGGCTGGAAACATGATGTGTATATATTCATATGCAAGCAATATATACAAAGCATACCCTTGTGTGCAGGGGATTCGTGATATCTGAGCTACTGTTGATGTATGTCCTTCTTATTATTATTCTTATTTAGCACCCATATCCCTAAATCTAGATATCCCAGGCAACAAACATTTTGTGTTACAAGGATGGAACACAAGAGTCTGATGTCCATGATATCAACAAAAATTGCAAAATATTCATTATGGCTCGGTTTTCTTAGACTATAAATTGTTGGGTTCCTTACCTTGCCCATCCCACAGCCCTTCACCACCCAAGATAGAACATTAAAACTAAGAATTACATAAGTGCTACCTAGTGGGAGAAATTTACCATTATTATCTGCAGTTTATATCTTATGCCAAATCCTCCCAAACACACTCTCACAGCACCTGGACATCACTATCTTTCCTTTCCAACTCTCTGGAGGGTTGGCAGCACAGACCCCCTGCTGGGATGTCCCCGTCCCCACCTTGGGGTGTTCCTCAGGCACGTGTTGCTTGGAGAACTTGGCAAGCTGCACAAGCTCGGGGATAACCTCCTTGACATCATAGCTGTTGGTGCAGTTGACCAGGGTGGTAGCCACTGAATACAGTATGGTCTTGTCAGAGGTCTGGAGGGAAGCACGGAAGGAGAAAGGCAGCAAGGAAACTTTAGAACAAACATCTGCTTCCAGACGGTCCCCTCACATGGCCTGCAAGTTGATTTGGGAGGAGTGTGTGGCCGGTTTGGCTCAGCTCAGAGAAGTACAAGTAGCACAGAGGGAGAGGAACTGGCTCTGCTTATATGGAGTAGGCAAAAATTTCTCCTGCACCCTCAACAACACCCTCGAGGGAATGGGTGGGAGTCCTTGGAGTGTGCCCCTTGCTTTGTGCCTCTTTGCAAAGCCCAGGCCAACATGTTTTCACATAGTGTGACTACCTTTCCTGGGGCAGGGACAGGATGGACATGGATACCCTCTGGTCTGGCCCTGGGGAAACTCCCTCCCACACTTCCTCCCTTTAGTGGTGGAAAAGAGGGGGAAAGGAGTCTGGGAGGGACTGGGACAGAGGGAGGGGACCCAGAGGAGGTTAGGTACTGACTCTTGGTTCTTTAAGACCTCACTTCCTGAAGATCCCTGAGAAAAAAGACAATCCTCTTGTTCATCTTCCCACTGTCTGGAAGGCATGAAGAGTTGTGAGCCCATTTTGTAGTCAGGTAAAATGAGGGTGAGAAAGGAAATGACCAATCTGGGTTTACACAGGGAGAAGAGGGTATAGCCAGGGTGAGGACACAGGAGACCGATCTTCCAGGCTTGGTGGTAGGCCCTGTGAGACTGAATCCAATAGATCTTTCCTGAGGCCAAGGTCAGGGCCACACTTACCTTGGCCAGCTCAAACATGGCCTGCAGAGCAGGGATGTCCTGCACAAAGTCGTCCTTCACGTCAGCATCCAGCGTGAGGTAGGCCAGGCCCTCCACTGCCCATCGCCGGGTCCGGGTATCGATGGATGCATTGCACAGCCACCTGGAAGAGGGGAGGGAGAAACACTGGGAAGGGTGCCAGGGCTCAGGTCAGGGCAGTGAAGCCATTTCAAGGTAATGGGTAGCAGGTGAGGGGCTTTTCACCATCTGGCATCCACTAGGGCACACCCTGGAAAGGAGAAAACAGACCTGGGGTAATAGGACCCCCTTACTTGCGACACTGTTTGGCCAGCTTCTCTGTTGACCCTTCGGCAAACTGCCTGAGACCGTAGTCTGTGCCACCTGCAGAACCGAGCTTACAGAGTCCCTGTGGAGGAAGGGAGACAGTGGACTTTTGAAGGATCAGAGACATCAAGGCTTGGGGACAAGGCTTTGCTCCAACAGACCTTGTGGCTGGAAGACTTTGCCACTTTTACTTTGCCTGGATAAACTTCTAGGCATACTATAAAACTAAGCTCAGTGTCATCTCATCTGAGATGCCCTCCCTAAGGCTTCCAGATAACAGTAGAGGTACCAAAGGCTGGAGGATTTTACCCTGCTCCCTTTCCCTCACCATTTTGACCGCACAGACCTGAAACTGCAATGATGAAACTTGTTAAAGCACAAAAACTGGCAGAGAAATCCTATCTTGTGGGTAACAAATTCAGATGTGAAGAATTTTACCCAGGAAGTTTGGACTCTTGTTAGAAAAAAAATGTCTTCCATAAGAGAAAACTCACAATAACTGAAGCTAAAGTTAATTTTTAAAAATTTGATAGAAACAAACAAACAAAAAAGATCAGACTCAAATTTTTACTACAACTGTTTACAAGGAAAAGATCAATGAAAATAATTTTTGTAAAATGAAAATGGAAAAAATAAAGCAGGTTTAACTGTGCCATATAAAAACTGATTAAGGAAACAAACTGACTTTTTGGAGTTTGCTCAGAAAACACTTGCTGGACAAAGCTCATCAGTGTTAGTGTCATTCAAAAGCACGGAGGTGTAGGAGATTAAATGGCAAGGTCCACCATTCTGAATCTATGTTCTCACAGCCTCCTGCATATCGTCTTGCTCTGCAGGGGCCTGTGGGTGGGTCTGAGTGCCCCTTAGAGCATGATGTCCCCAAGGATAGGGGCCATGCATCATTCATCCTGATGTCCCTGGTGCCTGGCACGGCGTATGGTACCTAGCCCACTCACCACCAGTGTTCGGATCTTGATCTTCTCATTTTTGGTGGTCTTGTAGATCTCTTTGAGCAGTGATACTCCATTGGTGATGATGAAGGTGGCACGGCTGAGCTTGGTGGAGGCATGGATGAGGGCCTCCACGGCCACCAGCTGGTCTGCCTCACGCTCTGAGCCACACAGCGCTACCATCATCTCCATCACACCTTTCAGCCCCAGCAACTGATTGCCCAGGTCAAAAGGGCCTTGCAGGATCCCTGACACTATCTGGATGGCAATCACATTCTTGTCCATGTCCTTGGGGTCAAACGTGCCCCTAAAACAGAAGACAAGGGCGATCAAGAGAATTGACCCAGGGTGGGGGGGAGGAAAGTGTGAGATTTGGGGCAGACAGATTTGGATTTGCATTCTGGATTCACCACTCATGTGCTGTGTGACCTTGGGCAATTCGCTGAAACTCTCAGGGCCTCAGCTTCTTGACCTGGCAACTGAGGATAGTAGAATTATGTCTCAGAGTTTCAGTGAGATAAATGACATAACAGATATGCCAGGGATTGTGTTCCCCAAGAAACACACTCTGAGATGGGATTGACATGTAAGAAACTTATTAGAGAGAGCTCTTGGGATCAACATCTGTTGGGGGAGGGAAGAAAGCAGGACTGAACAGAGGGAGGCATTGGCTTCAATGCATTCATGACAAAGCCTCAGCCTGTGAAGAGTTTTAGAGCTGAGACACCCTGCAAAGTCATTCCACGTTGGTGTGAGAGACAAGTCATTCAATGCTGGTTGCCCTGGGAAGGGTGAACAGCTTCCTTAGCTGAGGCAAGTCCCGAAGAGAGGTGACAGTTAGTAGCTGTCAGCCAAGTTAGCCTTCTCAGCAGCTAGGCTGCCTGGTGAGACAGTATAACAGCCACAACACCACAAAAGGGCTTACCACGGTGCCTGACACACAGTGCCTGACACACATTCACTCTGAAATGTGGCTGAGTCACAATGTAGCTGGAGCCATTCACTCCTCCATCTGGTCCCAGTCCCTTCCCCTATCAAGTGACAGTATGGACTAGATGAATCAGAAGCTTCTACCTTCCTTTCGGAATCTACTGTCATCTACCCTACAGGAGAATCTCCAGTTTGGGAACAGCCTTCTGATCTTTCAGTGATCTGCCTAGGTTGGTTCAATGTGGAAAATCAGGCCAGATGCGCCCAGGAGAAATGCAGGTGTGTATAAATAAAAGGCAGCATGGACTAGTCAGGAGAACTCCACACTGAGAGTTGGAGACCTGGGCTCTGGTCCCACATTTGCCTCTGGCTGACTGGGTGACTTGGGCAAGTCTCTCTGGGGGTGAGAGCTTGGCTTTGGAGGTTCTGAGAGCCCCTTTGGTTCTGACGCTCCATACCCTGCTCCTCATCTCTCCACTCGGTGCCAGGGAACCTAGAGCCTTTCATAGTTAGTAGGGTTCTTTAAACTGGTTCCTCATGCTAGCTGGCACCTGAACCTCCACCCAGCTGTTGGCTCCTAAGGAAGCAGGGTGGGGACAGCCTCAGGTGCCATTTGCAGAAGGCATGACTCTACTGATTGAACCTCAGGTGACTGGCCTAGGGGCAGAGGCCTGTGCAGAAGCAGCATTCCACAGCCTGACAAGGAGGAGACCTCAATCAAAAACCTGTGCCCAAACCAGGACTAGCTGGGTGATAGTTTTCCAAACTCAATTTAGGATCTCATGAGAGATTCAAGAAATTGACCACAAAAGCTGAAGTTGAGGAAGAGAAAGACCAGAGAAGCCCTAAGTAACTTTAAGAGAAACAAAGTCAGGGGCCAGGAGAAGCTATGGCTTGTGCAGGCGTCAGCAAACTTCAACTGCGGGCCAGATCTGGGAAGCTGGGAAACTGAGAACGGTTTTTACATTTTAAAGGGTTTTATTTTTTTACTTTCTGACCCTTTATTGAAAAAGTGTGCCAACCGCTAGAATGGATAAAGGAAAAGCAGAGTGAAGGCAGGGTCATTACCCTCCCAAGACTCACCTGAGGTGCTTTTTAAACATACAACCTCCTGAGCCACACCCCAGACTACTAAATCAAGGAGTGTTCCAGATACAAGTTTGAGGATCATTGGAAAGAAGGATTTAAAGGCCAAGTAGCAGTGGAAGGAGAAGGGAGAGGACACATAAAGAGAAACAAAGATGCAGAAAGAGCATCTGAGTCACAATAATGATGGTGTGACAGCAAGAAGACCCAGGAACTCCAATTGCTGAAGGCCCTGACCTCCTGTCTGGTTCTTAAAGCTTTGACAAGCAGATGTCTGCTCCTTTCAACTACAGAAAACTCTGGTAGGTTTAAAGTATGTCCAAAAATATTTTGACACTCCTCCCCGCAAAAGGTAGAGCCTAATTCTTTCCTCTAAAACATAGACCAGACTTAATGACTTGATTCTAGTGAATAGAGAGTGGTGGAAGTGATGGTGTGTGACTTCTGAAGCCACATTATAGAAGACATTGCCACTTTTACCTTGCTCTCTCTTAGAACACTCTCTCTATAGAAGCCATCTACCACAAGGGGCAGTTCACACAGGTGAGAATCAAGGCCTCCCACCAATGTGCCAGCCATGTGAATGTGCCATCGTGGAAGCGGATCTTCCAGCCCCAGCCAAGCCTTCAGATGACCGCAGCTGAGGCCAACATGTGACTGTAACTTCATGAGAATCCCAAAGCCAGAACGGCCCAGCTGAGCCACTTCCAAATTGTTGTCATGTTATTATAAATGATTATTGTTGTTTTGAGGTGCTAAGTATTGGGATAATTTGTTACATGACCATCAATAACTAATACAGAGGCCAACTCCATGAGGTCTCCAGGAAACTCACGTGATGTACTCCTCACAGATCTTGCGAAAGTGATCGCGCTCCGGGTCACAGCGCAGGTCGTCATAGAGCTTATTGATGAGGATAGAGGCCAGCATGCGTGTGTTGTCGGTCAGAGGCAGGCAGGATGGCAGATCTGGAACCTGCCCCACCACCTTCAGAATCTTCCTCAGGCCTGCAAGACAGATAGCAGACGCATGTTAAGCCCCCTGCTGGGCTCTGTCCTCACAAACACCCCCCTCACTCAGTTATGCCTTAACACTAGCTCCTCTCTATCCTGCCTTTGGCAGAACATACCTCATCCGGAGTGAAGAGTACTGAGACGGGGCCAAGAGACCCAGGTTCGACACCCGACTCTGGCCTACTTGAGCAATTCTCCCCCCACTGTAGGCTTCTCTTTTCACATTTACAAAATCAAGAATAGTTGATCTCAGAGGACTCTACCAGTGCTAACAATCCATGGGTTGATGCATAACCTTCAAACAGTTTTATATTTTCCTCCAGGCCTTGGTTTCTTTGTCCAATGGGAACAATACTACCTCCCTCATAGAGTTTGAGGACTCAGTGATTTAACGTATGGAAACTGCCTGGTGCTGATCCAGACACAACATTATCGCTCAATAAATATTTATTATTTGTTTAGACTACTATATTTACTATTTACGGTTATTTTCCCATTTCTTCTTTTCTGTTGAAGAATCTTCAGTGGCTTCTTATTACCCAGCAGGCTAATGTAAATGTCATGTATTTTTTGAAAAAAATGAACGAATGAGTGAATAAATAAATGAGCACTTTTTAGGTACGGGACATCAAAACAAAAGGAACAATCCTGACCTCCCAAAACTCATGATGCAATAAAGAAGACAGACGTATAAAGATTACAATACGGTGTGGTAAGTGCAGAGTAGTAACACCATGGATGGGGTGATTTGCTACAAGGAATTAAGAATTGCAAGTTATTTTGAGGACTTACTCCAAGAGCTTAACACGTTAATTCATTTCGTCCTAACAATAACCTAACTGGTTAGGAATCGTTATTTCAATCTTTCAGTGTACAAAAGCAAGACTTGGAGAAGTTAGATAAGTTACCCAAGATCACACAACCAGCAAGTGACCTAGTGAGGACAATCTTCCAGGAATGTTTGATTTCAAAGCCCACAATGTTAACTGTGATACTATGCCACGTCTGGGACAGTAGACAGCTTGACTTCAGAGCCAGGTTTTAGAGGTGAGCAAGAGTTGGTCAGACAGTAAGTGGCACAGGGAAATGGGACAAGGAACATTCAAGGTAAACACTGGAAAGCATGAAACTCTGAGTGTTAACAGAGTTCAGTGGTAAATTTTATGCCATGTGTATTTTACTACATACACAAAAGCACTGGCAGTACTGGAGAGTAGCAGGAAGGGGCCTGATGAACTAAGCCAAATACCCTCTCCAAGGCCATGATCATATGCACCTGTTCTACTTCCCGCCACCTCCCGCCACGCATCTCCCACTGTTCCCTTCAATTCCTGCCCTTGCCTGGAACATCTACATTCACCTTCTCCTAGAACATTCAACCTTACCACTGCAACTTTTTATTACTATGCCAGGATTTTAAGTCCACATTATTTTTACCCAGGTACTATTTATTTTTATGCCTAGAATACCACTCACCTCACCCCACAAACCATGCAGTTGGGCCTAGATCCTTGTGCAGAGGGATCTGCTGTTGATGTACAGCCTACAGAACACATGCAGAGAAGACTAGAACTGGGGGTGAAGAGGGCGCGGGGAATGTGTTTGGATGGGGCTTACACACTTGAGTAAATTTGTTAATATGCATTTTGATGAGATCTGTGAAAATGAAACAAGGGAAGAGCAATATCAAAAGAATAAATTTCAAGCTGGTAAGGCTGATTTGAACCTTTCAAAACAATACATGGTCTAAATGTCAATAAACTTGTGAGATAATTTGTTGTAGTGCATTGTAAAGCCACAGGTACAATTTCTGAAGAATTAAAGAAGTTGATTTAGGAGAAGGGTAACACCCTGGAGCTGATAAATTTAGTGATGATCTGCTAGAATATTGTTACTGTGCTTTATATGAAGTACACTTGATACCACTTGTCCCTTCTTGAAGGCCCGTGAAGTTTTTTGGAACTTCAGGAACTTTATCCTGTGGTTGGTGGAGTCCTGTTTGTTTTTTAATAGTTGCCTGAATTTGTAAGGAAACTCCACCCAGATATCTTTGGGTGTATTTGGGCCCTGAATTCAGAGCCTTGACCTATACCTTCACCAGCCTAGTGGTTGATCCTAATATGTTAACGGTTTCTCAGTTGAGACTGAAGACTTCTTCCAGACAAGAGCCATGCCTCTTCCACGTTCCGCTCAGAGCAAGGTACCCTGGTGCTCACTTGAAAGGCTGGAGTGAGCCCCAGGCCCTCCCACCTGCTCACCGTTATCCACCACATAGATGGTGCGTGAGTTGTCGTGAATGGAGAGGTCCTTCCTGGGGACATTCTTATTGAGCAAGTTCAGGGCCTGATCTCTGCCCTGGCCAGACACCTTCTTACTGACCAGCATGTCGAGCAGGTGGCTGGTGATCTGCTTCAGGTCCTTCTTGGTGTCTGGGGAAGGAGAGGACAGAGGTAAACAGGGGGACTAGAGAGCCTCAGGTAGATAGGACCAGGAATGGCAGAGGCTTTTAGAAGGACTCTGGAAAAATCAAATCCACTGCTTCCTGGATATTGGAATCT
Source organism: Eidolon dupreanum (assembly GCA_028627145.1). Classification (NCBI taxonomy): domain Eukaryota; kingdom Metazoa; phylum Chordata; class Mammalia; order Chiroptera; family Pteropodidae; genus Eidolon; species Eidolon dupreanum. The sequence continues at coordinate 79,978,875 of CM053506.1, read as the reverse complement.
TCAAGAGAGTATAATATTTCCCATCTCACTCCCCCAAAAAGGGAGGGGAATCCCTAGACAACACCTCCAGGGGTCCTCCAGCTACTCTGAACACTGACTTCAACAACAGCCCATTCCATCATTGAACAGCTCTGGTTCTTAGAGAGTTCTTCATTCCAAACAATACTTGGCAGGGATCCAGGGATGTAGTTTTTAATAAACTGATTTAATAAAATGTTTTCCAGAAAGGAAATTTATACTCTTTACAGACACCTTACTCCCCACAGATTCAGGCATGCTGGGACCCCAAATTTAAGCCTTTGCCTGGGGTGTCAGGTCCTCCAGCCCCCTTCGTCCTTCGCCTGGGATGCTCTTTTCCTGCTTTGACCTGTATAACATCTCTGAGACTTGGAGATTTTTGTTCTCATTCTAGGTTGGACCCTGAAGGCAGGTAGGCAGAAATGGAAAGCTTTCCAAACCATGTCATATAAATAAATGATTAAGGAATGGGGCTGTCTAACTGGATAAGGAAAGACATAAGTGGACATAACAGCTTATTTTCAGATACAGGTATGTCCTGAGGGTGAGATAACAAAACTTATTCTGAGAGGTTCCAGAGGGCAGATTGGGACCAGAAGTGGGTGGAAGCTGCAAGGAAATAGATTTAAAAACAATATATAATTTTTTTAAAAGTGAGGCAACCTTTGGTTGACCTCACAGATTGCAAGGACCTTGTCAGCTTACAATCTCTTATTTATTACACCTACAGCACCTGATCTTCCTAGGTGGTCTCCCATCCAAGTAATAACCAGACCCGACCCTACTTAGCTTCCAAGATCAGACAGGATCCAGCTCGTTCAGAGTAGCATGGCCGTAGACAATATATAAAATTTTTTAGCAGAGGTGTCCAACAGCTCACTTACCTTGCGAGAAAGTTGTAGCTTCCAACAAACCAACCATACCTCTCACCATTTACACTCTTGAGGAGTCCCCTCCCACACTGGGCCTGGGTTGGTCATGTGACTTATAGCACACCCAGAGGCTTAGAAAGCACTTGCACTTTGGGAACTTGTCCATTTAGAATCCAGCTATCATATTACATAGAAACCCAAGCTGCTCACTAGAGAGGCCACAAGGAGTAAAACGAAGGCTCCCTGGCTAGCATCTCCAGTTAACCACCAGCCATACGAATGAGGCCATCTTGGACCCTCCAACGAGTCTAGTGTAGAAAAGGAACGTAGTTTGTTGACCATTACAATAGTCAAACCACATCATGAATCCAGAATTCTACAAGGTTAATATTATTAATCTACAAAGAGCTCTTATGACTCAATAAGAAAACACTGATACTTCAATAGAAAAAATAGGTAACAACATGAACAAACCATTAGAAGACAAAGAAATCCAAATGGCTAATAAAAATAAAGAAAAATGATTTATCTCATTAGTAATTTTTTAAAATTCATACAAGATCATTTTTACCTACTGAATAGAAAAATATCTTTAAAATGATAATGTTTAAATCTGGTGAGAATGATTTGAGACTGGAACTTTTATTACTTGATAAGAGTACAAATTGATGCACACTCTCAGAAAGAAATTTGAAAATAAGCTGGAGAAAGAACATTAGGTATGTTCACAGCCTTTGACCAAATACTCCCATTTCTAGAATTCATTCCAAGAAAATAATTACAAATGCAAACATAGATTTATGTAAAGAACGGCTACTGAAGTGTTTTGTACAATTAGCATGCAATTAGAAACAATCTAAACCTCCAATAAAATAGAGCTGGTTGATAAGTTATGATACATCTATACAATGGGATGTAATGAAATTACTTAAAACCAAGTTTCTTATGAGTGAATCTGCCTTTGTGACCCTCCCAGGCAGAGCAGGAACTTCTAAAATTATGCCTAGGACCTAGATAGATGTGCCGGAAGAAGCATGAGTTTATGTGCATGGATGTAGGAATGAAACAAATGTAAAATTAATAATTATTAAAGTTGAAAGAAATTTTTTTTTGTTAAGACTATTAAATGAAGGAATTTTCATGTTTATGTGAATTCCCTATGTGTGTGTATTAAAATTTTTATTTTCTCCTGTTAAAAAAAAGAATATTAAGTCATATTCAATACTAATAGATTGTTCTGTGAAGAAAAAATACAATATTATCCATGAATTCCAATTTTGTTAAATAGATATTTATATTAACGGATAGAAAATTAATATGGATGGATAGAAAAAAGACAGATTATGTTGGGTAGCCAGAGAGATAATTACAGAGTTTTAGTGTTTTTACATCTTTATATATATCTAAGTTTTTCCAAATTTCTCCAATAAGCCTCTATTATTACTCTTTGAAATTGTGATTAAATATATATACATAAAATCTACCATTTTAACCATTTTAAAGTGTACAGTTCAGTAGTATTAAGTGCACTTAAACTGTTGTGCAACCACCACCACTCTCTATCCAGAATTTTCTCATTTTACAAAATTGAAACTCTATACCCATTAAATAACTCCTCATTTCCTCCTCCACTGGCCCTGGGCAACCACCATTCTGCTTTCTGTTTCTATGAGTTTCGTGATTTTAGAAACTGAATATAGGTGGAATCATAGAGTATTTATCTTTTTGTGACTGGCTTATTTCACTTAACGTATATCTTCACTTAATATAGGGTTCATCTACGTTGTAGCATGTGTCAAAAATTTTTAAGACTGAATACTGTTCCATTGTGTGCATGTGTGTGTGTACGCATACATACACAGGAAGTCCTTACTTAATGTTGTCGATAGATTCTACAACTTTAAGAGAAACATATAACATATAACAAATCCAATTTTACCATACGCTAATTTATATAAGCAACAGTTAAGTTCCTACGGCATCTCATCAATGTTATAATGAAAAGATGTTATTCGAGAACCTGCTGTACCATATTTTGTTTATCCAGTCATCCATAGATGGACACTTGGATTGCTTCTATCTTTAAGCTATTGTGCATAATGCTGCTATGTATCTGTTACTTTTATGATCAGAAAATTAGTATTGAAATAAAACCAGGCCATCTCCACACACAGGGAATGCCTAGTCTGGAGTGATAACTGACTTCCCCTTCCCCCCACCCCCTTGAACCATAACTAAAGAATATCTCCTACCTAGAACCAAGGCCTCCTCCTTCCCTCGATGCTCACGCTTGTCCTCCCCAGACAGAGAGTCAATGATGGCCTGGAGCAGGTTGCAGACAGCCAAAGACATCTCCTCATTCTCCACAGCCATGAGGCTACAGATTCGGTCTATCCGGACTACGTGGAGAATCGCCGTGGCCTAGACTCCCAGCAAGAACCACAGTCAGCTGTCCGCTCCCCTTCCAGATGCTGTGCAGTTTAGGAGGTGGGAGATAACCGCCCCGTGCAGTAGGAAGATAAGCCCAGGGATCCAATGCCTCATGGGGCCTGACGTCTGGGAATGCCCTTGACACAAGCCATGCTCTTTTCCAGAGTTTTAGAGCCACTGGCCACATGGAGCCATTGAGACCTTCCAATGTGGCAAATCCACATCTAAATGTGTGATACCTATAAAACACACACTGGATTTTGAAGACTTAGCATGAAAAAGTGTAAACTATCATAGTCTTTGCATTCAGCTCTTCCTCATAAACAGTTTTCAATAAACTTATCTTTGCCAAGATCAATTTCCAACTCACAGTAAAAACAGAGGAGCAATCTCTGTTGAATCTGGGACCATATAACCCAAATTGGGGGGGGATACTTTAGACTTTGTATCAGAGTCTGTTTACATCAGTCACACCCTGCCCACATGTCACCCTCCAGGTCCTCGGATAGGTAAACACCCCACAATCAGGCTCTCACCCTAGCTCGGTGGCCGCTGCACATGCCCGACAGGGTCCGCACTGCAGCCAGCACCAGTTCAGGCCTCTTAGTGTCCAAAAGCTGCAGTAGCAGAGCCACTCCATTGTTCTGGAAGATCCTTTCAGCCCCCGCTTCTTCACGGCCAAGTACAATGAGGTTGTTGGCTGCCTGAAGGAGGGAAGAGACAATGAGGGTCTGAAGGAAGGTTTAGCTGCTGAAGCCTTGGCCATAGGTCGAGTGCGGGGACTGGTGCAAGGGCTGGGTCTTCAAATCACCTTTAATATTGATTCGACCTCTAATCTTACTCCTGGAAACATTGCCCAAGAACATAATTCAGTAAAAAACACAGTAACTTGCATCAAAACCAACTTGATGAAATATATTGCAGTCATTAAAGTCATTAATAAAAAGGCTACCAAGCAACTTGGAAAAAACATTGGTAAGCAGAATGAGAATTTTAGGTTCCATCTGATCACATTTATGTTAAAATAAAACTACACACACACACACACACACACACACACACATGCTTATGGATAAGAACAAAAAATAGGTAGAGAAGTGTTAAATTAATTAAGCAAATAGGCCATTAGACCGAGGTGGCTTTAATGCCTTAGCAGTCTACCTAAGCAAACCAAACCCTAAGCCTATAATACCTCAAGGTTAAGATGTCCAAACTTAACAACCAATCACAGCCAATTAGGCTTTCCCAAATAGTGCAACTGCATACGCTATAGCCAATCAAATAATTTCCTTGCTTTGCTTTTAACTTAGTTCCCTTAGTTCTTGTCTGTGGAGTGCCCCTAACCACATCCTGTTTTGGCACTTTCCAATTCAAATCGATTTTGCTTAAATAAACTCTTAACATTTTTAATATGCCTCAGTTTATGTTTTAACAAAAGTGCTTTCAATGCAAGACAGGACGAATTTCCTCGAGTGGAGACCAAGCCCTGCATTGAAAGAAGAGGGTCCTTTGGCAGAGAGTGTAGAAGGAATTCAACAAACAAGCCAAAGTTAGAGTCAAAAGAAAAGTTTATTAGGAAAGGCTTTGAGAGACCACAGACAGTGTGGTCTCTCAAAGGCAGAATGAGAGGGACAGTGAGAGACAAAGTAAAGGCACTGAGAGGGACCCTGAGTGTTCAGGGAATTCAGTTTATATGTCATTCTTTAGAACCTGTGAGTTATAGTTGAAAAGATTTTGTTAACCTATTTTCTTTTAATATGGACATACAGTGAGGAAGGGGAAGAGTAGAGTGAAAAGGTAAGAATATGTAGAGTGAAATGCTTACTGGCAATTCCCAGCCTTTAATCCTTAGGTTCACCATGGTTTTAGCCATAGGGAATGACTCTGTTGGTCCTGGTTCCCCTTCACATGTGTTGGGAATGGGCTGTTAGCAATCCCAGCAGAAATTTTCCTTTGTTCTATAGGTGTCCTCCTGGCCTGGCTGTAGGGCTGGTCAGCATATTGCAGTCTCTAATTGTGGCTTGATTTACATTTTTAATTTTCTTGCCTCTTCTCTGCACTACTTTTAAGTGGAGAATTATTTTTCTTTAAATATTTTCCTGGAATATGGTTTTGGCATTTTGTTTGTTTGTTTGCCTGTTCACAGTAATCTGAGGTGGCAAGAGTTCCCACTCAGGAAGGCGGAAGGTAATGGGCAGAGGGAGCATGAGATGGGTCTTGAAAGCCCTAGGTTTGAGTTCTGATTCTGCTACATACTAACTGTGTGACCTTGGACAAGTCATAGCACCTCTCTGGGTCCTAGATACCTGTCTATAAAATTAGGCAGTTGAACTAGAAGATTCTCAAGTGTTTTCCTACTCTAAAGCCTTCCAACTTGAGGATACATGAAACTTACAAGGCCCCAAATCAGAGAGTCTTGAGCAGGACCTGAGAGTCTGGGTGCGGCGGGGGGCGGGGGTGACTAGAGAAGCAAAAGTGGAAGGAGGAGGTTGGCAAAGAGACGGAGAGCGGGATGGCGGAGAGGCGGCCTATTAGAGAAAAGCAAGCAAGACCAGAATCATCATCACTCTATCAGTCAAGTCAAGGGCTTTGTACTCTTCAAATGCTTTTATCAATAACAACTCTTTAAATCCTCACAAAAGTTTGATATAAGAGATATTTGCATAGTATATGGGCTTACTGACTATAAAACCAACAAAAGTTCCCAGGTATTGTTTGTCAATTTCCTTTTTTAAAAAATTTAATGTTAAGTTCTTATAAATGTAAAACATTCAGATGTTCAATTTTTCCTCTGAAAAAGGACCCGAAACAGAACTGAAAAAATGCAACAAATTTGACTAAGAGAATGATATTATGAGTAAATATTTTCATATTCAGAATGACTTTTTGCAATATTTTGTAATGAAATAAAACATGATTTTAACATATCATTGTTTCTTAGGGTGGAAACTAGGGGTGAGGCAAATGAGAAACTCAAAATATAAAAATCAATGCAATGCAAAAAAGGATAAATCTATGATGAATAAAACATCAAAAATTTAAATGGACAGAATCCAACTCTGTGACATAACTCTCCTCATAGGCTTCACCCTAAACCCTGCTCTTCTTAGAGTTCACTTTGTTTTCTAAAATGCTTAACCTTTGGCCTGTTATTGTTCAAGTCCTCCAAGGAGACACCCCTCCTCTCCCTCTCCCGCTCCCTCAACTGTCCCGTTACCCCGCGGGTCCGGAGCGCGCCCTCTGCCGGCCGGCCGGTTGCCCAGCACTTACCTTCTCCAGCTTTTCAGCTTCACTGTTTTCGTCCAGGAGGATCTCAAACATCTTCTGAACCCTCGAGTCGGTGGAGAACTGCACACGGAGCTGAGGAAGGAGGAGGGAGTGGGGAAGGAAGCAGGCAGGAATCCATATTTCAGTCGGCTTCACATAAAGTTCATCTCAGTAAATATTAGGGTATCTACTCTGGGCCCCTGCATTGTTATTCATTCATTCATTCATTCATTCATTCAAGAAACGTTTATTGAATAATTACCACATGCCAGACACTGTTGTAGATGCTTAGATGCTAGGGATCAAATGGTGAACAAGTCCCTGACCTACATAGCTTATGGTCTAGTTACATTCGTTATCCCTTTTGGTCATCACAAGTCTTGGAAGTCAAGGGATCATGACCTCAATTTTGAAGTCTAGTAAACAGTTAGCTATTAGACATTTAAATATGGGCTAAAACAGAAATATGTCTCCAAGATCAGAAACCTGAAGCAGTTTTCAAGTAGCTCTTCATGCAAATTAAAACTATTATGTTTGGCTGTCTCATCCTTCATGATATCAGTGCCTCTGAAGCTTTCGTACAATGACATAACGGATCATCATCCTCCATCTCACTATCTCCTTTTGTGCCTTCTACTACTTTGTTGTGCTGGTCTACACTGCCTCCTATTTTCATCCTGGGCTCATTTCCTTCAAGGGTGGAAGGGGGTCTCTCATTTGACATCCTTGCTCTGATTTTTCTTAGTTTGCATATCCTCAGCCCTTGAGTCTGTACTGTGGCCTCACCCTGGGCTGCCCTAGGCACTTAGGAGTTATGGAATCTTGGTACAAGGGGCTGAGTGATCAGTTACCCTCCTGCTCCCACAGAGGAGAAAATGATTCCCCAAGGGGTCCCTCAGAAAACTGGTAGCTAAGGCAGGACCAGGGTGCAAGATTCCTCACCTCTGGTCCAAGTTCTCCCCACCCCACTCCATTTTCCTAGAAAAGATTTTCTGTTCCTACTGGCTCTTGACTCTCTTCTATCCTGCAGCAATACCTCCCTCCCCGCCCCCACCCCACCAGTTCCTAGGTATCTCATGCTGCCTTTATCCTCCTAAGAAGAAAGAAAGAGTTGCAGACATACTAAGTAGCAATATTTTAGGAAAAGCCTCCATCTGGAATGTAAAAGACCCATGTTCTAATTTGGCTAGCTCACATCCTCAAACAAGCATCACAGCATCTTTGATCACTCAGATAGGTGTACCTGCCGCCTGTTCTGTGGCACCTGCCTGTGCCACATGTTCATTCCACCCAAGGGTGTGGAGGTACGGCTAGCCCTGTCCTGATGTCCTGCTTCTTTTAACATGTCCCTGCTGAAATGGGGGGAGGTAGCCGCAGCTTATGGGTAGGGGTCCAATTCACCTTCTCCTGGATGCTGGTATTGAGCCTCCTCAGTGTCTCCTGGAAGTTCTGGTTCCGTGGCTCAAGGGTGGCACAGCGCTGCACATCCCTGAAGGCCTGGTCCAACTTCTCCAGGTGCTCCAGTGCCTGGCATCGTCGATACAGAGCTTTGATGTCTGAGGAGTTGATGTCGATGGCTAGCGAGGGAGATATGCAGGGTCTTAGGAAGCTGGGCTGCAAACACCTTCCTTTTCCCCCTGCCACTGCCTCCTAGCTCTTCCTTGGAGATTACCTACCCATGTGGACTATCTGGCCCAAGGCTCCCCTTTATTAGGGAGAGAGTAAAAATCATAGTCTCAAGTTTGGAAGGGACCTTAAGGGTCATCTCACCCAACTCTTGATGCTCCAGAATCTGCTGCATAATAATCCCTACCAAGTTCTCATCTAACTAATGCTTGCATACCTCCAGCAGTGGGAGCTCCCTCCTCAAGGCAGCCAGGCAGCTCTGTCAGGAAGCTCTTCCCTCTTCCTACCTGAAGTATATTCTCTGTAACTTTGCTCTTGTATCCTAAGTCCAGTCCTGGAACTCCTGAGATGAAATTCAATCCTTCTTCCTTGTGACAGCCTTTTAGGTGTTTGAAGACAACTCTCCATCCCACCTGGGAGTTGCCTTCTCTGAGCTAAATTGACTGCTCTTCACAGGATGTGTTTCCAGTCCCTTTTCCAACTGGTTCCCCCCACCCCTTCTGAATTCATTCCAGGCTATCTGTTTCTACTAAAATAATGGGAACCAGATCAAAACCCAACACAGGCCTGTAGTCAAGAGAAGTCTTTCCATTTTGATCATGCACTTAAGCCAATGTTGACTTATGTTGATTTTTTTATGTTTACTTCTCTTAGCGTCCATGGAAGAGGCTAGCACATCCTTCTTCCTCAGAAGAAGGCCTGTTCCCACAGGGTGGACTGGGCTTCTAGGCCTCGTTCTGGGGATCCCCCATGAGAATACCGTATTTTACAAAAAAAGGGGTGTGTGTCATTACGATGATGAAGATTTCTAGAAGCATTCTCTTAAGAAAAGAACCTGTCCCAACAAATTTAACCTGTAACTCCATTTGCAAAAATATGACTAAGGGATAGCTTTTCTAGAGCTCTCCTTTCACGTAGAGATGGCACATCTGAAGCCCCACCTACAATGACTAGGATGGCATTTACACAATCTATACTTCCCACAAATGTCAAGAGCTTCTTAGACAAAACAAGAAGGCTGAGTGGTGTGGACCTTGGGCAGAGGGAGGTGGCTCACCTCTTGAGGCATCTGAAGCTGCCTGAACATAGCTCTCCTGAGAAAGAGAAAGAGAAGGAGATTCAGTTAATGTGGGCCCAAAGCAGAGATAGCCAGAGAGGGTATCCATGGGGAGGGAGAGGGCTTGCTGGGAGCTGCCAGCTGTCAGAGGCCCAGAGCATGAGCCCCTCGCTGGGCATGGAAAACTAGGCAAGCTTTGGCATCAGGCAAACTCGGCTTTGAATCTAGACTCTGCTACTAACTACCTGGGAGATCTCAGGCAAGTTAGTGAACCTCTGAGCCTTGAGATTCTTATCTATAGCACAGGCATGACAACAGCAGCTACCTCATAGGGCTGTTATTAATATGTCACGAAAAAATATATGAAAAGCCCCCACCATGATGCCAGTTCCCATTAGGCTGGTTGCTATCTGGGGGAATTTCTGTCTCCCAGGAAGTGGGTCAGGCAGTGGGTCCAGGAAAGCAATGGGAGGTACCCTTCTCCAATCCGAAGGGTCCAGGTGAGAGGGCTAAGGTGATAGAGGACATATGATGCTTATCAGGACAAGGGGGCTGCCTCCACACCCCTGCATCCCCTCCCCAGTCCTCAGCCTCCCGCCTTGCCCCAGACCGTTTTTAGGCCACAGGCTGCTCGGTTCCGGTAGAGTGTGGCCAGCAGAGCCTTATCCTTGGTCAGCTTCAAGGCCTGGCTGTAGCTCTTTGCTGCGGCCTTGTAGTCCTGGCGCTGGAAATGCCGGTTCCCTTCTTCCTTCAGCTGCACTGCTTCCGCCTCTGCCATCTGTTGAGACAAGGCAGCCCCATCTGGCCAGCTATTCACTCCAGGCCCAGGACCAGACTCCAGGGCCCCCTCCCATCAAGATGGAAAGGGAGGGTTCTGCTGCCAGGGACCCACCCCTTAGCACCCTCAAATCCATCACCCAGAAAAACATTATAGCATTTGCTCAGAGCAAGGCCTGAGTTGAGAGGGCTCTCAGAGTCCCTGTGTCCCGCTCTCTGTTCCTCCCAGCTGGGTGGGCGAAGCCACCGCGCCAAAGGCTTGAACTCTCACTGCATACCTTAAAAGTTCTTCTTGTTCCCCCTTCACTTTCTTATCCAGGGAACACTCAGACTCGCTCACTTCCTCAGGAGGACAATGCTCTTGGTCTGTCCTGTGACGCTGCTCCTCTGAGCTCCTGCTCCCATGTGAACCCCCCGCCAGCTAGCCTCAGTCTGTGCCTCCCAGCTCTCACCCAGGAGACTTTATCGCCCCTGCCAGTGGCTCCAGACCATATTTGGCCACAGGGGCAGGTGCCCCTGGAGCCTGTCATTGATACTCAGAGCCCTCCCCCTTCCCAGACTGGATAGTCAGTACCACGTGGAAATGCTGACTAACCTCTGCCCTGGAACCCCACTCAGGGCAGTCCTGGGGGCTCAGAAACTCATATCCCAAAGAAGGAGAGAAAGAACCAGAAGGGATGGGTAACCCCCAGCAGAACCCCCTCTCTAGGCACAGCTATAATGGTCCTACTCCACCTCCATCCCAGATAAACAATCTTTTCTCCCTCTCCCCAACCACTGCTATTTTGGGAACAGAGTGACAGCTGAGGGGCTGACAGTCTTAGACCTGCAGAGCAGCTGCCCAGGTCCCATAGGAACTGGAGACTTCCAGAAACGCCCTTCTGGAGGGAGGAGGAGGGAAGAAGAGGGACGAAAGTTCCTTCTCCTTTTCTACTTGTCCACAATTTTACTACCCCTCTGGGATTCACTTGTTGAAAATGTCCTTGCTTTTCAGAAAGACCAGTAGACTTGCTAACTCAGTTTAATGTAAGTACATCCTGTTTTGATCTGCATGTCTTCTCTTGTTCCTCCCTATTTGTAGCAAATGGGTATATTCAGTCTTCCTCTCCTATCTGACTGGGAACTCCCTGAAGATGGGTTCTGTATATCCCCCACTAGACCTTCTCCTAGGGCAAGAGCTGGGTCAGCCTGAGAATTCCTGGAGACCAAGGACTGTACCCCTTACTTGACTGGGAATTCTCCTAGGATAAGCTGAGTCTACCTCATCAGAAGGAGGTCTTCCTGGGACAAGAACTATGCATTCATCATCAAAGAGGATCCCTGTAGGGAACTGTTTCTCCCCATTTGACTGAGGGTTCCTGAGGCAAATTTATGAGGTTGTCTCTACTTGGACTCAGAATTCTTTCACTTTTCAGTGTCTCTAAGCCTGGGTTGTGAACTGCCTCCCCCAGGGCAAGGACAGCATCTCATGCAGTTTGACTTCCTCTAGTGCAGAGCCTGGCAGTCATTGTCCAATGCATGTTTCCTGAATGAATAAGTGGATGAATGAATGGTGCCTTCATGCTGATGCTCTTTTTCACTTCCCATCATTCTGTTCTCCCACCTCACATAGCTTCAAATTTACCTTATCCAGGCTGAGAAAGACACTGAAGAAAAGCTTAGGGGGGTTACCCACACTAGATTCTTCTCCTGACTTTGTGACTTTGAATACACAGCTATGACCCTGGATAAGTTCTACTGCCCTACTGGACACAAGGCCCAGTCATGACATATGTTTGTCTGATCTATGTTTGTTGATTAAATAAATAAATAAATAAATGACTAGATGAATTTCCTATGCTCATGGTACTCCAAACCTTGGGCCCCTTTATGGGATAAGTTTTCCATAACAACAAGGTAATATGATAAAGGATCCTGTCACTGACAGAGAACTGTGGTTCTGTGACTTTAGGTCTAAGGAATCACAGCTTCAAATCTTGATTTAGTTATTCATTCCATGAGCATTTCTTAAGCATCTACTATGTGCCAGGAACTGTGAATGATCACAAAAACAGAGAACACTCATGAGAGCAAGAATTTGTGTCCATTTTGTTCACTTGCACATTCCAAGTGTGTATCGTGTAGTAGTTGCTCAATAATATTTGTTGAACGAATGGGATGAAATAACTCCATAAATCTGTGATTTTAAATATGAGGGATACCTAGATGTTTTGAAAATGTATAATAGGAAAACATGACTTCCTTTCAAGAAGATTTCCCTAAATAAATGATTAAAAGAGTTAATATATGTAGAGTTCCTAGAACAATGCCTGGTAGAGAGTAAGTGCTCAACACATTTTTTTTGAATGAATGAATGCATATTTAAGGCAAGACTTGAAGAATGAGGAAATTTTCCTGTATTAATCAGCTGGAATTGCCATAACAAAATACCACAGACTGGATGGCTTAAACATCAGAAAATTCACTTTCTCACAATTCTGGAAGCTAAGAGTCTAAGATCAAGCATTGGTGCCATCAGGGTTGGTTTCTTGTGAAACTTCTCTTCCTGGGTTGTAGACAGACAACTTCTTGTGGTGTCTTTACATGGCCTCTTTGTGAGTGGAGAGAGAGAGAGAGAGAGAGAGAGAGAGAGAGAGAGAGAGAGAGAGAGAGCGCGCATGCTCTGGCATCTCTTCCTCTTCTTATGAGGACACCAGTCCTATTGGACCAGGGCCCCATCCTTATGACTTCCCTTTACCTTTATTACTTCCTTATAGGCCCTATCTCCAAACACAGTAATGCTGGGAGTTAGGGCTTCAACATATGAATTTGCACGGGGACACAATTCCATTAATAACAGTTTCAGACAGAGAAAAATGCATGTACAAAAGCATTGATGCAGGAAGGGTCATGCCTTAGAAGAACTATGACAAAGCTAGAAAGATTTGATCTTAAAGAAAGAAGAGTAGTTGGAGAGCTAAGTAAGGCTGAGTGGACCATTATAAAGAGTTTGATTTTTTTTTTTCCCTGCATGTAACAGGAGCCACTATGGGGTTTTAGGGTGGAGAGTAACAGACCAGATTTTTGGTTTGAACCCTGAGAACACCTGAGAGGAGGCAAGAGCAGAAACAGGGAGACAAGTGAAGAAGTTGTTGTAGGAAACCATAGTGACTCATACCAGAGTGTGGCAGTGGGGACAGTTTTAAGGAAGGTTAGTTGGGCAGAACTGACAGAGAGTGCCTAGATGTGAGGGGTGAAGGAAAAGAGAGCTAACAAGGAAGATCCCGGGTTTCTGGTAAGAGCACTCATGTTCTTCCATCTCTGATTCAGTTTCTCATCTGTCACATGGGGAGACAAGAATTGTTGCGAGGATTAAGAGTTTTATGTGTAAAGCACTTATAACAATGCCTGACACATTGCTATCATTATCATTATTATTGTCACTGCTTTACAGTATTAAAAACCGCAGAAATTTTCTGTTTTGTACTCATCAAGTATTACTAAATTGATCTGATCCACTTTTAAAAGAATTTTAAGGGGAAGCAAGTGGGGAAGTTGAAGAGAGTAAATGTATGGTCAAATGTATGGCGACAGGAGACTAAACTTTGGGTGATGTGCACTCAATTCAATATACAGATGATGTATTATGATATTGTGGACTTGAAACTTATATAATCTTATTAACCAATGTTACCCCAATAAATTTAATTTTTTAAAAAAGTAATCTGTCTCTGGGTGGATAAAGTTACAGTGATTTTTATTTTATTCTTTTTCTTATCTACATATTCTAATTTTTAAAATAAGCATGTGCAGTAAAAAATACAATAAAATAATTTTAAAAAATAATTTCAAATAATAAAAAAAAAAAATACTAATTCCTGCCCTCAACCCAAAAGCCTCTGGCTTTGTAAGTCACACCCCCTACAGGGGAGCTCCTGTCTGGAGTCTATTCGCTCTTCTGTCATTTTCTATTTCTGTGATCTTGGGGAAAATCAATCGCTCAAAGCCTTGATTTCCCCCTCTCTCGAGATGGACAAGAATCCCTGTTCTGAAGAGATAAAAGGCTGTTTGTATCCTGGAGGGATTGAATGTGGCGGCAGCTGCCAGTTCAAGGAGAGGTCATGAAGGTGGATACCATTTGAGACCACTCCTCAGGCCGGAGGCGCAGCGCGGCGTGACACTTTCCCTCCGCATCACCAGAGGGCGATGTCCCTGACTGCGGCACCGCCAGACCACGGGAGCGGCGCTCAGTCCCTCCAGAGTCTTTCTCCTCCACGTGGGGACGCAGGATGGCGGCGGCAGTGGCGGCGGGGGTGCGTGAGTGGGGGCGGGGGCACCGCGGCTGGGCGCTCGGGCCCAGGGTCCCCGAGGCCGGAGGGAGGCGGAAGAGGGGGCTTCCCGTTCCAGCGACGTGGCTGATGCCCGCCGCACGTGTTGGTGCAGGGCGAGGCGGCCCGGCGCGACGTGCAGCGGCTGCTAGTGCAGTTCCAGGATGAGGGTGGGCAGCTGCTGGGCTCCCCGTTCGACGTGCCCGTGGACATCACCCCGGACAAGCTGCAGCTCGTGTGCAACGCACTGCTGGCCCAGGTGAGCGGTGGGCGGCGCTACCTAGGTCGGGCCCACGGGGAACAAGGAGACCAAAGATCTAGGGATCAAGGGCCCCATCACTCACCAACAGTGGGTGAAACACCCTGGCGCGAGTCGGTGGAGTGTCATCTAATTTGGGGGAGGGTAGGAAGATGTTATCAGTTTGAGAGCGCTTTACGTGCCGCCCATAGCGGACCATCTGCGGAGAGGGACCGCATCTTGAACGCATTGGGTGCATTGTCAAATGATTCTTCGCCACAGCCCCTACTTAATATTTTACAGTTTGGCCCGGAGACATTCAATAATTTGCACGAAGCTACGTAGTAGATGGTCGATTTGCAATTGGAACCCAAATGTGTCAGACTCAAAACCCGTGCACTTCCAAGCCAGTGTTTCAAAGTGTTGCCCCTTGTTGGGGTGGGACCATTAAAAATGCTGTACTTGGACCCCACCCCAGAGTTATTACACCAGATTCTAGGGTGAGGTAGAGAGTTTGCATTTCCAACCATCTTTTTGGATGCTTCTTATACAGCATGTTTGGTGGTTTTGAAAACACTAATATTGTACTAACCCTAATCCTGGACTTTAGTGTTCATTTAAAGAACACCAAGGAATCCGAATTAGCCATTATCAATAGCAAGTAGTTGCTCAGAGCCTGTTTGTTTGTTTATTTATTTATTTATTTAATCAAGTGGAAATATTAATGCCTACCTCCCAGGGTTGTTGTGGGATGCAAATAAAGGATTTAAAAGTGCTATGTAAACATCCAATAGTTGCTCTTTAAGGATTAAAAAGGTCTTTCTCTGGGGAATGATGGAGGTAACTCAAGCAGGGTGGCTGAAAAGAAGCTTTACCTCCACAGCTCAGTGTGGAGGCTCCCTGGTGGAGGTGGCCTCTGCCCATCCCTTAATGGGGAAGTTTCCTTTTGCCATTGCCTTCCAGGAGGATCCCCTGCCCCTGGCTTTCTATGTCCATGATGCTGAGATCGTCTCCTCACTGGGGAAGACACTGGAGTCCCAGGCAGTGGAGACAGAGAAGGTCCTTGACATCATCTACCAGCCACAGGCTATCTTCAAGGTCCGCGCTGTGACCCGCTGTACCAGCTCCTTGGAGGGTCACAGCGAGGCGGTTATTTCTGTGGCCTTCAGCCCGACAGGAAAGTAAGGACAGCTGCAGAATTGTGGAAGGGAGTGTGGGGGTGCAACCTCTGGCTGGGATGAGGAGGGTACCCTCAATTACTATTGATGGGGCCTCCATAGACCTGATAGACCCGAGCTCTAGGCTCAGGTTGGAAGCAAAGAACTTCCCCAGTGAGATTTTGTCCACAGAGATCAAGGACACCTGCCTTGGAAGAGCCCTTCCTGGATTTGATCTCAAGAGAGCTGAGCTGCAAGTTCAGCTCTGCCCCTTCCTACCTGTGTGACCTGGGCAAGTCACTTAACCTTTCTGAGTTAATTCTTTTTCATCTGCAAACTGGATTTCTTTATTCTCAGTCCTATGAGGATAAAGAGAAGCTTTAAATCTAATTATAGCTGTGACCATTCCTTTAAGGAAGGAAGAGAAAATAAATGACCTCCTAAAAGTTTTCTCCCGATAGCATCAGTTTTACATTTCTCCTCAGGGGAGAGAGGGAAGTCCAGTCTCAAATGCTATTCCCAGAAGATGATTGAATAGGCAGCAGAAATCCACAGAATAGGTAGCAGTGTTTCGGTGTGGGCCCTACCCCTTGCTTCCTTACCTGAGGAAGGTCAGGCAGCTGCTCTTCTTCCCCAGGTACCTTGCCAGCGGCTCCGGAGACACCACTGTACGCTTCTGGGATCTCAGCACTGAGACACCGCATTTCACATGCCAGGGTCAGTATGCAGTTAGCCATTTAGGGGGTCTTAGTGATAGGCAGATGACTCACTCAGCTCTTTCATTCCTGAGGAGGCCCACAGCGGATTCCAACTCTTTCACATCCAGTTAGTGACTGACAGTACTTTTGAGCCCAGCCAGCAACTTAAACAAGCAAACTGAACCAAAGAGTCAGTGTGGGGTTGTGGGAATGGGCTGACTGGCTAGTATGAGAACCTGGCTTAAATCCAGCCTCTATACGTGATTCTAAAACTTGAATATGCATCAGAATCACCTGGGTGACTTGTTAAAATATACACTTCTGGGTCCCACTCCTAGAGTTTTTGTCTCCATAGGTCTGGGGTGTGGTCTGAGAATTTGTCAAGTTCCTAAATAGTGCTGATGCTGTCGGTCTGGGGACTGACCACATACTAGCTGGGTGACCTTGTCAATGTAGGGCATGCTCTCTTCTAAGCTTCAGTTTTCTCCTCATCTGGAAAATGGGGGTGATAATTCTTGCTTTGCTTCATACTTTAGAGCTATGAGAATTATAGGGGGTGACGTGTGAAAATACTTTATACCATATGTCATGTAGGAAATTATTAGAAAGTGCCAGTGTTATTTGTGTGGCAACATGCATGACTCTAGCACTTGGGATGGATTCTCCCTTTCCTAGGAGCCTTATATCTCATTTTGTTCGATTGTTCATTTATTCAGCAACTGGTTTAGCAATGTGCCAGGCATTGCTGGAAACTGGGGATAAAGATAGATGTCCCTCCTTTCTCCCTCCCTTTCTTTCTTAGGGCACAGACACTGGGTCCTTAGCATATCCTGGTCCCCAGACGGCAAGAAGCTGGCTTCAGGCTGCAAGAATGGCCAGGTAGATGGGGGTCAGGGTAACTAGGCAGGGATTCTGGGGCTCTCTTCCTGGGAGCTGGGTCAGAACCTTCAGGGAGGTGGGGATGAGGGTGAGCAAAAGACCTTTGGCGGGGCAAGGACAGTTTGGGGAAGGTTATTTGGTGAGCTTTTATTTTTAGATTCTCCTGTGGGACCCAAGCACAGGAAAGCAGGTGGGCAGGACCCTCGCCGGCCACAGCAAGTGGATCACAGGCTTGAGCTGGGAGCCCCTCCATGCGTAAGTGACACTGACAGCTGGGGCGAATGAGGAACGAGGGGCTCAAAGCTGTCCCCTGCATGATACAGAGAGTTTTATTTGAAAGGGCAAGGTGAGCAGTCCAGACTGACAGTGACTGCAGGGCAGGAAGTGAGGAAGGTCTGACCTGCATTGCTGCTTGGGAAAGGGCTATTCATCACAGGGCCTTAGAGCTGCCTTGAGATGCAGCCAGATCTTGGGATCAGAAAGCTGTCAAGACACTGCCCCTTACCCTTGCTAAGGGAATGGGGAGGTGCCGTGGGAAGACAGTGTTGCCAGGTCAGAAGTGAGGTCACGTCTCCCTTCTCCTCTTCAGGAACCCCGAGTGCCGCTACGTGGCCAGCAGCTCTAAGGATGGCAGCGTGCGGGTCTGGGACACAACTGCAGGCCGCTGTGAGCGCATCCTCACTGGGCACACCCAGTCAGTCACCTGTCTCCAGTGGGGAGGGGACGGGCTTCTCTACTCTGCCTCGCAGGACCGCACCATCAAAGTCTGGAGGGCTCACGATGTAAGAGCTAATGGGGTTCGGAACCCAGCCTGGGGAAATCTCAGGCCGTGGGACTAGCACTGGAAGGAACATTGCCCAGTGTTTCCTGAGCATGTTGTGAGAGCCAGGTTGGGGAGGCGCTTCAGGAACAAGGAGTCCTATGGTTGGTGCTGCACTGTAGTGGCGGTTCCAGTATCCATTAGCATGGCGAGGCTCTGGAAATTCCTGCTCTAGGAGACCTGTTTAGCCTTATTGAACCTGCCATTTCCCGAACTAACTTGACTGGGGCTCTTTTATTCTGATATACTTAACTTCCTGTCCATGAAATATATTTTCAGAAACATTGATCTGGGCCACTGCCCTCTTTTTACAAATGAGGTGAGATTTGAGCCCAAAGTCATTTGATTAAGGTCACAATGAATGAATGTCCTGAGTCTTCTGGAGTTAATCTGGGGGTGCAGGTTGCCTAGCATGGAGAGTGATGTGTGCATCTGACCTGTCTCCCTCTGCCATAGGGTGTGCTGTGCCGGACTCTGCAAGGCCACGGCCACTGGGTGAACACCATGGCCCTCAGCACTGACTATGCCCTGCGCACAGGGGCCTTTGAGCCAGCTGAGGCCTCAGTTAACGCCCAAGACCTCAAAGGGTCCTGTGAGTGAGCGGGAGAAGTGGGGAGTGGGCTGCCTGGAAAGAGCCAGTTCGCTAGTTTAATATGTGAGAGTCAGACCAAGCCTGGGGGGTGTTTTCTATTTGTGTTGGATTTTCTAATCAGCCTTGTTTCTTATCTCTTTCTCTCCTCTCCAATATGTGGACACAGTGCAGGAGTTAAAGGAGAGGGCTCTGAGCCGATACAACCTTGTGCGGGTATGTGCCAGCTGCCAGCATGTCCAGCTCTGTATCATCTCTGCTAGTCCCTACAACACTTTACAGACACTCAGGACCCTCTGCCTTCTAGCCCCAGGTCAAAATGTACCTTTTCTGGAAAGTTGTTCTCGATCATCCTAGTTTATAATCCTAAGAGTTTAATGTCCCGGTGATCATTTTATTTCACTTTGTTTTATTTGCTTCTCTATTGCATTCCCAAGGTACCTCTCTCTTCCATTTAGTTTTGTATGAGTAACATAGTCACATGATCTAAGGTTCAAAGAACACAAAAAGGTCGATAATGAAATGTCTCTCATCTTTGCCATACATTTTTCATCCATTCGTTTTGGAAGCATCTCGTGCCACCAGTATCTTGTTTCTCCTTCCCAAAACTGCATGTATATATGTACACTATACAATACAGTCATGCACTGCATAACAGTGTTTCAGTCAACAGCCAACCGCATATATAACGGCAGTCCTATAAGATAATGAAGCTGAAAAATTCCTATCGCCTAGTGACATAGCTGTCCTAACATCCTAGTGATGACATTACTCAGGTGTTTGTGGTGATGCTAGTGGAAACCTGCTGCACTGCCAGTCTCATTAAAGCATAGCACATAGAATTATGTACAGTACATAACACTTGACAGTGATTATAAATGACTGTGATACTGGTATATATATTTACTGTACTATGTTTCTTATTGTTATTAGAGTGTACTCTTTACACTTACAAAAAAAGCTTGCTGTAAATAGTATGCGATGTTAAGCCAACAGTAGCCTCATATATCTCCTGTTTGACATGTCTCTTGATTGCATCGTTTTCTCTTGTGCTTGATTTAATCTCATGTTTTGTGTAGTAACTTGTTTTACAAGCTTGTAGTATAGGAGCAGTAGGCTGTACCATATAGCCAAGGTGTGTAGTAGGATATACCTTCTAGGTTTGTGTACACTCTGACGTTCACACAGTGACAAAATCGCCTAATGACGCATTTCTCAGAATGTATCCCTGGCATTAAGTAGTACATGACTTTACACATACACACATATGTACACAAACCCACATGTAAAAACTTTCCCCTTTTTAACACACCATTCTGTACCTTGATTTTGCATGTAATTACATATCTTAGAAATTGTCCCATGTTCATAAAGTTGCCTTTTGGGGAAAGTAACCCGTGGCCTCATTTCTCTGAGTTCTGGCCTCCTTTCTGGTGTTGAGTCATCAGTGCTGCGTTTGCTGCCGAGGTCGGACTCTCCTGTCTGAGACTGTGTCCAACACAGTGTGCTTTCTGCTTCCCCTAGGGCCAGGGCCCAGAGAGGCTGGTGTCTGGCTCAGACGACTTCACTTTATTCCTGTGGTCCCCAGCAGAAGATAAGAAGCCCCTCGCACGGATGACGGGACACCAGGCCCTCATCAACCAGGTGCTCTTCTCCCCTGACTCGCGCATCGTTGCCAGCGCCTCCTTTGACAAGTCCATCAAGCTGTGGGATGGCAGGACAGGCAAGTGAGTGGGGGTGTGAGGAGGGAGAGGAGGACCACTGTTCCTCTGGAAGGAGCTTAGCTCTGCCACTTACTAGCTATATGGCCTTGGCAAGTGTTTGGATTTTCTGAGCCTCTATTTCCTCTTTTGTTTAGTACCCATCTGACACTGTACATAGTTATAATATTATTGACCATATTCCATATGCTGTACTTTATATTTCTGTGACTATTTTTATAGCTGGCAACTTATACTTTCTTAATTCCTTCAATTTTTTCATCCATCCCTCCACCCCCCTCCCATCTGGCAATCATCAATTTGTTCTCTGGATCTATGAGTTCGTTTTGTTTGTTCATTTAGTTAGATTCTGTGTATAAGTGAAATTATATGGTATTTATCTTTCTTTGAGTTATTTTACTTAGCATAATACTCTCTAGGTTCATTCATACTATCATTAATGACAAATTTTTTTTTTTATGGCTGAGTAATATTCCATTATATATATATGTACCACATTTTTTTTATCCATTCACCCATCGATGGACATGTAAATTGTTTCTATATCTTGGCTATTGTAAATAATGCTGCAGTGAACATAGAGGTACATATATTTTTTCAAATTAATGTTTAGGATTTTTTTTTTTTTTTGATAAATGCCCAGAATTGGAATTGCTGGATCATTTGGTAGTTGTTTTTTATTTTTTAATTTGTTGAGACACCTCCATACTGTTTTCCATAGTGGCTGCACCAATTTCCAATCCCACCAACAATGTGTTTGAGGGTTCCTTTTTCTTCATGCACTCCCCAACACGTTTGCTGATTTATTGATAATATTCACAGAATCTGCAGTTTAATAACACTACCAGGTGATTCTGCTTGTCATTAAGTCTGAGAAGCACTATAATGAGACAGTGCCCTCGGGTTCATTAGTTTGGAGGAGAGGTAAAGGCATGGGTAAGGAGGATCAAGGAATACCCTTGGCACCTACGTGTCAGTCGTGTATTTTCACACAGCAACCCTTTGAGATAGGTCTAGGCATTCAATTCCTTTTTAAGGTAAGGAAACTGAGTCATAGAGATGCCTAATAACCTGTCTCAGTAGACACAGCTAGTCTGTATTGACCTGAGAGTTGTAGCCACCTGTCAGAAAGCAACTGTCATGTTGGGGGGATATCAGGCAGATGGGCTAAGCAGATGGCTACATTGGATCCTAAGGTGTACAAAATCAAGTGGTATGGAGGCCTGACAAAAGGCACCCTGGAAATGATTCATTTGGAGAAGTTTTACAAACATGTAATGAGCAGTAATCGTTAAATTGGTCTGGGGTAGGGGCCCGGCAGTGGGACTTTGTATCCATTCTAACATGCAGCCAAGTTTGAGAACCACTGCCGTGGGCATAGAGGACCCTTCAGACATGTTTGAAGATCTGATATCCACCATCATTTTTCCCTGGCCCAGATACCTGGCTTCCCTGCGTGGCCACGTGGCTTCTGTGTACCAGATTGCATGGTCAGCCGACAGCCGGCTTCTGGTCAGTGGCAGCAGTGACAGCACGTTAAAAGTATGGGATGTGAAGGCCCAGAAGCTGGCCACAGACTTGCCAGGCCATGCAGATGAGGTATGGCTGACCCTTGTGGACAAGGGGTGGGTATGGAATTGAAGCCTGGCCATCCTCCCCCAACCCTTCTTCCTGCCCCACTTTCTCTCTTCCTCCTCCTTGGTTTAGGTATATGCTGTCGACTGGAGTCCAGATGGCCAGAGAGTGGCAAGTGGTGGGAAGGACAAATGCCTCCGGATGTGAGTTTTGGGGAGGTGGTGGTTGGTGTGTTTGGCTCTCCTGTCCTTGAGTCATCACTCTGCAACTTTCCCTTCTGACATAGAATTCTCAGGGCTCTCCAGGTGCCCACACTGTCCTGAGATGGTGTACGGAGCCAGGTTCTCAGCGGGCAGTGGGAGGGCTGTCGGAATTGCAGGGATCTGGGAGACCCAAATGAGTGCAGGGTCATCCCAGCAAAAGGAGGTAATTTTTGTTAGCACTGTACTGGCGGCCCTAAGACCTGGTTCAAATCCTGGTTCTGCCTCTCAGTGAGCCATCTCGGAGAGCTTGGATAACCTGTCTCTTGGGGGTTATCAGACCTCAGTAGACAGAGCAAAGATAGGACGTAAACACACCTTGGAACCTGAAGCATTGTGTACATTTGTAAAGGCCTGTCATTGGATAACTTCGGTGGGTATCCCAGGGGCCAGGCCCTGGGCTGAGGCCCTGGCCGAGGCAGGCAGTGGCTGCCTAGCCTGAGTTTGGGTGGTCTGAGCAGAGACGATAACCAGGCTCTTGATGACTGAGGGGAAACTACAAGTTCTTTTCATAATGGGCTTCTGGGATTATGTGGCAGCATCCCTTTCCTGCGATGGCCTCCCCATCGCATTCCTTTCCCTTCTCCACAGATGGAGGAGGTGAGAAATCCCACAGCTCTCTCTGACCCCTACCTGGACTCAGCCTGTGCCAGCTGCCAGCCCTGACAGAGACCAAAGACTGAGGTGGTGATCCTGAGAATGAGTGTGGCCTGCTGTCCTTGCTTAGACCCCACTGGGGTCCCTCCCCAGAGCAGGAGATTGGAGATCACAGGAGGTTACCAAGGAGCTCAGCCGTTGGCCATTCCTTTCTACCTTGCAGGTGTGGCAGGAGGCTGGGCAATGATTAGACCCCTGCTGCTGCCGTGCCCTTGCTCCTTTCCCAGATGTCACCTCTGTTCTGGGTCAGACCCCAGAATCTGTAACCAAATAAATAACTTATATTTTGTGTGTTTGGGTTATAATTCCTTGTCTAGAATCCCAGGGCTCAACCAAAGTCTGCACTAAGTCAGTTTGTCTAGCCCCTTCCCTCTACACTGGGCTATACCAGAATTATACTTAGCAGGAAGTCACCTGGCCTCTCTCTCCCCTGTGCCTGTGAGGGAGAGGCCAGTTGAGACTGGGGAGGCTGGCTGAAGCCTCTGATAGTGACCAGAGGATAATCTAAGGCTATGCTCTCTAATGTGGTAAACAATAGCCACATGTGGCTATTTCCATTAACAAGTAGTATTCCATACAGTTAGAAATGCAGTTCTTGGTCACACTAGCTCAAGGCTACTGTATTAGATGACACAGGCAGACAACACTCATCATCATAGGGAGTTCTGCCTGCCAGTGCTGCCCTGGGAGTGCTTTCCTCAGCCTCACACACACAGCACACTTCTTGAGGCCTTGTCACGCACCAAACACTATGCTAGGCTCTCGGGGTACAGACAGGAAGGAGCTGGCTGTCTCAGAGGACTCCCTCTCTAATGGGGCATGCAATGGTAAGAGCTCTAGCAGAAGTGGGTGTGGTGTGATATGGGAGAATGGTTCTGTCCTGCGAAGATTTCAAAGTGAAGTAAATCCCCACCAGGCAGTTGACCAAGATCTTGCCTTCCATGCATTCTGCCTCCACATTCTGAGTCAGGTGCTGAGGCAGATAGACTCAGGCTGAACTTCCAAACCACCCTTGCATAAAGTCTATTGTGGCTCAGGGCCACAGCATCTCTAACCTCACATTCCTTCCCACTGTCTCCCACCCCACCTGTGCTTTTACGATTTTGCGTGTGACTGGCTGTGATTCTCAGCTTCCACTTTGTAGTCTTTGCAGTAAGGCTGTGGGAGGGGCAAAGGGAGGCACCAGTTGCCAAGGTCCTATCTGCAGGCACTTTTTCTGTGGTGTGTGCTCCCCCATGACCCTCATAGTAACCCTGCAGCCATGCCTGGACAGGTCTCACATCCTCATATTTTTGATGAGGAAACAGCCCAAAAAGCTTAAATGGTTTGCCCATGCCCTCACCTCCAAGAAGAGCCAGAATTAAATCAGACCCTGCCCCAGAGTTTATGTATTTCGCACCATGTCCCTCCAGAGCTCAAATCTGATGTTCACAGTGTGTGGGCTGCCCCTACCTTTTTCCAGCATTTTTCCTGGTAAGTGTATTTTAGTTTTGAGTAGCAGTTTCTTTCTATCATGGGGAAAGGGACGGTGTTCGCAGAGCCAGGCAGTAGGTACTAATAGCATCTCATTGCTCAACCCCCCTTGTTTCCACCCCCACCTACCCACCCACCTGGACTTGGTCCTGGCAGAAGCCAGGAAGGTGGATGTCAGTGGCTCAGCTAAGGCTGTCCACAGCATGAAGCAGAATCTAGGGGTTCTGGGTGACCTGCAGTTCTTTAATGAGGGACCTGGATCTGGAGAGGGGGTTGTCTAGCAGCTATGGACAGTGGCTGACCTGGCCAGGCCTACGGTGTCTAGGTGAGCGGAGCGCCTGTCTAGGCGCCCCAACCCAGAGGTGGAGTTTCCAGTACCACTGCTGCCAGGCCCTGGGCTAGCAGGGTGGTCAGTGGTTCCCTGGCATGGTGCAGGTGGTTCATTTCATGGTTCTGGTTCCTGAGGGCCCTGGGCCAAAGCTGAAGGTCGGTAAGGGGCTTCCTGGGGCCCTCCCCCTTAATAGGGAAATAGGTTTTCCAGATCTTCCAGCCTCCGCATCTCCTCCAGCCCAATGGTCACTGTTTTCCTCTGGGGTTCCTTGCGCTGCACAGTGATCTGGATGGGGTTGTTCTCGGGGAAGCTGTTCAGGTCAGTGGCCACAGTTGCAAACTGAAATAACACAAGAAGACCCCTCAGATTTCCTTCCGAGACCTGACCTCTTTGTTCTCATCCACCCCTCATTTGCTAAATGGGATTTTAGCTAGCCTTACCAACTAACCCATCAACACCAGAAACAGGTGCAAAGAGGCATGATTCAGAGCTGTGATGTTTCCATCCATAGAGATGTGTACTTGGGCCTCTCCCGCATCCTATACCCCTTTGATTCCCCAACCCACTCACTCATGATCATTGGCACCAAGTTGAAAGATGACTATCATAGTGATGCTAATGAATATATTAGTTTGCATTTCCAGTGGGCGCTGGAGTAGCTTAATCCTTAAACTTCCCAAAAGAAAACAGCCTGGAATTGATGTATATTTGCCCAGGTGGAAGGAAAGCAAGCAAGGAGATGAGTCCTGGAGGTATAGGGGTATCCCCAACCTCCAAAGCCCCTGGTAGAGAAGTCTCTCCCTGTCCCCTCAAGGCCCCCTTCTCCCAGGGCTCACTTTGTAGGGCTTGGACCACTTCCCCACCCCGGCTGCGTTGGCAGCACGGACAGTGAGGCAGTAACTTGTGTTAGGCTTCAGCTCCATCAGCTTGACGGTGGTGCCCAAGATCTTGTTGAAGATCCACGGGCGAGTCTTTGCATTGGGAGGCTCATTATTTTTCTTGGTCACCTCCTGCAACAGGACCTGGTAGAAACTGACTTGCTGCTTGCCCAAGGCATAGGTCCAGGAAATCTAGGGGAAGAAAGTCCCCAAGGCTTCCTCAGACCTGGCTTGGCCTGGCCTCCCCTCACCCGACCTCACCTCCATCCCCTGTCCCTGTTGGAACAGAGGCAGGTCTCATGGGAGGTGTAAGGCACTCAACAGGATGTGGAGTCCCGTGCCCACTGTATATGCTTCTCTCCCTGTGCAACCCCACCCACTTCAGAGTGTGCCCTTATTCCATATTTTCTTAAACTGTGTCAGTTGAGAGGGACCTTAGAGACCTCGCTCATTGCGGATGGGGTTAAAGTTTCAGAGAGGGTAACTGGCTGACCCACAGGCACACAGAGCCCATACACTTTGTACTACAACAGTGGTTGCCAAGTCTGGCTAAGGATCTGAGGGAGTTTTATCAATACTGAGGATTCCTGGCCTGCTGTCTTCTGCCTGTCTCTCATTTCCACTTTCTCCTCTGTCTAGGCCAGTTCTCAAGAGTTGGTGTGCATCAAAATACCCTAAAGGACTTGTTAAAACACAGATTGCTAGCCCCTGCCCAGTCAGTTTCTGATTCAGTATATCTAAATTAGGGGTGGGGAGGGGACATGAATTTAAATTTCTAACAAGTTGCCATATGATGCTGATGCTGATGCTGGGAACCACACTTTGAGAAACACTGCTCTAGGCCATCCAACAATGGGGCTTCCAGATTTATTTTCCTTAAATACAGTTCAAATTGCATCCATCATCACACATAAAGCACCGCAAAAACCTGTTCCCTATTGCTTACATAAAAATCTATAAAGTAGCCTAACATTGGAGGACCAGCAGAAGATGACCCCAGACTAACTTCTATTTGTCTCTATTCCCCTTCTGTTACTCTAGGTCAGTGATACTCCATGTGTGGTCTGTGGGCCATCAGCACCACCTGGGAATTTGTTAGCAGTACAAATTTTCAGGCCATGCCCCAGGCCTACTGAATCAGAACTTGTAGCGACAAGGCCCAGGAATCTCATTTTTAACAAGATGATCAGATCTGCAGGCACATGAAAGTGTGGGATGTCCTGGTTTAGGAATCGGTGTCCCTTCAACTCTCCCACCTATGAGCCTTTGCTAGTGTCAGCACCTCCATGGAATGACTTTCCCCTATCTCCAGATGTTTAAATCCTACCTCTGTGTCCCAACTCAAATGTTACCAAGAGCCACCAAGTTAATTCCTGCACCTGGAAGTAATGTTATACTCCCTCTGAACTCCTGGTGGCATCTGAACTCTTCCTACAGCGCTGAGCCCTTTCTAGATTGCACTGGAGTTCTTCACAGGCATACCCTCTCTCCTAACCCATGAACTTGAGCTCAAGATGCAGGTGGTAGGCATCTTCACATTCCCTACAGAGCTCAGCTCAGTGCCTGGCACATTGGGGATGGCCATTAAGCCTTTGCCAAGAGTACGAGGAGGGGAACGCACCACAGCCGTGGAATCGCTGACCGTGTGCTCACAGATGAAGGGTGCCTCTGGTACGTCCATGACCACGGAGGACTCTGAGCGTGTCGAGGAGGTGTCCGTATCCAGCTCAGGGTTGTCAAGGTCAAGCAGGCCCCCAGGAGCGACTTTGGACTTAGATTGGTGGGGGCAGAGGGCCATGTCCCCCTTTCCCGTATTCTTGGCTACCGAGGAGGTGCTGAGTTTGTTCAGCTCACCTTCCAGCATCCCTGCAAAGAAGCTGCTGTTGGGCTGGGTCACTGCCAATTTGATGGGATTCAACAAGGTGGATGAGATGGGGGAGATGGTGGTGTCATCTGAGCTGCATTCAGAATCATCCCCTGGCATTGGCCTCCTAGAGTGAGAGGGGGACAGATGAGCCAGATGAAGGAGGCCACCCCAGCCCATGCAGCCTGGAAGCTCCTGGAAGCCAGGCCTTGAGCTTGACTTGCAAGAGTTCAGTTGCTTCTGAACAGCTCAGAACATCCTCACTGCTGTGCCCCAGTGCATTAAACTCAACAGGGCACTCATTAGGGAAAAGTGTATATTCCTAGTCCCCAGTCCCCAGGTGGGATGGCACTGGGGAAGCTGCTAAAGTTAATAGGATCCTCAGACAATTCTGATGCAGGTGTTCTGAGCACCACAATTTGAGAAACACTAGGAAAACTTTAAGTCCTCCCTCCAAGTGGGGTGCAAACACCCCAGGGAATGACCACACTGATCTACTTGGGTATGAAAAAATATCTAAAAGTATCTAAAAGAAAAATAATAAATTGAGCTTTACTAATATTTATTTACTATTGTTTAATAGTTAATGTAATTACTGATTTATTTACTTAGAATTTATAACATTTAACAATATTAATATATAGCATGTAACATTGTTATACATATATTGGGGTGAATGATTGAAAACTTTTTTATTCCATTCTAATTTTTTTAATTATGAACTATTTTAGACATATTCAAAGATATTAAGACTAATATATTAAACTTTTATTTAGCCATCATTCAGCTTCAGAACTCAAGCCTGATCAGTATAGGACCCTAGACACTTCCTTTCCCCACCTCAGTCCTCATCCTCCCTCTCAGAGGTAACCAGCAAATTTTAAATTTTGTGTTTATTATTCCCCATGCCTTTATAAGTTTATTATATGTATGTTATCTCTATGCAAGGTCCATTTTGCATGTTTCTTAACTTTATATAAATAAATGGTATCATATCTATTGGCAGCTTGCTTTTTCATTCAATATTGTGTTCTTTAGATTCATCTGTATTATACATATAGCTCTGGTTCAGTCATTTTAACTGTTGTATGATATTGTCACCAATTCTTTGCTACTACTAAAAAAAAACAACTTGTACATACTTCCCCGCTGCTTAATTTTTTTTACCGTTGAACTACAGAACTCAAAAAATTTGGCTTTCAAGTCTTTTTTTTAAATCTTGATCCAAAGTAAGAAACCTGTATTATATGGCAACCTAGTATACTCATACACACATATAAAACTAAAATACATTGCACAAACCAGTACTTATACTATGTGTGATGTGCTCTGGAATTTTTTATTGTTTTATTTCCTTTTTATAATACTGATCTCCACCAACTAGAATGAGTTCCTGACCCATTCATAGGTCACAACTTACGGTTTGAAGAGCATTTGTCTAGAGAGAGCAGTTAAGGTCACATGGTGAGTTGATGGCAGAGTTGGAACTGAAACCAAGATTTCCTACCCCATGCTATGTAGCTGCCATCTGCCCCTGGCACTTTGCTGGTCCTCTCCTCTGCTTCCTACCCCACCTCCCTCAGCTGCTCTGGCCAAGTCCAACAACCAACTCCTGGATCTCTTACTCCAGGCCATCCTCTAGCTTCGTGGTTGGTTGATGGGCCAAATTTTCCTCCCTGAGCTCCAGCCCCATCGACCTCCTCTTAAGAAACCCTGATCAATCCAAACCTCCCATGCT
Source organism: Eidolon dupreanum (assembly GCA_028627145.1). Lineage (NCBI taxonomy): Eukaryota > Metazoa > Chordata > Mammalia > Chiroptera > Pteropodidae > Eidolon > Eidolon dupreanum. The sequence continues at coordinate 79,949,643 of CM053506.1, read as the reverse complement.
AGCCCTTGGCGGACATTTGGAATTAGAGGATTCCCTCACTGAGATCCTTTGTGGGCTGAAATGTCTGAGTATTAATACCATTTATACTTCAGATTATCCTAATGAATCTGTTTAAGATTTACTTATTCAAAACACCAGTGCTGAATGGGCATAGAAGGCAGCTAGAGATTGGGCTATATACTGGACATAGTCTCTGCTGGCTAGGTGTTAGCTCCTATTTTCAAATGAGGGACTGAAGCTCCCTGATCTTAATGAACTTGTCTACAGCCATATATATCTAAGTGGTACAACTTGGGTTTGATCTTGGGCTTATAGCCCTAGACTTTCCCATTATACCATGAAGTTTCCTACAAGTATTCATCACTTTAGCCTTACTGGCTTATTTATAGGTCCCTTAGGGCAGTGGACCCCAATCTTTTTGGGGGTTCAGTGCTCCTATAAGAATCTAATGCCTGATGATCTGAAGTGGAGCTGAGGCAGTGATACTAGCACTGGGGAGTGACTGCAAATACAGGTGAAGCTTTGCTGGCTGGACCACCTCTCACCTTCTGCTGTGTGGCCCGGTTCCTAACAGGCCACGGACCAGTACCAGTCCCTAGCCCAGGGGTTAGGGACCCCTGCCTTAGGGAATGGACATCATATCCCTTTCATATAATCAGGACTAGCTGCATAGCTTGTGGGTTCCTTTCTTCAAAAATTATTGAGAATTTCAAGACAACGACAGTAGAGAATTAAAGTTAACAACAGGGCCCTTCTAAGTGTCGAGTTGTGTATGATTGCACAGGTCGTACACCCATGAAAGTGCCCTGCAGATAAATTCCTCAACCCACACTAACTGGCACTACCGCTCCTTCACCAGCTCACTCCCTTCCTCTCCTAGGAGATTCAGCTCACATATAACCTCCTCTGATAAGTCTCCCTTAACTGCACCCCTCCTAAGCTATATTAAGCCCCTTCTGGTTCCTCAGTATCCTAACAAAGCACAAACTATGGTCTATTATTCTCAGTTCTTGTCTGACACCCTCCCAACACACACACACACACACACACACACACACACACACACACACACACACTAATCCCTGAGGCCTCCTGGAGAGGAGGGGAATCCTACATACCTCCGAGAACTGATTTGGGGTTGGGAATCCATGGTGCAACCTGTACACATGCTCCTCCCTGGGGAGTCCAGGGACTAGGTTGTGACAAGTCCAGGAAGTACCACTTCTTCAAGCCCCTCCCATCCCCCAGCTCCAACCTTAGAAAGGAGGAAAGAACCAGACTTGTGTCTTACGGTAGATTGATGGTATCTTCCTCCAAGAAGTTAACCAAACTGCCCTTTGAGGAAAGTGGGAGTCCTTTGGTAGCGACTGTCCTGTTCATAGACTTGGGGTTTGGAAAGGGCTTCGAATTTTGATCAAGTACATTCAAAATGTTGAGGGTTTCCTTTTTCAGCATGGCCTCCTCCCCATCTCCCACTTTATAGAGCATCTCTGACGCCATCTAGTTTGTTCAGGACCACAGCTGTCACCATGCAGGACATCCAAGCTGACAGGAAGCAGAGAGAAACTGCGGGCAGCAGACCCACCCTTAGTTTGAGTGGGATAGAAGTACAATGAGCTGACTTCATAATCATTGCAGAGTGTAATAATTAGGGGCCAGCCTCCCCCTTGATCTGAGGCTGCTGCTGCCCAGGACCAGGGTCTGGAGTGAGATAAAGCCAAGGAACAGACTCCATCACCCTTCCAGCACCAACACTCTGTGATTACAGCAGCCCTATCCTTCTCTGAAGATCCCAAAATGCTTACCACCTGTGCCCTTTAGAACTGCCCCGGGAAGGAGGAGAAGGATGTTGGATGAAAGGCACCTGGTATGGAGGGAGGCAGCACTGGAGTGGGTCTCTGGGAGTGGGAGACTTTGTAGAATGCTGAAGCTCTATATCTAGAAATCATAGGCAGCAAAGCCCCACTGTGTCCAGTCAAGTAGGCATAGGGAAAGCCCATAAGGTCATGGGGTTCATAGCTCACACACACCCAGCTTATACTACTAGAATTCTAAATGCGCCACACCCTCACCCCAAGTATCTTCATATATTGAGTGATAATGAAGAGTGATGCAAAGATAGGCCAGACATTATTTCTGTTCTCAAGGAAACCACTCTACAGTAGGAAAACATACACACTGCTTGTAGGATGGGAAGAGAGCTGTTAAAACAGCACTGGCTTTGAATTTAGATGTGGATTTGTCTGCTCTAAGTTCAGCTTCTGCCCTCACAGGCTCCGTATGTAATCTTTGGCACAAGACTTCACCTTCCTGGGTTTCCTTACCCTTAAAATAGGTGTAAAAATAGCACCTGCCTTACTGGATTATGAGGAGATAACCTTGTAAAGTTGTTTTGTTTCTTCCAGGATGAGGCAAAATCAGGACATTTAAAAATACCAAATTCTAATTTTTATGTTTTATATAGTCAGGGTTTTTGTTATTCATTAAAAAAAAGAAAAATACAGAGAAGCAGGTGCCTTCTGTGTGCTCTACTGCTCTTAGCACCCATGATATAATCCGTAATATCATACTATTTGATTAATATGATTCCTCTTCACTGTCTTGGCCTAACAGGTAGGTCTCCTGACCCAGCATTTAGAACGGAAGGTCGCGGGGAGGCCGCGCGTCCATTGCGCGAGGCCAGCAGATGGCGCTGTCGGCCCGATCCCGAATCCTGGAAGCCGGAAGCGGTGGCGGGTTCCGGGCGGGCGGACGGGCCCTGAGTACCCGACACGCGGCGGCGTCGACACAGGGCGGGGTCTCCACGCTCCGCACCGCCACCTCCTACCGCCCCCGTACTCCCTCCAGGAAGGGGCGCTGAGAGGCGTCTGGAGAGGATCCCGGGCCCTCAGGGAACATGGGCGTGCTCAGGGCCGGACTGTGCCCAGGCCTCACCGAGGACATGGTCCAGCTTCTGAGAGGCCATGGGATCAAGACAGGTGACTGTGCGTGCGCGCCACACAGCGGCGCACAGCGCAGAGGCCGGCCCCATCGCCCTGGCATACCCAGGAGGGGGACATCTACTTCCTCCTCTGTCCCCTCCCTTCTGGAGAGGCTCTGGAAGGTGGGAGTGGGCGCGCCACACCCCAGGAAGGGTAGAATCCCCTACTGTGCGCTCAGCACCACGCCAGGTCCTGCGGCTCTATTCCCGTAGGCTTCCTGAGATGGCCTGCTCCAAAGTGGAATTGTCACCCTATTTTACTAATGAGGAAAAGCCGTGTGGGAGGCCCCGCCCTTCCTGCCAATCAACCATATGTGTTTTGTTTTCAGTGGTGGACCTGGTTTCCTCAGACCTGGAGGAAGTAGCCCTGAAATGTGGCTTGTCTTATAAGGTGAGCTGACGATCTCCACGCTGCAAAACTAAGTGTCTCTAAATGTCCATCCCTGAGCCAAGGGAATGAAGCGTTCCCAGAGATTGATAAGGGGTGTGTATGAGACCATGAGATGCCCCCTCCCTTGGCTGGTCATTGTTCATTGCTGAGTACTGCTGTGGTCTCTTTTGTGTTGAAATGCCCCTGGCATCATCCTGAATTGCCCCTGCCTCTTCCGCAGGCCCTAGTTGCTCTAAGGCGGGTGCTGCTGGCCCAGTTTTCAGCCTTCCCCTTCAATGGTGCTGATCTCTACGAGGAACTGAAAACCTCCACTGCCATCCTGTCTACCGGCATTGGAAGGTTTGTATGTGTAGTTGGGGGAAAAGGTGAGAGGCCTGAGGATGTAGCTGCCTCCGGCTTAGCTTTTGAAGCTCGATGCTCTAGAGAGAGCAGGGTTTTTCAAGCAGTGGTGAGGGCAGCATGGACCAATAGTCAGGACTTCTGAGCTCTCTTACCTTATAATGGGGTTTCTCCACCTCAGACTCCTAATGTTTTGGGAAAGGTAATTTTTCGTGATGATAGGAGTGTCCTGTGCGCTGTAGGATGTTTGGCAGCATCCATTGCCTCTATCAGCTAGATGCCAATAAGTAGCACTTCTCTCTCCCCAACCTAAGTTGTGACAATCAAAAATGTCTCCAGACATTACCAAATATTTGGCCCCAGGGAGATAAAGTTGCCCCTGATTGAGAACTACTGTCCTATAAGATGTCTGTATTTCATTATTATTTAGCAGGTCAGAGCAACACTTCTTTGGCCCCACCTTCTATTTAACTTAAGGATAGGGCAAGAAAGAACATGGCAGGAATAACATTTGTGGAATGCCTACTACGTGCCAACCATTTACTGTTGGTTATATAATCTCTTCAGTGAACCCTGTCAGTGATTATTAATCCATGAGTTTAACCCAGGAGGAGTGAGAGGCAGAGGGTAGAGCTTAAGCCCTGAGGTATTTGACCCAGAACTTGGTCCATGCCCCATACTCTGCAGCTGGAGGGGCAAGAGAGCTTCCATAAAGGAGTAGTTATATTCTGCTGTGTTTGGAAAGGGAGAGAGTTGGAAGACAACAGCCAATTTCTAGCCAAGGGAGTCGGCCTCTTTCCTAGCCTGTTTGTGTGGAATTTGATGGAGAACTCTGCCACCACAATGGTCTTTGGCCCTTGCTGTTTCCATAACATGTTCTCTTGGCAAGGTTCACACAGCATGGTGCTTGCTCCCCGTGGTTGGGGGTCTAAGTCTGTTGATGGCAAGCACTGGCTGAGTGCCTACTGGGTGCCAGATAACATTCACATGATAGGTATACAAGTGAGGCAAGGCTCCTGCACTTAAGGAATATGGGTTCCGGCGGGTAGAGAGAAGAGCAAACGAACACAATAGAGAGGTGTACGCGTGTGTGGAGGTGGCGTAAGAAGTGGGGGGGCGGTGATTAATAGGAAGCAGACCTTTGGGCTTAGGGAGCTTATAAAACCAACATACTCAGGAGGCATTTAGGGAACAGTCAGGTGGTAAACTGGCAGGATTGCAGCTGCAGTGGATCACTGCAGGGAAAGTCAAGAGTGGTTCAGGAAAGCTCTAAGAAGGAGGCAGGCCTTGGGCATTGAGGAATGGGTGGGCTTTCTCTGAGTACTTACCAAGAACCAGGTGCCATGCTTACTCTTCAGGTGCATTATTTCATTTGTTCTTCACAACCACCAATGAGCACATTGCAATTAAAATCATAATTCTTTAGATGAGGAAACTGCAACTCATGTTAAATGGCTTGCTCAAGATTGTGCAGCTAGTAAATGGCAGACGAGGGACTTGAAGTCATGTCTGTTACACTCCTGAGTCTAAGAACCATACTCTAACTCATCTGCCCTGTTGTCTCCCTTGAGGTGGGAGACTGTATTATGAAAGCAGAGCTACAGGCAGTGTGGTAGAGGCGTGCAGGGTGGATGAGACTAGGGAGGCTGGCAGGAGAGAGGCCAAGGAGAGGTATGGCAGTGGTGGGGTGTGGGAGTCTGATCTACAGCAGGCGGATCTACAGCAGGCGACAGCAGGAGACATGTTGGAGAGGGGATGTGACAAGCCTTACTGCCAGGGAGGATATAGGCATGAAGAATCAAAGATGACTCCCTAGGTTTCTCCTTCCTTACAGTGGTCTGTAGACAGTTAGTAAATATGACTTTTAAAAGAGAAGGAGGAAAGGAGTTCTTTAGTCAAAAATTTAGGAAATACTCCATTAATCCAAGTTAAACAGGTTTCTTTGATGTAGAGCCTTCAGTGCTGATGTGCATTGTGGATCTTCATGAGGACAATAGGGCATGTAGTGTATCTTGGAAGAAGCTGTATTCATTGGGGGAAATGGGTGGTTCCTTGAAGGCCAGGGAAATGTCTTGTTTGTCTCTGTATCTTCCTCATTTTAAAATAAGGCCTTCAGGAAATGTGAGGCATTCAGGTAATGTTTTTTGAATGAATGGCTGAAAAAAAATGACCAAAAGCCAGTTCAGAGGGAAAAGTGGAGGATAAATTCTGGAAATCACTTGTATCCAGAACAAATGGTAAAACACAGGTGTTCTGCTCCACAAGGTGGGCAGGGGTCTCTCTCCACGTCGATGTGCTGTGTTAGGGGTGATTGGTAGGGAGGTCCTCTAGGTGGTCGGAGACATGGAACAAAACAGGTGAAAAGTCAGCTGGAAGGTAGATTTGGAAATTCCTTATGCAGAGTGATCCTCACAGCCAACAATGCTTGATTCTTGCCTGGAGAGTCAAGACCAGTGGTTTAGCCCAGGCCACACCTTAGATCATTTGAGAAACTTAAATCGTTATGCCTAGGTCTCACCTTCAGAAATTCTGACTTATCTGCTCTAGGTCAGTGGTTCCCAAACTTGTCTGCACATTAGAATCACCTGGAAGTCTAATTTTTAATAGATAAATTTTTATTGCAGATCTGAATGTTAGAGCATCATAAAAAATGTTTAAATAACATTTAGTGTTTTTCTGATTATAAAAGTGATACATACTCATGGTAGACAATCTGTAACACACAGACACAAAAAATAAAAACCACTTCAGTCAATTTTAGCCTTTTTGTGTTTATATATATTTACCTTATAAGATTCGTGTTAGATAATGTACACAGTGTTATCATCCCTTTGTGCTTAACATTCTCTCCAATGTCAACATTTCCCCAATGTCTTTAAAAAATCTTTAAGACATTTTAATAGCTATATAACATATAATATGTATAAATCACAATTTACCCATAATTAATTATTCAACTAGCCACCAATTTGGAAATTTCCAACTTCTCTAATTCATTCTTTCAAGAATATGTATTGAGTGTTTACTTGAAACATGCCAAAGCCAGACCTCTGCACATGATTAAATCACACTCTCTGTGGCGGGACCTAGGGATCAGTGTATATTGATGCTCCCAGGTGACTCCAGGATACAGGCAAGTTTCAGAATCGCTGATACCAGCCTCTTTTCAAACTCCTTTGGTGACTGTAATAGGCAGGTGGGATTGAGAATCACTAGCCTAGCCTAATGGTTTTTCAAAATTGAGCATGCATCTAAATTACCTGGAGACTTTGTTGGAACTTGGTTGTGGCCTCTACCCCCAGAGCTTCTGGTTCAGTCAGTGTGGGGTGGGGCCTGAGAGTTTGTACTTCTAACCAGTGCCTGGGGGATGCTGCTGTTGATGATCTGGGGACCACACTGGGAGAAGCACGGCTGTAGTGAAACTGCGGGTTCTCTGATCTCAGTGGAAGGAATGGGATCCAGGAGTGGCAGAGGCTGGATGCCTTTTTAAACAGGTGCTTATTAAACAGAGACAGGATAAACACATGCGTCTCAAGAAGCCATGAGGCTGCAGTGGTAACCAGAGCATTTCGACTGGCAGGAACCCATGGTTATAATCACAGGGTTCTTGGAATTGAAATAGATAGGGTGCTTACTAAGGTGCTACTTGGCAATACAGAGGGGTCATGGGAGATCTTTTTTTTTTTTTCTTGGGAGGTCTTAAAGAACAATTTCAGAGGACTGGCACCTGTGAAGGTGATTGCAGGGTTAGATAAGGGATGTGTGTGGTAAGGACACACATGCATTGGTATAGGCTGTGGTGTAGGAGGAGAAGATGCTTCAGCTGGTAGGATGGGCAGGGCATGGAGGTGGGTAATGACCTGTTTCATGGTTGTTCAAGAACAGAACCTGAATTGGGAATTGGCTGTGTCTTGAGTTTATCCTAAGGTTTCCACAGCCAGAGGGCTGACAATAATAGAAACTAAATAGTACTATTCTATCGCTCATTTCTCTGGGAACGTTTATTGTGTGCCTCCTATGTTTTAGGCACTGTGCCAGTGTTGAGGATATAAGAGTGAGCAAGGCCCAGTCCTTGCCTCAGGGTGCTCTGGGCCAAATGAGGAAGACAGACAAAAACAAGCACATAGAAAATAATTACAAACTCCTAGAACAAATGAGTGAATTTGGCAAGGTTGCAGGATACAAGAGCAACACATGAAAATCAATTGAATTTCTATATACTCAAAATGAACATGTGGAAATGGAAATTAAAAGCACAACACCACTTACAATTGCTTCAAAAAAAGTAAAATAATTAGGTCTAAATCTCATAAAGTGAGTATAGGATCTAGATACTGAAAATTAAAAATTGCTGATGAAAGAAATCAAAGAGCACCCAAATAAATGGAGAGACATACTGTGTTTGTGTTTTGGGAGATTCAACGTTGCAAAGATGTCAGTTCTCCCCAAATCGATCTATAGTTTTAATGCAGTTCCTACCAAAATCCCAGCAAAGTTATTTGTAGAAATAGGCTTATTCTAATAATTTTATGGAAAAGCAGATGGCCTAGAATAGCTAAAACAAATTTGAAAAAGAAGAATAAAGTTGGAAGAATCACTCTACCAAATGTTAAGGCTTACTATATAGCTATAGTCATCAAGACAAATGTGATATTGGCAAAGAGAGAGACACGCAGATCGATGGAGTGGAATAGAGAACCTGGAAAAAGACCCCAGATACGTCCAACTGTTTTTTGACAAAGATGTGAAAATGCTTCAGTGGAAGAGCAGTATAGTTTTTTGAACAAATGGTGCTGGAGCTATTGGACATCATAAGTAATAACCTAAACCTCCTGCCTTATACAAAAATTGAAAATGGAGCATGGACTTAAATGTAAAACTTAAAACTTATCAAGCTTTTAGAACAAAACAGGAGAAAATCCTTGGGAACTGAGGCTAGGCAAAGAATTCTTAGACTTGACACCAAAAGTGTGATCTATAAAAAAAATTGATAATTTTTTAATGAAAAAAAAAATTTTTAATTATAAACTAATCAAAATTTAAAAGTTTGCAAAAGAGGAGGAAAGACAAGCTATTAAGTGGGGGAAATATTTTAAAGCCACATATTCCACAAAGGACTTGTATCTAGAATATATAAAGAATTTTTAAATGTCAACAGTGAAACAAACAATCCAATTAGAAAATGAACAGACATTTCACCAAAGAAGACATACAGGTGCAAATAATCACATAAAAGGATGGTTTACCTTATTGTTAGGAAAATGAAAATTAAGACCACAATGATATGTTGTACACCTAAAACTAATATAATATTGTATGCCAACTATAATTGAAAAATAAACTATTAAAAAAAAAAGAAACAATGAGATATTACTACACAGCTACCAGAATGGCTAAAAACGGAAAAATAATACCAAATGCTGATAAGGTTGTGGATTACTCATACATTGCTAGTTGGAAAGCAAAATGGCATAGCCACTCTGGAAAATATAGCTTAGTATTTTCTTATAAAATTAATATACGCTCACCATACAACCCAGCAGTTGTATTCTTGGGCATTTATTTCAGAGAAATAAAAACTCAGGTTTACACAAAAACCTATATACAAATGTTCATAGCAGCTTTATTCATAATGCCCCAAACTGGAAACAGCTAAAATGTCCCTCAGTGGGTGAATGGTTAAACAAACTTGGTAGATCCATACAATGGAATACTACTCAGCAATAACAAGGAACAAACTGTCAATATACACATCAACTTGGATGGATTGCAAGGGAATGATGCTGAGTAAAAAAAGCTAATCACAAAGGTTACATACTGTAGATTCTATATATATAGCATTCTTAAAATAACATAATGGAGAACAGTTTAGTGGTTGCCAGGGGCTAGAGACTAGAGGTGGGGATGGGTGTGTGGCTATAAAAATGGTAACACTAGAGAGCCATGTAGCGATAGAAATGTCCTGTATCTTGATGGTGGTGGTTACATAAACCTACATGTGTGATAAAATGGCATATAACTAGACACGCAGATATACATGGTCGTAACACTGGAAATCTGAATAAGCTCTCTGAATTGTACCAGTGTCAATGTGTGATATTGTATTGTAGTACCATTCATCTTATTGTGCAAGATGCTGCAATTAGGGAAAAGTAGGTGAAGGGCATATGGGACCTCCCTGTACATTTTTTGCAAATTCCTATGAATCTATAATTATTTCAAAGTAAAAAAAAAAAAAAGATAAAGTATAGAAAATGCTATCAAGGAAACCCACAAGGGGCTGAGATGGAGAATGAAAAGAAGACCTTTTGATGGGGTGGCAAAGTCCTCTAAGGAGAGATGCTCTTTAAGCTGAGAGTGAAAGGTTGAGCCATGGAGGAACCCTTGGCCGTGCTCTTTCTCCAAAAGAAACTCCACCAAGAAAAGCCTCCTGACCAGAGACATTCATAATGTCTCTGAACAGAACTCACGCTTGGAAGGAAGTTTTGCTTTTCTTCTTGGCTCCTACTCCCTTCTGTACTCTCCACTTCCTGGATTAATTCTATTCCCCACTTTTCTGCCACCAGCCTGGACAAACTGCTTGATGCTGGTCTCTATACTGGAGAAGTGACTGAAATTGCAGGAGGCCCAGGTAGCGGCAAAACCCAGGTACACATGCAGCCAGCAGCTGGGAGGCTTGGGGGAGGCGAGTATACAGTCCTGGATCCCTGAGGGAGCTTCTGCCAGTTACTTGTGATTCAGGGCTCAGAAGAGAGAAGATGGGTGGTGAGGAATGGGTCATGAACTTGGCCCATTCATGTCACTGGGATCTGGACTAGGTTTGATAGGGAGTACCCATTCTGGGCCCTTTTTGAGGGATCAGGTTCACCCAGCACCTTGTTTCTATTCAGGTATGTCTTTGTGTGGCTGCAAATGTAGCTCATGGCCTACAGCAAAATGTCCTATACATTGATTCCAATGGAGGGCTGACAGCCTCCCGCATCCTCCAGCTACTTCAGGCCAGAACCCCAGATGAGGAGGAACAGGTAAAGGACAGCAGGAGGGTTGGATTCCTTTGAGGCCCTGACACAAAAGAAGACTACATTACCCCTTACAAATGGCAAGAATTTTGGCCATTTAGATGAATAGTCATTTTTGGCTTTGAAACTTGCTATTCTCTTACTACTTACTGTATTCTTCAAGCCTCCCCTGTTATGACATCATCCAAGCTGAGATGGTACCCATACTGTCCTTCCAGGAAACCTATTTCTTGAATCCCCTAATTCAAGGCTGGCAGTCACCCATCATCTTTCTCATTTTTTGCCCATGACAGATACCATTAATTAGTCCTGTTACTCTTTCCTACCGAGCTCTGATTTGGCTTTGCAGCTCAGCACCCAGGCAGCCACCACTGTGAGAACTGGCCCATTAGACAAAACTCATTTGCTATCCTGGACCTGAGTTCTTTTATCTAGGTGCCTCTTCCTGCTCAGGCTGAAAATCCCCCTTCATCTTGCTCAACCCTCTGCTCCCTCTAATCTGAGGCCCCTTCTTCTCTTTTCTGCCCTTTTAGGCAAGAGCTCTCCAGAGGATCCATGTGGTGCATGCCTTTGACATCTTCCAGATGTTGGATGTGCTGCAGGACCTCCGAGGCACTGTGGCCCAGGAGGTAAGCCTGCTGTTCTGCCCCTTTTTGGTTTATCCAGCTCACCAGGTGCTATCTGTATGTGGGCAGGTGTCCTACCACAGACAATGTTTGGAAATGCAGTTATGCAATCTGGTGACTCCAGCTGTGCTTGCAGTTCCTAGGATGGGATTCCTAGGATGGGATTCTTAGTGCTTAATTCATTCCTGAGTGCCTCATTGTTTAGATGCTCATCTCCCCCACTAAACAGTAAGCTTCTTGAGTGTGGGGGATCATGTCATATGCATCTCTGCATTCCCCCACTAGATCAGTTTTTAGCTGCAAGTAATAGAGTATTTCAGACAGACAGTTGAATCTTGAGGACATTTAATTATCTCACATGAGTCTGGAAGTTGGCAGGGCCACAATATCAGGGCTCTAGATTGATGTGTCTGATTCTCTTGCTTTTCTCCCTCATGATTGCAAAGTGGCTGCTATAGATAAAAGCCTCATGATTTTATACATCTACATCCATATTCAGGGCAATGAAAGTAGATACCTCTTTTGTGTACCTCTGTTTTATCAGGGAAGAAAATCTTTCTCCAAAACCTGCTTGTAGACTGCCCACTTCCCTTCACATCTAGTTGGCCAAAACTGAGTTATATGTGTGTATCTTAGACCAGGGGTTGAGTCCAACTTCCCTGATGTCAGGAGATCTCTGCTCAGTACCTGACCACATTCAGAGTCTTGTTAACAAGGAAGAGGGTTTGGAATGGCATTTAGGTTGGTACCTTCCTATACTTGCTAGTGCTTAGACAGGATTTGGTATACTGATTTATAGACTATTAGATTTGGAAGACACTGTAGAATATTTTAATTTGTCTTAAAAGTTTTCTCTCACCCCAAAGCATGTCATGTTCCTATGGATGTAGCCAGGATTGTATATCATTTTTACAAACTTCAGAACATAAAAGAGTTGAACAACTACTTTCCATAGGAGTCATAGCTGGTTATGACCCACCTGTGTGTTGAGACATGAAGTCATGCAGTCTTGATCTAATGTGAGCCTCTTGTTTCTAGAGATGAGGGCCAGCAAAGTTCAGTGAAGTTGCCCAAAGTCACTACATATTTAGGGTAAGAACTAAGCTCATAACCCAATCTCTTCACTCCCAGGTCAAAGACTATATTTTTTACTGTAGGACCATAAGATGGTGTATATTCTATTATTGCATAATAAGATACCACAAACTTAGTGACTTAAACAAACACATGTTTATTACCTTACAATTTCTATGGGTCAGGAGTCTGGGCACAGCTTAGCTGGGTCCTCAGCTTAGGGTCTCAGTAGGCGGCTGGGTAGCAGCTGGGCTGTGTTCTCTTCTGGAGGTTCAACTGAGGAAGAATCTGCTTACAGGTTCACTCAGGTTGTCAGCAGAATTCATTTTCTAGTGGCTTTAGTTTCTTGCTGGGAGTTGGCCAGAGGCCACCTTCAACTGCTAGAGGCTACCCACTGTTCCCTACCTTGTGGCCCTTTCCATATGCAGTTCATAACATGGCCACTTGCTTCTTTAAGACAGCATGAGAGTGAGAGAAAAATGCAACATGCAGTCTTATATAAAAACATAATCGCCGGAGTGATGTCTCATTACTTTTGCCATATAACATAGCCTAAACAAGAGAGTGACACTACAGCACCTTTGATATTTTATAGTCTGAAGCAAGTCACAGGACTTACCTACAGACAAGGGGAAGGAATCATACAAGGGCTTGAGAACCTAAAGGTGGGGACTGTGGTGCCACCTTAGGGTTTGTCTGCCACAGATGATCTAATAGCTCCATAGTTACGAGCCAGGAAAGGCTTGTTGTCTCATTTTAGCCAGAGAGTTTTAACCTCTTCTCCCAGAGAGTAAGGAAGGACTAAGTCGATTGCAGTTTTAGCTTCTCTCTTTCCTGCCATCCTCTCTTAGACAGGCCAATGACTGGCCAAAAGTCAGTGAGTGGAAGATGAAGGAAGACATGTAAAGACAGCAGGTAATGTTGAATATCCAAGACTTGGCCGATGTGAAGTGAAAAAAGAAGTTGTGGAAACAGAATCAGCAAATGACTTGGATATAAGGAGTAAAGGAGAAGAGAAGGGAAGCAGCAAAGACACTTTAGGTCCAAGAAACTAGGAGGATGCTAATGCTTGTGTATAGACAAAAATGGTTTTAACAGATGGCTGTCTATTTAGGCTACAATTGGAACCATTTTAGATATGGGAGATGTGGCTGTGGAAGCATGATGTAGGAGACAGTGAAGTAAAGAGAAGGCTAAATTCCAAGGAAGTTAGGGATTTGAGAAGTAAGCAGGAGAAGGAAAAGATGAGCCTGACAAGATGATGGAGGGCTAGCCCTAAGGAGAAAGATGGCCACTAAGAAAATTCTTGACCAGGGCCACAGGTCTCTGAACCAGGATTTCTCAGATTTAATTATTTTAGGTTATCTGTGATGTCCTGTGATTTAAACCATCTCTATCCACCCAAGTCTTCATAAAATCTGTTATTTATACAAATGGGGGTGGGGGAAAAAGACTGCTGAGTTTGAGCGATGCCTTTGTGGTTGTCAGGAGAGGTTCTTACCAGTTTCTGAGAGGAGCAAGCTTGGTCCTGTAATGGGAGCCCCCTAGAGGCCATCTGGTTAACAGCACCTGCTTCACCCCAACCCCGCAGGTGAGCCATTCTTCAGGGACTGTGAAGGTGGTAGTCGTGGACTCCGTCACCGCCGTGGTCTCCCCACTTCTGGGAGGTCAGCAGAGGGAAGGTGAGTGTTGTGACACAGACCAGGGTCAGAGACGTGATCGTCCAGCACTGGAGTCCAGTCTTCAGCCAGCCCAGTCCCTGAACCCTGATGCCCTCCCCTCTGCTTCTCCTCCTCCAGGGTTGGCCTTGATGATGCAGCTGGCCCAAGAGCTAAAGACCCTGGCCCAGGACCTTGGCGTGGCAGTGGTGGTGAGGAAGTGGGCTTGGCCAGTCGTGCTTGTTGTACCTCTGATTCCTGGGCTTCACCAAGCGGGGAGATCATGATTTCTAGTTGCAGCTCTCTATTTCCCTTAAATGGCAACTTCTGAACCCCTGAAGTGGCCTTTTAGGAAAAAGGTCACAGCCAAACTTCCCAGGGTCATCTAGAGGACTGGACTGTTGAGGGGATTGGACCATAAATAGCCAAGGGATTGGAGACAGTGTTGTTTTTCTTTTTTACTTTAAGTCATGTTTACTGAGGTAAATTCATATAGAGTAACTTTCTCCTCATTTGAAGTTTGACTAATGGATACTGTTGTATCCTGTTTTGTTACCCCACCTCAGTCAAGACATAGAGTGTTTCTATCACCCCAGAATGTTCCCCTAGCCCCAGACAACCACTGACCTGGTTTCTGTCCCAAAAGTTTTACCTTTTCCAGAACTTTATAGAAATGAAGTTATTTTTGCTTTTAAAGTATCTTTTTCTGTTTCTGGAGTAATTTCTTAAAAATCTGCACATTTTTCATAAAAGGGTAAAAAATAGTTAAATATGAGTCAAATTTGTAATCAATCTACATCCACAGAAATCATATTTTTATATATGTCCATAAAATTTTTTTCTCTGCACATCTATATACACTTTTAACCAACTTTCCAATTAAACTATAGCCTTGTTTTAAAAAAAAAAAAATAGTTTAGCATCTCATTCCATTTCCCCAGTCTTTAAATAGATTCTTTAAGAATGCCATTTTTAGTAGTTAACATATTATCTTGTTAAATATCTATGTTACAGAGGTTGGCAAACTTTTTCTGTAAAGGGCCGGATAGTATTTGAAGCTTTACAGTCACATGGTCTATGTTGCAACTACTCAACTCTTCCTATACAGCATGAGCGTAGCCATAGAGAATATCTAAACAAATGGGCATGGCTGTATGGCAAGAAAATCTGGTTTTGAAGAACAAGTTTTGATTTGGAGTATAGCATAAGGTATATATAGTCAATATTATTGTAATGGTTGTGTGTAGTGCCAGATGGGTGCTAGAGTAATTGGGGGGATCACTTCATGGGTTGTATAAATGTCTAACTTTTTTAAATTTAATAAAGAAAGAAATGAGTAAAAAAAAATTGGGGGGTCAGATTTTGCCTGGGAGCAATAATAGTTTGCTGACCCCTAGTATACTATAATGATCTTGTTTCCTGGTTTGGGGCCTTTAGGTCATTACTGATTTTCCTCTATCTTAAAACTATAGTGAACAAGCTTATAACTAAGTCTCTTTGCATATCTCATATTGTTTTATCAAACACCTAAAAATAATAACTACTGAGTCAAGGATACATGTATTTTTAAATGTCTAGATATGACATTTCCAAATTCTAGAAAAGCTATATTAATTTGTGCACCCACTGGCGTGTAAGAGGAACTGTTTTCCTGTGCTTTTATTCTTATACTGGGTCCTAGGGCCTCCCTCTCCTGATTTTGGGATGTTTGTAATCACCTGCTATGTGCCAGGCCCTGGCTTAGGCAGTGGGGATTCAGTGTTGAACAAGCCATAGCCCCTGCCCTTGGAGGACCAGAGGTGGGTGGGAGAACTTCATCAAGAGGATGCTGCAAGTCTCAGGTTGCTTACCTGTGACTAGCCTGGGCAGAGTAGAGCTGACTGACTAGATTAGGACCATCTTTCCAAACTCCCCCCAACCCCCATGCACACAGATGAACCCCCTGACACAAAGGGCTGGGTGGACGTGGTTTCAGGATGCCTATCTGCTGGGTTGCGGTGGTAATAAGCTAAAACCCATCACTGGCTTCCCTTCAGGAAAGTGCAAACAGCATTGCTTATTCCCAGACACGTGACACTACCTTTGTTAGAGTCATGCCTGAGGCATTGTGGTTTAGTGGAAAAAGCTGTGCCCAAGTCAGGAGCCCAGGGTTCTAGTTCCAGACCCGTCATGGATAAGTTATGGAGCTTTGGGGAAGGTGTTTTCTCCATGCTAGGCCTCAGTGTTTCCATCTGTAAAATGAAGCAGTGGGAACAGATGTTCTCTATACTACTATTATGGATCTATAAGTCTTCAATTATCTCTGTCACAGGTGACCAACCACATGACACGAGACAGGGACAGTGGGAAGTTCAAACCTGCCCTAGGCCGCTCCTGGAGTTTTGTGCCCAGCACCCGCATTGTACTGGCCATTGGTGAAGAAGCAGGAGCACCAGGCAGTCAGCGCACAGTGTGTCTGACCAAATCTCCCCGTCTGGTGAGCTGCCCTGGGAGATAGCCAGTGATCTGGGCCCTTGAGGGTGGTCTCCAGACCCACAGATGTCTTATAGAGGTATTCTTGGTTACTGAGACCCTGTAACCAAAGAAGTTACCCACTTGGATTGCTTAACTCAAAAACTTACCCTTCCCTCCTATCTTCTTCCAGCCAACAGGTTTCCAGGAAACAGTAGACATTGGGACCTGGGGGACTCCGGAGCAGAGCCCAGTGATACAGGGAGACCAGATATGACTCTACTGTTGATTGGGAAGGGAAAAGGCATCAAGGCCCCCAACTCTACTGAGCAGGAGTGCCCCAAGTGCCACCCAGCACTTGAGACTGCAGGAGAAGCTCTCAGGCTGGGTAAAAGAGACATCTCAGTTTCTTCAGCTTGTCTCCCTGTGGAAACATATAGAGCTACAGGTGAGAGAGGATGCTATGGTGGAAGGACCCAGAAATTCATGCCGATGCCATGTTTTCTTCCCTCGTTTCTACTATGTATGTTTTCAGTGGGAGCTGAGTTCACCTTGGCTTGGGGCATCTCTGTAAAGACACACTAATGACTAGAAGGATAACCCTGTGTGTCACCATCATACTTGCACTCCATTCTAATGCAGTGACTGAGCCATGAAGCCTCTAGCTTGCCTTTGCTTCTCTTCTTCTTTTATTTTTTTCCCCCTCTCTTTTTCCAACTGTGAAATGAGGTTCCCTTCCCCTTAGCTCTGTTTTTGAGTTACTGGGTTGAGGTAACCTCATAAATGCAAAACTCTTTGTCATCTATGTCCTGCTCTTAAAAATATAAAAAGGAAATTCCCTGAGCCTCATAGCCACCTAATTTCCCTTAAGAAAGTTGTTTTTCAGTTTCCCCCAGTGAGGCCCCAAAGAACGGTTTTTCCTCTTTTGCTCTTGCTGATTTGGTTTCACACACCTGCATGCATCACCAGGACTAGGTGAGACTGGGAGCTCTCTGCAGTCCCAGGGATATAATTTAACAGGAAGGGAGGATGCAACCTGCTCCTGGTGAATCCAGCCACTTGTCTAATTTGTATGGAGCCTTGTGGGGCCCCTCCACAGTATAGAGTAACCAGAGGTGCTGAACCATGGCTTTGCCCATAAACAGAGGAGAATTTGCTCAGTAAATAGAGCCAGCTGGGAAAATTGATGCTAGCATAAATAATACACGGCAAATCTGGTCTTTATGCAGAAATTCATTGCCGGCAGCTCTAAGATGCAATATAATTACCCTCTCTTCCTGCCAGCTGTACCACAGCCTAGTGCCCTAGTGTATGAAATAACCCCCTGTCTGTTACCAGCACTGTGGCCATCCATCTGAGAGCTGTAACCCTGGCTGGGAGAGGAAGAGGCCAGTAGGGAAGAGAAAATAAAAAGCAAAGTAGAGAAATGATCACGATTGTTTGCTGAACACATTTTTTAAAGGAAGGCCGCCTTTCTCAGCCTATTTTATAATTAGTTATGTCTTGGCTGAAAGAAAAGGGAGGTCAATTATAGGCAGAAGATATGACATTTCGAGACAATAAGTGCAGCAGGGAAAGAAGCTTCTTGGGAATGCATGGCAAACTGGCTCAAGGGTATCTGCCTGAGTGAGAATGGTTAGTGAGCCTAACTATGGGAACCCTAGCACTGCTGCTCTCACAGTAGTCCTCAGGAGAAATTAATCTTCAGTGTCCTTATTGCTATGAGCAGTTGGCACATTTCTGCAACCATGGTAGGAAACAATACATTAAGCTAGGAGTGGCAAATCCCTGCTCACTCTTATCATTTGGGCATCCTGAGCACACGTAGACATCACTAATCAATCAACTATTCTTTTTTGCTGATCTTGGAATCTTTTGCAGTTTTCCTCCACACAGTACTCCAGGCAACCACAACCAATCAGTTGGACTTGGCATTCAGGGTGGAGCCTCCACCCTGGGCAGATCTGTCATGTTTCCATGTTCTCAGTCCCTGACTGAGAACCCTAGAATAATGCAGTTTGAGAGGCCTGTAAAGATCATCTGGCCCATCCTGTCATTTGACAGAAGGAAACTGAGACCCAAAGAGGAGTACTGACAGTCCCAGTGGCAAAACAAGAGCTGGAACCAGGACTCCTAATTCCTAGGCCAGGACTCTTTCTGTCTCCATGTTGCCTTTAATTTCCAATCCACACAGTTCCATTCCTGCTGGGACATTTACTCCAGCTCAAGGTTCCACAGCCCTCACCCAGCACCCTCTCTGGCCATGGGAAGTTACCCCATTCACTGCTATGCCAGACCACCAAATGACATTCCTGCAGGACCTGGTCCCTCACAACTTTCTAATTGGTCCTTGCTCTTAGACTGGGGCTTTATCTTGTCCTGTGTACTGCCACTGCATGCTCTGTTCTGGGCACACTGTGTTGAACAGTTCCTTAGCACACCACAGGCCAGGCTGGCTCTTCTGCCCAAGTGCCTTTTGATCCCTTATGTGCTGCTGCTGCCCCTCCCTTCACCGTGTTTGGTGCACACCCACCCTGACGTCCTCCCTTTCTTCTGCCTCAATGGTGGTCCAGATAGACGTTTTTCATAACCCCCCTGTACCACTCACTCATACTTTTCTGTTCACTTGTATTCCCATGAGCCCAAGGTCCACTTTAAGGTCTCCTGTGTCAATTTTTCTTTTGCTCTTTACACATTATGGGAGCTCAGTAATTGTTAAATACATGAATGGGTGTGCTTTAATGCATTTTAGATGATAAAGGAGGAATTCAGGAATGTTTTTATCCTGATCTTGATAGTCATTGAATCTCCAGAGTTTTTTTTACTTATCTTTCTACAGAGGACTAGTGAATGTCCTTAGTTTGATATTAGACAAAATTAATGTTGACTCCCTACTATGTACTAGCACTCAAAGTCAGGCACTTGAATTCCCAAAGACTTTCAGGCAAAAGGCCCATGTATCATTGAGGCTGCTCTCTGCTGTAAGTAACAAAACCTGGCTTAAAGAGACTTAAACAATAAGGGCATTTATTATCTCTAGGAACATGAAGTCTAAGGTTGGCTTATTCAGTGGCTCATTGTCAAGGGGCATAGTAGGGCCTATTCTACTCCTTTTGTGTTGGTTTTGTCTTCAAGCTTATGTTCTCATCAAAGCCTGGCTGCAGCCATTCTGAGCATCAGTCCAGATAAGATAATATCTACAGGTAGGAAAGTGAATACCTCCTTGTCATGTCCTTTTAAGAACCAGGAAAAATAAGAACTTCCTTCCAACCAATGAAGACTTACCTCATATCTCAGTGGTGTAGAATTGCTTCATACACCCACATCTAAATCATGGCAAGAGAAATGGGACTATGGTGATGGGCTCAGAGTAACCAGGAAATACCCCTGGAGCTGGGTCTGGGGAAGGGCTTTCTTTCAGCACATCTTGTAACCATCAGAAGAAACTGGGCGTGCTGCTAGACAGGAGGGAGTAGGTGTAGAGGAATTGGATATTGGTGGGTAACCGCTAGTGTCTGCCATAGTCCAGAAGGCAGGTTTATTGAGGCTCTCATATGCTTAGGCTCTTTGTACACATCTTATTTAGACCTCAGGGCAGCCTTGTGGCATAGGGAATCATTTCATGTCGTTAACCTCACTGATACAGTAAATGGGAGCTCAACAAGGTTAAGGACGTAAAGCTAACTACTTTCTGTACTCATGCTGCCTTTGGTTGTGGATATGTAAATGTTTCAATAAAAAAAATTTTTTTTTTCATATTCTGCCTTGATAGCAGCAAAGACTACATGCCCCAGCCTCTTTTCAGCTTAGCTTACCATAAAAAGCTCTGCTAGGGATCTACTTTATCAGCTCTTTCCAATTTTCCCTAGGGAAGTTGTAAAAGAATGACACACAGAGAAGGGAGATATCATTGGTATTAAAGTCAACTGAAGCCTTAGGGGTAAATAAGGCTGAAAAAAACCAGCAGGGTCTACACTGTCCCTGAGATGTGAGCCAGGAGGAGATAAGGGTTTTAGATGCATATCCCACTAGGGTTTGCTATCTTCTGGCATGGAGTTGTACTGGGTAGAGTTAAAACTGTCCAACTATGTGTGTTGGGGCTGGGTATTAGAGAAGGCTCTGTGATGTATGGAAGTTAGATTAGAGCTAGGTATATTATTCATCAAAAGTTGCCCTCATTAACACCTATTCATCTTAAACTATTCCAAAAAATTTAAGAGGAGGGAAGGCTCCTAAGCCCATTTTATGAGGCCATCATTACCCTGATTTCAAAACCAGACAAAGACATTACAAAAAAGGAAAGTTATAGGCCAATATTCCTGATAAACATAGATGTAAAAATCCTCAACAAAATATTAGCAAACCAAATTCAGCAATACATTAAAAAGATCATACATCATTATCAAGTGGGAATTATTCCTGGGATTCAAGGTTGGTTCAGTATACATAAATCAATTAATGTGAAACACCACACTAACAAATTGAAAGATAAAAATCATATGATCACATCAATAGATGTAGAAAAAGTTTATGACAAAATCCAGCATCTGTTTATGATAAAAACTCTCAGCAAAGTGGGAATAAAGGGAATATACCTCAACATAATAAAGTCCATATATGACGAACCCACAACTAACATACTCAATGGAGAAAAGCTAAAAGCGTTTTCTTTAAGATCAAGAACAAAACAAGATGTCCACTTTCACCACTTTTATTCAATGTAGTATTATGAGACCTAGCCATAGCAATCAGACTAGAAACAGAAATAAAAGCTATTCAAATTGGAAAGGAAGAAGTAAAACATTTGCAGATGACATAATACTATATATAGAGAACCTAAAGATTCCACCAAAAAACTTAGACTTGATAAAGTCAATAAAGTAGCAAGATACAAAATTAATATTCAGAAATAGGGTCCATTTCTATATACATCTATGTTTATCAGGAATATTAGCCTATAATGAACTATCAGAAAGAGAAATCAAGAAAATCCCATTTATAGTTGCATCAAAAACAATAAATATGTAAGACTAAATTTAACCAAGGAGGTAAAATACCTGTACTCAGAAAATTATGTTATTGAAGAAGGAAATCGAAGAAAATACAAATAAATGGAAGTATATACCGTGCTCATGGATAGGAAGAATTAACATCATTAAAATATCTGTACTACCCAAAGCAATCTATAGATTCAAAGCAATCCCTATCAAACTACCAATGGCATTTTTCATAGAACTAGAATAATCTTAAAATTTAGGAACCATAAAAGACCCTAAATAGCCATGGCAATCTTGAGAAAGAACAAAGTTGGAGGTATCGCACTACCTGGTA
This sequence comes from Eidolon dupreanum, assembly GCA_028627145.1. NCBI lineage: Eukaryota > Metazoa > Chordata > Mammalia > Chiroptera > Pteropodidae > Eidolon > Eidolon dupreanum. Next base: position 79,927,774 of record CM053506.1, on the reverse strand, counting down.
TCAAACTGCTACAAGGCTATAGTCATCAAAACAGCATGGTACTGGCATAAAAACAGACACATAGATCAGATCAATGGAACAGAATAAGCCCAGAAATAAACCCATGCCTATATGGTCATTTAATTTAAGATAAAGGAGGCAAGAATATAAAATGTAAAGACATTTGATTCAATAAATGGTGTTGGGAAAACTGGACAGATACAGTTAAAATGAAACTGGACCACTTTGTTACACCATATGTTAGAATAAACTCCACATGGATTAAAAACTTAAAACATAAGACCCCTGAATGACAAAACTAGGAGAAAATATAGGCAATAAACTCTGACATTGCTCCTAGTAATATTTTGTCTGATATAGTTTCTCAGGCAAGGGAAACAAAAATAAATAAATGGGATGACATCAAACTAATGAGTTTTTGCATAGCAAAGAAAACCACCAACAAAATGAAAAAACAACCTATGGAATGGGAGAAGATATTTGCCTATGATACATGTGATAAGGGGTTAATATCCAGAATTTGTAAAGAACTCATACAACTCAACACTAAAAAACCAAAAACTCCAATTAAAAAATGGGCAGAGGACCTGGATAGGCATTTCTTTAAAGAGGACATACGGATGGCCAATAGACAGGAAAAGATGCTCAACATCACTAATCAAAAGAGAAATGCAAATTAAAATCAACATGAGATATCTATCACCTTGCACCTTTCAGAATGGCTATGGTCAATAAATCAAATAACAAATGGGATGACATCTAATGAGTTTTTGCATAGCAAAGATGTAGAGAAAAGGGAACCCTTGTGCAGTGTTGGTGGTATTGCAAATTGGTGCAGCCACTATGGAAAACAGTCTGGAGGTACCTCAAAAAATTTAAGATAGAACTACCTTTTGACCCAGCAATTGCACTTTTAGGTATTTATCCAAAGAAAACAAAAACACTGATTCGAAGACAAACATACCCCTATGTTCACTGCAGTGCTACTTAACAATAGCCAAGATAGGGAAGCAACCTAAGTGCCCATCAAAAGATGATTGGATAAAGAAGAGGTGGTGTGTGTGTGTGTGTGTGTGTGTGTGTGTGTGTGTGTGTGTAATGGAATATTACTCAGCCATAAAAAATGAAATCTTAACCATTTGCAATGACATGGATGGACCTAGAGGGTATTACACTGAGTGGAATAAGTCAAAACAGAAAAAGATAAATACTTTATGATTTCACTTATATTTGGAATCTAAAAAACTAAATGAAAAAACAAATTGAGAACAGATTCATAGATACAGAGAACAAACATGATTGTCAGATAGGAGTAGGGTTGTTGTGGGGCTGGGTGAAAAAGATGAGAGAAAAAAAAGTCACCTTCAAAAAGGTGTTCTCCCTCATTTTTTTCTTGTCCCTATTGTACTAGCTAGGCTAACTTCTGGTCCTAAATTGAATAGAAGGAACAATAGCCATTCTCCTTGTTCCTGGCATTAGTGGTCTGTTCCTAATATTTCACCATTAAGTAAGATGCCATAAGTTCCCTGCTTAATCAAGGTAAAGACTTCATTGTGTTTCCTGTTTGTCCAGAAGAAGGGAGTACAGGTACTGGCCATTTGCCATGCATAGAGTTCTCTCTTCCAGCCAATGGAAGGTCCATTCATCCTGGAGCTATACAACTGCACTTCAGCTGCTGCACAAGTTTGACTCCTTGAGTGGCCTTTGAATCATGGCTCTCCTGACTCTCTGTAGTTTTGGAGTATAGTAGCCTCAAAATAGCCTCAAAATTTGAGTTTCACCCAAAGACAGTGGGCCTGTGTTGAAAGGCTACAAAGTCAAGGAATAAGATTATTTTACATTTCAATTAAGTTGGTCTTAGCTCAGACACTCAATTGCTGTTATGTCATTGGATGAATCAGCCTCTTTAAGCCTTAGTTTTATCCTCTCTCAAATGGGGAAAATAATACCTGCTTCATAGAATTGCTTTAGGGTCATATAGTTTAGGTAAAGCACTGAATGCTTTTCCAGTATATAAAAAGCACTCAGTCTTGTATCATTGTAAGACTTATTATGCCTGAGAGATACTGGTGACAGCTTCCCTCCATTCATGCAAGGCCAGCTTCATGGTAGTGTGACAAGTGCAGTCGCACAGATCCCTGTGTTTAGTGTAATGCTCTGTTGCCGTCCTGAAATTCTTAATACTTTTTGAACAAGACTCCAATATTTTGCACTGTTCCCTGAAACCTATATAGGCATTCCTGTCTCCAGGGATGGGTAGAACTCTTGTACTGGCCTTTCTCTTTGGGAAACACCCACGACTGATTTCTTAGGGAATAATTCCCACAAAAAAAATGGAGTTAGCATCCAGTGTCTGTTTACCTCTAACTGTTCCATTCTGGGATAACTTCTGCAGTCTCTCTCAGAAAGAAATACTTTATATTTTACAGAATTTATTAGGTCCAGAAAAGTCAAGGGGGGCGAGTGAAGTAGAATGATGATTCAGGATTTTGGAATCATGAAAAAATCTAGGTTCGAAACATTGCTGGGCCTTTTATGGCTGAGTTGCTTGGACAAGGTAATGTCTCTGTCTCACTGGTAAAATCTAAGTTTCAAGGGAGTCACATTTTCTTTGGTATGACGTTTGTCTCAGGAATTAAACAGATAATTTACGTAAAGTGCCTTTCTTAGAAAGTCTAGCATAGTAGATGCTCAGTCACCATTAATTCTTCTGGCTCTTGTCAGAAGTAACAAAAATCAGGGCACTAGGACTTACAAACCATGTTGCTACTAATAAAAGAAATAATATGGTTTGTTTTTTTCACTACTATTTGGGGAAAAACATACACTTCATAAATATTTATTGGAACGTACTTAGCAAATGAGTAGAAATAATAAAAATATGTCAGAGTAAACAGCTCCTATAAATATGTCACTTGGTAGACAAATTAGTGCTTTATTACTACTAAATACTATCGCTCACTGAAAAAGATTTCAGATTACTTGCACAATGGGTACATTATTGAGTGTCTCTGTGGAAGGGCACGATAAAGATGAAAAATAGTGATGGTGATAATGCTAAAGGAGGAAAATGGAGGAGTATGGTTAAATGTAGCTTTGAGACCACCTCGCTTCAATGATATGTACATTATTTAGCAGCATTCTAATGTTTAATATGGAACAAAGGGACCAGGAAAATGATTTCCCTAGGATGTAATGAATCCAGACTCCAATTATTGGGTTCATCAGTTAGGAACTGAGTACTCAGCTTGTAAACTTAAGTTTATAAGAAGACATCTCTGAGTCCCACCCCATCCTCGTTTTGGACCTTTTAACTTTCTATGGCTAACATGGAGAGAAGGAGAGATCAGATAAAGAATGCTGTGTCTTAGTCACAGGTCACAAATCCATTTCAGAAATAAGAGAAGATGAACAAGGTCCTGGCATCTCAAGAGAGAAGGAACCAGAGAGGGGAAAAGAGACAATAAATGCTTTCATATGGGAAAATAAAGTCCTGGAGAGAAGCAGAGAGGACAGGGAATTGCATCAAGGAATGCTACCAACATAGCTAGGTAGGAAAAAGACAGGCACATTTATTTCAGGTGTGGGAGGCCTCTACAAGGCTAGTCTTTCCATGCATTCCTGGTGGTGGAAAAATCCAGTTTCAAATTCCAGCTTGGCCTTTTTCTAACTGTGTGGCGTGGGTAAATTACTTAATCTGCAGATCTTCATGAATAACATGGGTATAATACTACTCAGTTTTCTGGGTTGTTGGTAAGATTGAAAATAATACTTGTAAAGTGACAAAGTCTGCGTGCATAAATATTTTTACTTTTCCTTGTGATATTCCTTATTTTAAAATGCAAAAAAAAAACAAAACAAAACCAAAAAACAAAAAACCCCACAGATTTCTCAGAAGAACTCTGGGAGGTCTCCATAGAAACCTAAAGCATAAGAAAATTAAGTGTCAATAGACACCAGTCAGAAGGATTTAAATTTGTATTTTTATGACCAGGCATTTTCTTAGCCCATACTGGCTAATGATTCCCACATGCAACCCTGGTGCTTTATAGTTTACTAAGCCTTCTGTCTGCATTAGCTCATTTAAATCCTATTACCAATCTGCATTTCAGGGGTGAGGAATTCTAGAGTTCAGAAAGGTTAAGTATCCCACTGAAAGGTACTCAGCTGATGAATGGTGGGGGCAGGCCCCTCAGCACAATTTTCAATTTACTAGGCCTTCCTCTGAGCAGTTTCTTCACCTTGCTAAGGTGAAACTAGCTAGCCTCTGGATTTTAGACTAGGAAATGCTAGATGAGGGAAGTGCTATAAAATGAGTGGGACAAGCATGGGTTTTGATGTTGACAAGAACAAAAATTCTGAGATGTTTTAAATTACAGTGAGCTGTAGAAAAGGAGAAAGAGACAGAGCAGTTATCCTGTTAATAGCTGGGGGCCCAGTTGACAGACTGCTCACATTCCTGAGTTTGTGTTGGAGCTTTGAATCAACATCCAGGCCTCTACTAGCTGACTACTACATGGGCCATTGCATCTTGCAAAAGCATAAACTTTCAGGACTGTTGCCTGTAACCAGTCAAAAGTAGTAAATATTTCTTCCTTACAGACTGTGCTCCTATCATAGAACTGCTTTCCCCACTTCACCTTATCCTGATCCCCTCATCTGTAGCCAATGTAAATTATTTCAAGACAACTTACATTTTTCTTCCTCCTCCTTGATGTATGAAAAAAAAAAAGCCCGTCAACTCCAAGACAATGGGACATGTACCTGTTCCACCTAGCACTGCTGTTGGTAGTTTAGACTTCATGCCTCAGGACCTGGTCTTTTATGGTTCAATAAACACTGTCTTTTAAACACACTTTTTCAGCCATGGAAGTTGTTTTTTGTTTAACGGTATCCTGCATATCTGGCTTCTAATACCTCCTAGCCATGGGACTTTGAATAGGCTAGTGAACCCTGATGGGCTTGGGTTTCCTCCATTGTAATTTGGGGAACCATCACCTGCTTACAGCATTGTGAGGATGTAAGTTGCTATGAAGATGAGCAACTTTAAAACTTTTATTATGAATGGAGTTCAGAAATGTTAAGGGACTCGCCCAAGGTCACCAAGCTGGACCATGGTCCAGCTGAGACTCAGACCTGGACCCTTCAGCTCCTCACGCACAGTTCGGAGAACAAGGCAACGAGAACCGATGGACTCCCTCCCTGACACTCGGAAACTGATGCCTTGCCCCAGCTCAGGATCAGCCGGCCCGCCTCCGGCGGCCTCGGCTCCGCCAGGGGGCGCGCGCGGAGGCCTCGCTGTAGCCCGCTGGGCGCCTCGCCCTTCTCTATGGTGCCTCGGAAGCAGCGGGAGCAGGGGCGCGCTCCCGAGAAGGGGCGGGGCCACGCGGGGGGCGGGAGCGGCCGGGCCGGCCGGCTGGGGATGGATGGGGGGGCAACTTCCTGAGGCAGTCCGTGAGGATGTCGCGACCGCCCCCCGGCGCCCCTCAGCCCCAGAGACGCCGTCGCGGCTGAGCCCGGAGCCCCCCTGTCTGAGGCGTCCGCAGCCCGGATCCGGCCCCTCCCCTCCCGTCCCAGGTGCGGGCCGGGCAGGCGGCCGCGGCAGGTGAGGAGGCGGCCGCGGCACTGGCATCCGCGGGGCGCCAGGCCTGGGGTGGGGTCCAGTGGGAGACTGGGGTGGGGGCGCTGGTCGGCCTCGGTCTCACCAAGCTGTGGTCTGGAGCTGCTTCCTCTGCGGGGCGCGGCCTGGGATTTTCCCTGCCCTACATGGGATGGGGCAAGCCCCAGTCTCGCTGAAGTCTACGCATTCAAGGTAGCCTGCACCTGTCCCATTAGAAGTCCTTTCAAAGAAGGCAGTTCCCCTGCGGGGGCAGTAACTGGGGCCGTGTAGCCTCAAATACCTCCAAACGGCTTACAGACCGGCAGGTCCAGTTAAGCTTGTGGGGGGAAAGATGCTGCTTTATGGCAGAGTAAACTGAGTCAGCTACGCGGCGGCCTGCTTCCCTCTTTAAAGGAATTATTAGCCTGTCCCTGCTTCCCAGTGGAGGAGGCCTGCGGGCTTCTTGGAGGCAGCTGGAGTTTAGAGGTTGTTGGGGAAGTTTGAGAATGTGGCTCTTCCCTTAAAGGTCCACTGTTCCCTCTTTTGGGAGTTGTCCTCTATTCTCTTGAGGTGATGTATGTGAGGTCACTAATGGCTAAGACGAGAAGGAAGTGGGGCCTCTCTCTTCAGCTGGCTGCCCATGAGACATTTGACCAGGCATGGGGAAGTATGGCTAGACCAGGGGAGCCAGAGCCGCACAGCATCTGTCTGCCCAGAGCTTGGTTTAAGGCTGGCAGAAGATAAAAACAGCAGCACATTTTCTCCTTTTTGTTGGACTATTATTTGTTCTAGGGGGAAAAGTCTGCTTGTGTAATCAAGGAAGAGTGTATCATGCTCCTCCCAGTTTACCCCAGGGAAGGGATATTGTTAGTTATCTTGGAAATAGGGATTTACCCACAACTGTCACTTTGTACCCTGGCTAAAGGCCAGTGACCATGATGAACAAACATCCCAGGTGCATGTGGCCTTCTAAGAAAGCAGTAAGTACGGTATACATCTGTTTTGCAGGTGTTTTGGAGGACAGAAAAGACTCTTCGTTACTCCTATTGCTACAACTGTTTAGGGGAGCCTTGTGGTTTTCCCAGTGACCATCCAAGTTACTGAAATGTGGCCATTTATTGAACCGTTTAGGAATAGGAGTAGGCAGGGGACATGGTGCAAGGCTGAGTTTGTATAGAGCATTCTAGTGTTAGGAGCTGGCAGTGGTACTTATTTTCTATTCAGGAAATTTCAGGTCGAACAACTTTTTTTTTCTGATTGCATTCTCTTCCACATTCAAGGAAGTAGATGATGGCATATGTTTCTGAAACTTTATGGGAAATTTCCTAGTAATTCTGGACTTCAGAGTACAATTCAAAAATTACGGTTTATTTAGAGATGTTATTTTCTTTGAAAATATTTGAAAATTGTATGTAACAATTACAGGTTGATGTGGAAGGGCTAACTAATAACTTCATTGTGCTTGAAGAAAATTCCCATGCAACCTGAGACACCCTCCTTTAAATGTCTATATCTAATTATAAAGATGAACCTAATAAAAAGTTTCATATTTATCAGGTAGACAGCTGTTAACCTAACTGTTTACATTGGGATCAAAGGATGTAAATTCTCTAAATTGACTTAATTTAATTAGTTGCTACAGTAATATAAAAAGAGAGAGCCCTTTTCAGAATGCTTAGAAATTAATTTTTCAAGCTTTCTCCCAGCCAGGTCATTTATAACTCTGCTTAGCACCATCTAATAGGAATGTCTTTTTAAGAGCTCTTATAATAGCAGTGGAAAAGGCATTTTCAGTTACCAGCATTTAAGACAAAACAAACAGCAACAATAACCAAAAAGGCACATTTTTCCCCCTAATTACATGTTCATTGTGTTGCTGAATACAGCTGCACGCATCGGTAAAAGAGTTGTGGCTAGGACTTTCAGAAAACACCTGGATAAACCTGAGGAATGTTAAGGGAACTAATTCTAACTTGATTTCTTTATCTTTATGATAGAACCTTTAATACTGCTATTTTAATGGTAGATTACAGACTTACATCAAACTCGTACTAGCTATAGTGTTTATGTTTTGAGAGGAAAGATTTAACCTCTGCCCCTTGGAATCTCATAATAACCCCTGCAGTACAGAGCTAAGATATGATTTAGAATTTAATTAGAATACATAGATTAAATTGCTGTTGGTGAAGTCTCGATCTGCTTCATCAGTGTTATTGTTTGGTAATGGTTACTGATTATTATTTTTGTTTGGTTACTGGTTATTGGTAGTAGTTACTATGTTGATGTAAAAAAGATTTTGGCAATTGTAAGAACAATTTTTTTATATCCAAACACACAAACTCCCATTTCTTCAATAGTGAAAACGGTCTGGTCACTTTCTTGTTTCGAATTTGTTATTCATGGAGTTTTAAAATCCTAAAACCAGTTGGGCTCTTAATAGGCTATCCTATTATATCTCACATGAAAGCCACCCTGGGTAGGTAGGAATCCTTAGCTTCACGTTTTGAAAGACCTCGGCTGTTTCCAGGTTTCAGCAGTTGCCATGGACAGGACAGTGGTTTTATCTAATCCTGTGATGCCATTCTTTGTTTAAAATCCATTATCCTTCTTCATTAAGACTGTCATGAAGTTTTCCTGCTTTCTCTTATTCAGCTTGAATATTCCACATTTTTTGTTCATCTGGACCTGCTAATGTTCTGAATTGGAGCTAATCAGTTTTTAAAGAGAATCCTACTGCATGTTTTTAAACATTTTCCTTTTTCAAAGCAAACATAAAATCTGCATTTCCTCTGGGGGAAAACCAGGTCTTTGAATCTGGTAGAAAAACAAAAGCTGGTTTTTCCAGCTTTCTACTAATTCGAAATCTTCTTAACCTCTCCTTACTTTCTGGTTTTGCCAGTATAGTGATGAACTGGAGGCATTGGGGGATCTTGAATCATCAAAGAAGATCACATTGTATTAGTGCAGCTTTAGCTTTTTAAGCATGTTTTATTGCCGGGAGTTCCCCAAAGCCTGTATTCCTTGAAAGATTCATTACTTAGCCGTTTGCAACTGAGTCACGGAGGGGTTCCTTAAAAATACAGATTTCCTAGCCTTCCCTCCCTCCTGGAGATTTTGATTGAGTGGATTGTGATGACCTTAATCTACATTTTAAAAACCTCTTTGGCATCTAGCACCATAAACCTCCCCAGGTGATTCTGATTTGTAGCAGGTTTGGAAGCCACTGTTATGTTGCTTTAAAATTCTTTACAAATTGGTAGTCCCTTTAAAAGCATCATTATGTTGTTCAGAATGTTTGATTTGCTAGAATAGTCCATTTCCTAGTCATGACAGATAACAAAGAGCTTTTATAACTTTTATGTAAATTACCTTACGGACAGAGAGGCCCCCCCTCTGCTGTATTATCTGTCAGGAGTCATGAGGGAGGGTTGGTGAAAGTAGCTTCATTTCCTGAGTGGACACATGAATGGTAATGCGGAAATTACTGGAAGCCTGAAAGCTAGTCATTCTAGTTAAGATCAGAGTTGGCTAGGAGAGATGCCTAGGAATTCTCAGTATGGCAGATTTAAAAATAAAGCCAACTTGCCAGATGTTTTATTTCTACATAACTGAAGCGCTTATTGAAAATAATAGGTGCTTAATAGTCAATAAAATTTAGTCACAGGTACTTCATGGAAGGAAGAAGAATTACTGAAATACAAGACTACCTGAGTTAAAACAGAACTGGGGCACTAAATATGTTAGGGTTAAACTTGGGAAAAAACTAACAATTTAGGAAATAGACAACTGTGGTTTTGAATCTTAGCTCTTCCATCTCTTCAGTGGTGTTCCTTCAGAAATGTTACTAATCTCTGTGAGCTTCATTTTCTTCATCTGCAAGGTGAAAATAATACCTGGTTCGATTGTTCTGTGGATTAAAAGAGAAAATATGTTCTTTGTACATTGTAGGCAACTCAATTACTGTTCTCTCCCTTTCTCATAGGATTTTTATTCCGTAGGCTTAAGTTGTCTTTCTAAATCTGGCCTTCTAAATATCTCTTTCTAGGAATATCAGTCAGCTCTTTTAGAAGATGTATTAAAAAGTGAGGACTAAAGAATTAGAAAATATGGGTAAGAAGAATGAGTCATAGGACACTTAAAAATTTTTTTAGAAGGTGTGGCTTGTATCCAGAGTTTCTCTCTGCAAGAATAAATTAATAACACTATCCAAATTCTGCCTTATGTAGCTGGGCGGTAACCTGGGAGCTCAGATTAGGCCAGGAGGCTGATAGGGTGGCCCCATTAGGTAGCACCTGACATCCATTTCCTCATCTTCCTTTCTCCCTTTTGGTCTCTTTTCTTTTCCCCCTTCTCCCCTCCCCTCCCCTCTTTCAAATTGCCCTTCCTTTTGACTTGCCAATCATGCCACAATTATGGAGGGCCCCTGGAACTCCAGGCTAAAAGAGGTTGCTGGTTGCTAACACCTGTCTCCCAGCTAAATGAATAGGGTCTTTTGTGGGCGAATGTTAAAAAAACTGATTAATAACAATACTGGCTTAAAGGACCTATTAATGATGCAGCATATGTAAATCACAGCGTGACTTAAAGCTGATATAGAGGTTTATTTTTAATGTTGAATTATGAAGTTGGTTGAATTTTTAACATATAAACTATGAATCTGTTTATTGCCCAGACTAATTTCTGTCGTATTGATTGGAAATCATTTATATTCAAAAGAAGTTCTGCCCCTAAGGGCCTTTGTATTGTTCCCCAAATGTCTAACTAGTGTGTAATACAATTAAAGTTTTGTTCACTATGCTTACATAATTAGTTTAATTTCTGCTTCTTATATATTTCTGTTGACAGCTGGGAAGTTAAAATTCTAGATGTTGCATAAAACTGCTTTTTTCGAGGGGTGATTTTACTGTCAATTGAATGGACGTAAGCCGCAGGGTACATTTTTTAAGATGTCTTATTCAACCTTCCTGTAATAGTCTTTTTCTCTCTATAGAATTAATGTATTAAGACACATAATTGGCTATTTAAGCATTCTGAAGAGACAGCGTTTGGCCTTTACCCTGTGATTATATTTTTTCCTATAGCTCTTTTGAGGAAATGTATGTAATTTTTGGGAACCCCTAGGTGTATTACAGTTACATGAGCATGTGAACTTTTGCAAAGACGAGAGAATTGAGTGGTTTTCTCAGATAAGCTGTATTATTTAATTTCCTCCACAAATCGCTGCTCTGTTCTTTTCAGATCATAGCGTTTGCAGACCTGATGTGAAAGTAGAAAGTCTGTGATCCCTGGCATATTGACTTCACAATTTTTCTATGATTCGTTTCACAGAAAGGGCTTTAGTCTTCAGGAGCAGAAGTTGCTCTCAAGAAGACTTTACATTTAATTACTCTAATCTGTCCTTAATTTCCTACAGGATTCTTGGAGAGATTCTCACCAGGCTGCTGATTTCATGGAGTTATGATGACCTACACAGGTTTTTATCTATGTTAAGGCTGCTAACCATTTCTTTTTCTTTTTTTTTTTAATAGAAAGTAACCTTGGTCTGGTAATTTCTCTATTGTCTTATCCTACAAAAAGATAAAGCAAAACCTTGCTCTCTCAGCAGCCTTTTTCAGCGGCTACCACTCATGTGCTGAATTTGAACTTTAAAAATTTCGTTGAGTAAGTGTTCTCGACTTTTAAAATTTGCTCCTCTCCAATGCTACAGGTTAAGCCTATATCTCCCAGTTTAACGTTCACATGCCTTTTCTAGAATTGCCTATAGAAATATGATTTCATTATCTCTGGATTGTGGCATGGTCAGGGCTTCCTGGAACAGCCGTTTGTTTCCACCAGGCCAGTTTTAAGAGTAGGCGAATCCCACCCCCATTTGAATTACTAGGAGCCCTAGTGAGTTGTTGAAACGTTTTAACTGTCTTGATCCTCTTTAAAGAAATGCTGCCTAGCCATCCTGAAACTTAAAGGAAGTTTGGCCAACTGGAGGCTCTGCTGGCCTCCGGGGTTAAATGTAATTCCTTGGTGATCAGTACCATTGTTTATTTGCAACTGCTGGATTATTCAAAGACTTGGGGGAAAAAAGCTTTTCGTAAATAGAACGAGCTCCTTTCCCACCCCGTCCTCTTCTTGTTTTACTCTTCATTTGCATTGGATAATCTTTCCAGTTAGTCCTGATCACACACACACAGAACTTATATTACATGAATCAATATATTTTATCCCAAAATACACAGGGAAGCGTGTTGTCTCTTCAGCATATTCTTCAAATCTAACCATATTTTTAAAATTTTCATAACAATTAAGATGCCTGCTTAAAAAATAATCAAGCCTCTATCAGCTCCCAACATTTTCCTAGGTCTTGTGTCAGGGGTCTGTAGCCAATTAATTATACTCTGTGACCAAGCTAAATTATTATTTTACATGATGTGGAAGAAGATTCACTAGAGCATAAACCTTTATTCGAAAATGCTGGACAAAAGGAGTGTTCTTTTTTGGGGAAAGAGGGCAGAATGATTTCTAGGGCTTTACTTTAGCAAGAGTGGGTCAGCTGAAGTTCAGCCAGTTTGAGGAATCCTTAGTCAAGGATGGTTCTGTAAGAGGGAGGAATTGTTTGGGAATTGTTTTTGCAGACGAGTAATGATTGTTTGAACAATTTGGATTTTATGGAGGTGAAGAGGAACAGAAACTAAGATTTTGTGCAAGGAGCATGGGGTGGGAAGGAATAACCACAGGGACTAGGATTTGCCCTTCCACAAGCGGAAAATTCTTAGTTCTTCAGGTTCTTGCACATTCGTTTACCTCTATTTTCTGCTTTTTCAGCATGACTAGATTCAAGTACAACTCTTTTTATCATATACTCATGGAAGAGTTTTCATATTCATTCTGTATCAGAGCTGAAGTTTACCTTAGCCAGTGTTTTCTACAGAGCAGGTGGGGAGGGGTGTGCCAGCATATTCCCAGAGAATTTGACAAACGGGCACTCCCTCACCATATGGTTAGATCTAGAGCTCCAGGTGACTCAGAATCATCACACTCATTCATGCCCACTGCTCTAGCTCAGTGTTTCCTGACTCTCTGGACTTTTGACACAGTTGCAGACCAGTGGCTTGATGAATAGTGACAATGAACAAGCTGATTAATGGGGGGCATAAAAATGATAGTCCTGAAGCTTTACCTCTAGATGATCTTCAAAATTTTATTTACTTGATAAAAATTTTTATGTAGCATGTCAACATGTCTCTTGTACAGCTAAAACTAATATTAAAAATGAAAATATATTGACAATTATACCTAATTTCGTTTCTATTTGGGATACAGGCTATCTATACTTGCACTGTTAATTCATGGAAACACTTGCAAAAAGCCTTGCCCCATGTCTCATCTTTTTAGAAACAACACAAGCATTTAAAAAATAAGCCATGAGTTTTGTTTGGCACAAAATTAAAAATTTTTTTTTCCCACTTTTTAATTTTTGCCCCCGTCTACATCCCCCCTTCTCCCTTTGGCACAAAATTTAAGAGTTCTGAGTATCACGTCAGGAAAGCAGTTTTTGGTGTCATAGAATGTAGTTAGATGTTTATGTGTATTTTAATATATACATTTTATCTTTGCAACTAAATAGTGTTTTTTAAAATGGGAAAAGTTGAAATTTGTTATATATTACAAATATTATAAAAGTATATTAAAATATGCTTTTTGTTTTAACATATGTATTTAAAAATATTTTTTACCTAAAATAATTTTTATCAGAGTTTATATACAAATTGTGACCTCTTTATATTCCTGAGGGCATTAGTAAGATTATATATTACTGCACTAGATCTCAGATTTTAGAGTGTGTCAGAATCTCCTGGGTGCTTATAAAAAATAGATTCTTGTTTTCTAGCCCAGACCTATAGAGTCAGTGTTTGAGAATGAAGCTGGGGATTCTAATGGAGCTTATCTGCAGACTATACTTGGAGAAAGTATTACTATAAGAAGGAACCACTCATTTAAAAAATAATAATAAGGTTGAGAAATGCTGACATTAGTCAGCTGCCTTTATTTTGCAGAGGAGAGAAGATACTCAGACTAACCCAGGGTCTCCAGCTAGTTGGCTCTTGTAGACAAGCAATGAGATCTTTTGACCTCTCATTTGGTACTCTTTTAATTAGATTTTACCATATTTCCGATATGGTTTTGCTAAGTACTTTCAAATCAAAAGCTATAGAATAGTGAGGGCAAGGGTGCTTTGATAACTTCAGAACAATAAATGACTGAATTGGCACTTAAAATGTGAAAAATTAGTGCTGCTCAAACTATCTAGTGAAGGACCACCTTTGTAAAGTTTTTCCAACCTGTTGCCAACTAATATTTTTGTAAAGTACAAGAAAAATTACCAGAAAAATCATGTGCTTGGATGTTACAGCAGTGTCAAAGTGCTATAAAAGTTTCTTTATACTTATTGTGATTTTGTGTATGTGTGTTTACCTTGACATGGACCTCCATGGTGGTCTGCAACTGCACACTTTGAATACCATTGTTTTAGGTGGTTCTGAGGATATGTTAGGAACTTGATGTTAGAGGTCTTTGATCCTTTTCTTTCTTATCCTACCTGTAACTGAAGCAACCAACTGAGAACTCTCATTCCGACTTGGGGAGAGAAGTTTTATCACTTGGTGATTTGCTAGATCAGACCATAATTTTAATATCTGGGGATTTGGTGAGGGACACTTTGTCTTTAATATATTTAAGAATAAATTGATAGAACTTGCATTTGTTGCTTTATCAGGTCAGATATTTACCTCTTTCAACTAGACTTCCTGGCTTGTAACTTTACTTATATTTCATAAAAATGCTTAAAGGGTGGGAGACAGAAGATAAAATTTGGGAGTATGCAGTTTCTTTGAGTCACTTCAGTTTGTGTTTGCTTTTTAGAAGCCTTTTATGAATAGTCTTTGGACAAGTGTTATTAGTTTGTGTGGCTATAATGTCAAAATGAGTGTTGAACTGGAGCAGGGAAGAAAATTTCTTTGTGCATGTTTTGTGTCCTGATTTAATTGCTTAGTTGGATGAAATGTCAAATTTGATAGATTATTGGAGCTGTTATTTTGGTGGTTAAACAATAATGAAACTGTTCGAATGTTTGCGAGGAACACTGCTCCCTGTGTCTGGACTTCACGCTGGAGAACATTTCAATTGTTCAGAAGCAATACTAGTTAGAAAATGCAGCTTCTGTGGCTCCTAGCACAGCTGTCTAAATTACTAGCTGTCTTGAGGCCTTTGGACAAGCATTGTTTTAACACTTTTGGAAACAATTTATGTTTCTGATTCCAAAATTTCAGTGGTGGTTTTCTGAATGATTGGGCAATCTAGAAATAGAGAAAGGTAGTTTATGTATCTAGGTTATTCAAGTCAAGTCTTTTTTCTTTAAGCATCCCTAGAACCAACTCTTTCTAACTGGGGCGGGGTAGGGTGGGGCTTTTATGGGACTGTTGACTGCCTGGGCCTTTTTTTCCCTAGTGACTATTCAGTAGGATAGCATGTTGTCAGGTTGCGGGCCAGCCTGCAGAGGACTTTGGTTATCATAACCTTGATTAGGATAGAAGGATGGGGAACATGAGTGAGGGTACAGGTGTTTTTGAAAGTCTGCCTGCCTGCTATATGAAGTCTTGAATTTTCACTTTGAACATTTCATTTGGTGGAAGATGTTATAAAACTGTCTTTATAAAACAGTTCCCTATCCTATTGAAATCATATGCTGCCAACAGAGCTTGGGAAGCGTTAAGCATGCATAGCAGAATTTATTTTACTCATTCCATTGTGTAAGATGACACTTTTTTCCTGAATGAAATTGTATGCATTCTTCAGTGGGAGTTAGGGGAAGACTTATTCTTGTCTAAATGTATGAGAGAATTTGGTATGTAAGACTCATCAAAAGACTGACATTTCCTTTGCTGTGTGATAGTTCTTTTTGCATCATATTTTACCCGTATAAAAATGACCAGCAGTTATTGTGTGCTTACCATGTGCCAGAGACTTTATATACGGACTCATTTCATCCTCCCAACAATCCTATGAGGTGTAGGTACTATTATCTGTGTTCTACAGATATGAAAATGCTACACAGAGACGTTAAACACTGTTTGAACCAAAATAGTGTGTCTGTAAAGCTCTCAACCACCAGGCTACAGCTGCTTCATACTCCAACTCATCTATTATGATTACTTTCCAGAGTAGATCTTTAGAAATAGATTTCATTTCATATGTGAGTTTAAAATTATCCTTTTATACATGGGCCTCCTTGTATGGATTGTGATTTAAAAACAGTATCAGCAATACTTGTTATTTGTTTTACTAGTTTTAGTTCTGTTAGCACTGAAGGATTGTTTTATAGTTTATTTCTAATTCTAAAATTTGATATATAAACCAGTCACCCTTAAAAGCACTTTCAGCTAAACAGTTAAAGCATTGGGTTAATTTATTGGTGGTTTTTCTTTTCTTCTCTCTCTCTCTCCCTCTCCCTCCCTCCCTCCCCCGCCTCTCCCTCCCTCCCTCCCCTGACTGTTTGTCAATAGAACTTCTCAATAAATTGACTTCTATATAAGATATATAGATGTTGGTGCCGCACAGGAGCTCATGTTGTAAATGGAATAAATGGTGATGGACCACTTTCAGTAAGAAGCCCTGATAAGTATAGAAAGTAAAATTTTGTTATCTGGGCTTGAGACATGTGTGCTGCTTTCAGTATGTGTGAAGCCCTGTGAGGACTGGCTTGGAGAATCACAGAGGAAGCATCATTTAATTTTTTCCACTAACCTTTCCCTCACATTTTAGAAATTGCTACTGAGATTTTTGTAAGAAAAACTATTTGTAGTGAGAATTCTGTCACGTGCGAGGTGCCCTACCTGGTAACCACATCTTTCCCAATTTATTTGTCTAATTAGTGTCATTTTCAGATGCTTTTGATTTCAAGCAGGATACTTTTGGCTGAATGCTGAGCTGAAATTGCAGTGAGAGTTCATTCTGCATGGGTTATTTCCATTGCTTTCTGGCTCTGGGGGAACTCATAAAAATACCTGGAGGGATAGGCCCCAGTAATGCCTAAAATGTATTTTGGGTTGTGGAGCCAGCAACTGATACCTGCTTAAAGAATCTTTTTTTTTTTTTTTTTCCCATGTTATAGTAGAGACTGTAAAATAATATGAAATGTGCTTTGCTTTATAAACTTTTCACCTTCCTTAGTTCTCCACAGTGATTAGACAGTTAAATGAATAATTGCACTTTTACAGTCACACACGTCCCCACTTCCCCAATCATCCCTAATCCTTGACAATCAATAATCTGTTCTTTATCTATAATTTTGTCGTTTCTGAAATATTATGGAAATGGAATCATAACAGTATGTGACCTTCTGAAATGCACATTTTCCCCTTAGCGTGATGCCTTCCATCTAAATTGTGTGTAGCAGTAGTCCATTCCTCTTTATTGCTAAGTAGTATTCCCGTGGTGTGGATGTACCACAGTTTTTTTAACCATTCACTTACTGAAAGACATTTTAGTCGTTTCCAGTTTTTGGCTAACAGATAAAGCTGTTATGAACATTTGTGTACAGGTGTTTATGTGGATATAAGTTTTAATTTCCCTGGGTTAAGTGTCCAGGAATGCAATTGCTATGTCTTATGGTAAGTGTATGTTTAGTATGTTTAGAAATTGCCAAACTATTTTCTAGAGTGGCTATACCATTTTACAGCCCCACTAGCAATGTAGGAGATGCAGTTTCTCTGCATCCTTGCCAGCATTTAGTATTGTCACCATTTTTTATTTTTGCTTCTATAGTAGGTACCATATCTGGTTTTTAAGTTTGTCAGATAATTTAGTGTAACTGATTTGTCTGACAAAGAGCAAAGATTTTTGAGTTTTGTGTATTATTAGCCCTCCCTGTGGCTCTGCCTCTGTACAGTATTCAGTGGTCTGTTGACTTCCTTTTTAATCTCCCTTCCATAATTTCCTTGAGAGAGGGAAGACTAACCAAGACTAGATTTAGGGAGAATTCTGCAAGAACTCTGAGCACGAGACCAACTCCCTCCCTTTTCCTGGCAGTACCTAGCACAGTCCTGCTTCTAGAATAGTGCTATCAGTGATGGTGATGAACAAACAATGCAATCCCCAAAGTATGAATTTTTGGTTAATTTTTTATAAATTTGTCTCAATGAATATAGCTTTAAATATACTGAAAATTTGGCTCAGAATGGCCCTAACAACTTGTTCAAATTGTTGTTCTATTTTATTTGTGGATTGATTACAGGTACCTTATTTTTGGTAGTGTTAATTAGCTCAACACTGCTCATTTAAAAATACTAAAGTAGCACAGAAGTATGTATATAAAGCAAAAGGTAAACCCCCATCCCTAACAGAAGTAACTGCTATTAAATGGTTCTAGACTTTTTAACTATATGTGTTTGTGTTCTTTCTATATATGTACATATATATATATATATATATATATATATATATATGCGCGCATGTATTCTGTGTGTGTGCATGCTCCCTGCCTGTTATTCTGTAGTGCCTTCCCCTCCGCCTCCCAGTGGTTAATGTATTATAGGCATTTTTTCCTGTGATTTTTTTTTTTTTTTTAAGCACTTAAATGCTTGGGACAGAGCTTTGGCTTCCTTTCTCTAACCTTTTATTTTCCCCCTTATAAAAGGGATAAGAGAGATACCTTTGAAAGACCTAAACAAAATATATTTTATTCATGTTACAGGGTTTTGGGTTGAAATAAGGTGGTAGCTTTATTTGCAAGTAAATCAGTACAGTTCTGGATGTTAGATCTATCTATCCATTTTATTATAAATAATGCAAGTCTGATTTTATGATGTGATTTCTTGCAGAACCTTAAGGGAAGCAAGAACTGTGAGCACAATAATCTTTAGAGAATGTACAGCCCTTTGGGTATTTGTCTACTCATCAGCTGCATAGTCAGATGGAGTGTTTTCTTAAGTGCTGATGAAATGCACAGTTCAGTCTTTATTTTGAAATCTCTCCTTCTGTCTCCTCTTCCTCTTCCATTACTTTCATTACCTTGATGGGACATACAAACTGTGCAGTCTTATCCTTTTATTTCCATAGCCTACAGAAGCCAGTTTGAAGATTAACTGTAGGTGAACAGGTAATTTTACCCACTTGGCGAGACATCATCCATCAAGATGAAACACATGTCAACAAAGGTCTCCTAGACTTGGGGACCTGGATGAAGGTAACTTAATCTTGTGGCATTTTTAGTAGAAACCAAGGTGGTTTAGGAAGTTTGGCTTACTGAAAGCAGGACATGAGTATGGGCTCAGGGATTGAAGTGAGAGAGAGGGAGAGAGGAGAGTGTATGTGTGTATTTGGGGGAAGAAGAACAGTAAAGAATTATGAATTCAGGAAATCTTCAAAATTGAATTACAGAACTTTTAGTCTGAGAGGGTGGTTACTGGGGAATAGGGCAGGTGCTTACTAGTCACTTCATTGTGAAGCTGTTGTAGTTGTTTAGGTGATGGAGTCTGATGACAAAGACCTTTTCCCTGCCCTTTTTCTATATTAGCAGCTCAGGAAAAAAAAAATTAAGAAATAGCTTTGTATAGAAAATGACATGCATCAAATGATTCCAAGATTTCCATTGCAGTTTGTCTAAAGTGGGCTGCCCGAGATAGCTGTTTGTTTGGTCACATTGCTGACTTCCTTTCTCCCAAGCTTGTCATCAGTTTCTCAGACTGTGTCCTATCAGCTTTGGATTTTTCCTTTTCTGCAGGCTTAATATGTTTTCAGTTCCTGACATTTGGGAGCCTAGTATTTCATTGTGTCTGAGGTAGGCAGTTGCTATACCCTTTATATTGGATACCTTTCTGAACTATGAAGTATTATACCACAGTGGATGCTAAAGTACCCACAATTACATTACAGAACAGATTCTGGTATCTGTACCAGTGGGGACAGACTAGTTTGTGTCCCCTCATGGAGCTCGGGGGTTGTTTTGCAGCAAAGTGCTGTGAAGAGGGTTGTGCCTCATGCAGTGCCAGTTCCTGTATCTGAACATGAAAGTGGCTCGTTAAAGATTAAAGGGACTGCCTAGTCCTTCTGGCCTCAAGATGGAATGATCCCCGCCATAGCGACAGCCTTTGTCTCCCAGGAGAGGCCATTTTATACAGCAGGTTTGTGCTTCCAAATGTTACAGTAAGCCTGAGTTGGCTGATGTTGTGGTGATAAGTTGGCATTTGGGTACTCTCAAGACATATGAGCTATGCAGCATCCCATGGTTTAAATTTCTGGGGAAAACTGCCTCATCAGGAAGTCAAAAGCCTCTACTTTTATCTTATGTCTTTGGGGAGGTTTTCTCCTTTGTTTTATTTGACTATTCTGTCGAGTTAAGTGAACTTTAATTTTCCCAGCCATAAAAATTCCATTAAGCCCCTTGTACTGCATCCCAGGTGTGAAAATGTCTCAGTATAACACGACTGGATGGCAGCTAAAATCCTTAAGAGTAGTTAGGATAATTGTTTCTGGAGGCTTGAAGAAAATAATGGTTCACTCGAAAGGATAGATTCAGTTCACTTGTTATGTTCTTGGTGGTTTTTGTGGGTGAGGGGACTAATGTCTAAGACCTGTTCAGTGAGACTACTGTTCAGTGTGTGGTCTTGGAACAAAACTTTGCATTTCACTGGGAGTAGTGCTTGCGGGGGTACATAGCTATGACTTGTCTCTCAAATCATGATTCAAGGCCCATCTGCATCAGAATCACTTGAGAGAGGGAGATACTTATTAAAAATTTCAACTCTGGGGCCTCCCTCCACTTCTAATTCAGTCTGGGGACTGGGATAGGAAATGATTCTTTTCAGTAAGCACCCCTGTTTATTCTTAAGTACCCCTAGAGTCGATTCTTGAGTATCCTAAAATTTACTCTTTTTTTCATTTTTAATTTCTGTGATTTATCAGGTGATAGATGTTTGGTTGACACACATTATCTTTTTTAAAGAAGTACACTAGTTTATAAAAAGGTTATACAATCCCAGAACATCAAAGATTAGAATTTGACAATGTCCCTAATTCTCAGTATGATGAGACAGCCACTGGTTCCTGGAAATTTAGGTTTACCAGTTCACCAATCAGAAAAAGGATGTGGACATAGATACGATTAATTTTGTTAAAAAGAAGAAACGTACTATATCATTTAGGATGTTGAGAATGGGAAAGTAGGTAGGTATTGAGAAGAGAAAGTGGGAAGGGGAAAAGATGAAAGTAGTTTATAAAGGGTAAAAATTTTAAACTTTAATTGAATTTTAAATTACCAAACAATTGAATATATGCTTGTCGTTAAAAAAAAGATTCAAATACTGATAAAGCTAAAAATACCTCCTCAATCTGTTACCATTGCAGTTCCCTGCCTGGTGCATTTATCCTTCCATATCTTTTTGTATGTATTTGGTAATTTTCTGTGGATTTGGAAGACTGTAGAATCCTGAAAAATGAATATTTTTATTTCTCTTTTGACGCCTTCTTACTGTTTATAATGTTAAGATGTATTGCAGGAAAAAAACAAATGTGGGCTATCGTTGGCAATACATATATCTGTTCAAGTAAAATAATAGGTATGGGTGTGTGCAAATTTTATATATTCACCTATACACACAGAACACATGTATATACACATATACCTATAACATCTATCGTATCCATCCTTAAAAAGTAAACATATAGCTTTGGGTAATAAATTACTTGTCTGAGTTTTAAGATAATGCATTGAATGAGCTTAAGCACAAAGCCACAATTATTTTTAAAATTTCTCAAGTAGTCTTATACTTTCATAGTTTCCATATAGCCTCATAAAACCTCAAATGACTGAAACCATTAATTCAAATTTAGCATCTTTTTTTTTAAAGCTCTATATATGTAATCCTCGCCTTTTCCATTCTAAAAGAAGGAACTAGGATGGGGTGTGGTTATATTTTGGGGAATCTGACTGAAACTGTACAGAATCCCAAACAGGGAAATGATAACCTGTGCCAGCTCTCCTCACCTGCTAAATGGCATTTACCTTAGCAGAATTAGGAAGTTTTGATGTTTCTGGCCCTCATGTTGCTCTTCCTATATATTACATTTATTTGCTGGGGGCACAGTACCATCTGGATTTTCTCTTCCTTATTTACAGTTTATTAATACAGAATGAATCTGAAGCTTCTAACAATACTGTGCTTTCTAAGGGTCCATATTTGCATTGTATGTGCCTTGAGAGTTGTTCTGTATTAGAATGTGACTTATCATCAACTACAGCAATATTTTTTAAAGTGTGGTCTGGGAGATAATGGTTGTCAATTGCTGTAAATATACTTTCATCCTTTAAAAAGGACTAATTAACCTACACTGTAGGAAAACTTTAAGCATTTTCTGAAAAGGAAAACACAAGGGAAGGAAATAAAAGAGGGAACATAAAACCTTATACAAGCGCACTGTGGCTATTCTACTGGAATAATGTAATTAAGGGGAGTTAAGTGAGTTGGATAAATAACTTTTTTTTTTATTAAACTAGCCCGTTGAAAACGAATAGAATTAAGTAGCACAGTTTTTAAAACCCAAATTATAGTGGTCTACATGTATATTTTAATTGACCTAATAATATTTATTGGATAACCAGCAAGTTGGCAGCTACATTCAGAGTTCATGCCATATGAGACCTACCTTGAAGAATGGATGAGGCTAGGTATGGTGTCCTCGAATGCCCATGTTAAGAAATAGCTAATGACCATGGGACGTTTTGAGCAGGGAACAGAAGGAACTGATATGAACTTTAGTTTCTTTTTTGTCAAATGAAAACCCATAGAATGCAATCTTTTGTTTTCTTTATATAGCACCCATGCCAATTCTAACCTGTCAGAGCAAATTCAATTATAATTGCTGTCGATGAGCCAATCATTCTAGAATTGATTTTTTAAATAAGCTGGCTAATAAATTAGAATTGACATAAACTTAGGGATTTTTCTTTTAAAAGCACATACTCTTATACACCTTAAGCACCTAGTAGGTATGATGGTGGATAATTTAGCTTTAGTGTAGAGAAGATTGCAGGCAGCTGATTAAACAAAAAACCTCCAGTATTTCTAATTAGAGAACTTGAGTTGTCTAAAGAAATAGAGAGGTCAGAGAAGGCCTTGTGGGGAAAAAGAACAGAGCCTGTTTAGAGCTGACAGAAATTCACCCTAATGATTGATTTAATCAGCCTGTGGTGACTGCGAGTTCCCCTAGTCCTCTGACCTAGGTGTTCTAATGTGTAAATGCAAAATGATTTATCAGCCTCTTGGGGGAGATCTTCAGCGCTAGGAACCTCCTACCTTCAGTAATCTTGCTGTCTTGAGCCCCAGCTGTTCTCAGATGAAATTTCAGAAAGTTACCACTGGACCTTTTCCAGTAAGGCCTCCATCGGCCACTCTGACCATCAGTAGGGGAATGAGGTGTACCTTTTCCCCAGTAATCAGCACTTGATTTAAGAAAAATCAGTGGGGCACCTCTTCTAGGTTGCAGTTGATTGTGGTTGGCTGCAGTTGATTGTGGTTGGCTCAGGCCGAGTTGTTTGGGAAATACTATGCATTGCCTAGCATGAGTCAGCACTGCCCTGGGTAAACTGCCTGCCCTGTTGCAATCCTGCTTACCAAAGATACGTCCCCAGGCGGCACCATTCACTTTGCCTGAAAGCCACTGCTGTTAGTTCCTGAGATGATCTCATCGGAACATGGCTCCAAGGACCTCAGCGGCAGGAACTAGAAACATCTTGCTTTCTGCCATGGCCTTGTTTTGAAACAGGCAAAATCAGGTAACCCCAGACTATTTTCTCTTAGTTTCATTAGTTAGACTGAGTTGCAGTAGAAACTGGGTAAATCCTTAGTCTTCAGAAGTGAGTCAACACCTTATCATTTTGGATATCTTAAAGTTAGTCATTCAACTCTTTGAGACTTAAGGAGGAAAGTTTCATTTCATTTGGGATATGAATGTGATTTTAGACCTACTGAACCATTTATTATACAAACTTTCAAGAAGTCAGACAGGTTTACAGCTGTATCCATGTTTTGCTTTAGTGTTTTCTTTTTGTATCTTGTGAGAAATAGTTTAATCAAACCAAACCATTGTTAAAAGGAGAGAGAGAGGCAAAACATATTTGCTTATTTATCTAATAATTGTGAATACTGAATTCTAGACAACACTGTCTCACCAATGAGTTTCATTATTTTCTGAGGAAGAACCTCACCTCATCCCTAATTCTGTTCAGGCCTTCTGCTCTTCACTTCTAAACTTTTAAATCTTCAGCCTTGTCATTAGGTAGTTGCCCCTTTCAAAGTTTGCTTCTACTGCTACTGTTACCGTAACCTATCCATGTTCTCTCTTGCCTCAGGCCTTTGCACAAAATAAGCCTCTGAAACACAGTGCACCAACTTAACCTAGCAGCCTGGCTTCAGCCTAGAAGTCACTTCATACTCACCAAGACTGAATGAATGAGTGCTCAGGAGAACCCTGTGTTTACTGTGATCATGGGATATATTAAGAATTGGCATCTTTTGTTAGAATTATATTTATAGTACTTGGCACATAGTACGTTCTCAATAAAGGTAGAATGAAGAAGAGCCTATATTCTACTTCCTCGACTCCGATCCTCCTAGCAACTCTTTATTTTTGCTTTCACCCACATTACCCTACTTATGTTTTCCTAAAGATCATCAGTAAACTCTTAATTACCAAACCCATGTCCTGGTTTCAAGCCTTCATCTTATTTAATCTCTGCTAGCATTTGGCACTATTGAACCTATTCTTTTTTTCCCTGCAACTCTTTTCATTTGGCTTTGAGACCTTGTCTCTTCTGAGTTTGCAGAGTATCTTCCTATAATTTCTTCTTATTGTCTTTTGAGTATCTCCTAAATGTTGAGATGCTTCAAGGCTTTGTCTTCGGTATCTTTTCACTCTTTCCTCATCCTCTTACTCTAATGATCTCTAATATACCCTTAAATTCAGCAGTCCTCATTATGTCTTACCAGCATAGCTGTTTCTCCCAAACTTCAGATCTTATGTCCAACTTGACAAATCTTGAGAAACATTCTCACTTGACAAATCTACCAGAATGTTCAAGAGGCACCTTAAGTTTAACACATATGTAACAACTCATTATCTCCCCTGCCAGTATCTGTTATCTGCTTATATCACTGTACATTTGAACACTGTCAATTATGTCTACCAAGTCTTCCCGTTTATTCCTTTTATGCCTTATATCCTCTAAATATGCTAAATATATGGTTGCTAAACCCTTTTGATTACTATATTGGAATACTGTATAATGTATCTTTTCTTTATTCCCACTGATTGCCTTAATTTAGCACAGGTCAAAAACTGGACATTTTGTTTAACCAGCCAATGGCTTAAAATTTTGTGTGTGAATACTTTTAGGTAGGAACTGTACTTCTCAGGTAGTTTTCAAAGAGTGCCACTGGTTCTCTATTTCTTGTTTAACTTGATAGGTAAAGTTCTTCATAATTTAACCCTATCCTACCTGTTACTATTGCCTGTCTTACCTCCTTCTTTCCCTAGCCATTTTCTCCTCTTTAACCTCACTGAACTCATTTTTCCAGTTCCTGTTTATATCGTGTAAGAAAAGGACTATGCCTTCCTTTTCTTAGTGGCCTCCCCTTCTGACTGGCAAGGTTCTCATCTCCTGAGAGACTTAGTTCATATGTTAAACATTTTCTCACTTCCTCAAGCAGGATTATTCATTATTATTATTTTTTTTTATTTTATTAGTTTCAAGTATACAGTACATTGGTTAGACATTTACATAGTTTATAAAACGAGAGTTATTCTTTCTTATTTGGACTTATACAGCACTGTGTCTCTTCTACTAGACTACTGCATTCTTTGACTGAACCTGGTCTCTGTCCTAGTTCCATCAGACTGGGGCTGAAGTGGGTCCCCAGGGTTAAACCACTAGTCTAAACACTGTTATTAGTTTCGGCAGTATTAGAAAATTTGTAAGCTCTCATGTTAGATGGCATGTTTATAGTTCCTGTGTGATGAACTTGAGCCCATGGTGCCTGTTCCTTGTGTCACCTGAAACCATCAGTTCACCAGAGTTAATTTGAAGATTTATAGGGTTTCTGAAACCTAGTCCCATAATGTCACCTAATATTTTTATAGTACTCTACAAAGTATTTCCTGTATCATTTTATTTGATACCTATATTACCCTGTGTTGGGTGGGCTTTATTATCCTTGTTTTACTGTTGATTTTAAAGCTACTTCTGACATTGAAGCACATACATTCAGATAAGACTCAGAAAATGTTTTACATTGCATTAAGTAACTGGTTTGTCTTTGTAGTTAAATATTCCCTGTTGGGTTCTACAGAAATTGTACCTTTGCTCAATAGGCATGTGCTAAAGATCTTGTCTTTTTACAAGGCCACTTTATCTTTGAGGTAGGAGGAGGAGCCTGCCTGATATGAAAAGGCCTTAACAATGTTAAGAGACTTTGACTGGGATTAATAAAATAATGCGCTCACCCCAGCCTCTCAGCCTTCTCTGTTGTGCCTTAGATGTCTAGAATTTGTTAAAAACGACTGCAATAGTGGAGTGTTAAATCAAGTTGATGAGTGAAGGGAGTCATCATGTAATGGAGTAAGCTGAGTGTGAAGAGCAGAGAAGGTTTCACAGTAATTCTAAAAAGTGATTGAATTTGTAGGGTAATTCATAACTTTTGGGGTACTAATATGCCATATTTGAGACTATGTGGAATTTAATTACAAAGGCTAGGAAATAATCTCTGTTAGTTACTGGTATGTGACATTCAATTTTGGCTCTCCCATACTTAAGAGAGGATTAAATGATTAAAAAGTTTAAATAAGTCATCATTATAAATTTTTTTTAAAAGAAAGATTTTAGCCTGGAAAAGGAAAAACTAAGGAATGGCTTGATTACCATCTCAAGTATTAGAATAGTTTTTGCCAGGGGGATTTGGATTAATTGTTCTTCATGTACTTCAAAGACTTAAGAGGAAATGGGCTTAAATTGAAGGAGTAATTTTAATGAATATGCAGAAGTTTCTTGGTCTTCAAAGTTGAGAAACATTTGAATGACTGCTAAAAGAGAATGTTGAATTTCTGACAATTTCAGTTATCTATTACCATGTAACAAATCACTCTCATATTTTTAATGGCTTCAAATGACAACCCTTTTATTGCTCATAGTTCTTTGGGTTAGTAATTCAAGGAAGAGGGACATATGCTTTGCTCTTGTGGTGTTAATTAGACTGGAGGATTTATCATGGCTTCCCTCACATATCTGCGGCTTCAGTGCTGGCTGTTTTCTGGGATATCTTGGTTCTTCTCCATGAGGTCCATTTGTCTCTTGGCCTCTCATCATTCATTAATCTAAATTGGGCTTCTTTTACATGATGGTTGGTTTCCAGGGAGCAAGAGTAGAAGCTGCCAGGGCCTCTTAAGGTCTAGGCCTGTAAGTCATGCATCATCACTTTTGCCCCATTTTTGGTTAAAGTAAGTCACCAGTGTAGCCCACATCCAAGGGAAAGGGACATGGACTCTACCTCTTGAAGGATAGAATGTCAAAGTCACACTGCATAAGGCTGTGCAGTATGATTGAAATTATTGTGACCAATTTTGGAAACAATTTACTGCACTGACCTTAGAGATTTTGAATGAGAAAACAGTCAATACGTGTTTACTGAATAGATAGTTTGGACATATGATTTACAAACTTAGCTGCATATTAGAGTCATCTGAAAGCTTTTTACAAGCAGAGACTCCTTAGGTACCATACATGTGAATCAATATCTCCTGGAGGTGTTGGCACATAAGAGATGCTGTGTCCTTTCATGTAGCTATCAGTAAAATGACCATGGGGTTAGGGGAAGGGGAGAAGACGAATCCAGATAGGTATAATATATAAGGCAGATTGGTAGGTGCCTTAAGATAGGCCTGCTGCTGGTCTCTTCTTGGTTTTAGCGTTTGGCTAAAACCCTCTGCCTTGCATGCTCTACCTTCTAGTCTGCCAAGTATAAGTTATATCTCATTCAGTTAGCACATCATCCAAGGAGTGTTTCCTGATGCCTCACTTTTTTCTTCTCATAGCTTCTAGCACTTTTTTCTTCATAGCATTTTTAGTTTATAATTAAATATTTGTTTGATTATTTGACTTATGTATAATAGACAAAATATGTGTGCTTTGCTAACATAGTGCCTGCCTCATAAAAGGTACTGAGTATTTGTTGAATGAATAAGTGGTTGATTGAATGCATGAATGAATGAAGCGATAGTGGAATTCAGTTTTAAAGGGTTATTAGGATTTTGGACAGGTGGAGGAAATGAATGAGGAATTCATAATTCTGAAGCAGAAAGTATGGATTATGTTGCTCATATAATTTCAGAAGATTGGAAGAACTGGTTTGGGAAAAGATGAAGGGTTTGGTTTTGTTGGTACGCTAAATTTGGGGTCTGGATACTTAGCAAGAATTTAGAAATGAGGTATTGGAACTGAAAGATGAGATCGATTCCAGATCTTTAGGTTTGGAGTTATCTGATTAAAGACTGTGGACTCTTATTCATTCAGTGAATACTTTTTGAACTTCCACTGCGTGCCAGACAACTATGTTGTAAGGAAGGTGAGCTGAAGTCTGACAGATAAGGGCCAGCTTCGTGAAAAGAGCTGTGGAGAATGTTCCAGGAACCACAAGTGTGTAGGCCTTAGGGCAATAAATAATTTATTATTTTGGGAGAACTAAAAGGAGACCACCAAAGGCTTAGAGTGAGCTGAAGGTAAGGGGAGAACTGTATGAGGTAAAGTGAGAAAGGTAGGCAAGGCCCACATTAAATGGGGCCTTTGTGGGCCATATAGGGAGTCTAGTCTTTATAGGACATTGTGGGAAACCACTGAAGGATTTACAGCAGAAGTGTAACAAGCAGAGTGTGTGTGTATTTTTAAATAAAAGGTTACCCTGACTACTGTGTAGAGAATAGAGTGGCAAAGTGGGGACCACTAAAGAGGAGTTTGCTGTAATTCTTGAGAAAGTGGCATACAAGGCAGAGTGTGGCAGTGGACATAGTGAGAACAGGATATTTGCAGGATATATGTAAAATGTAGAACCAATAGAATTCGCTTAGAGAAGAAAAGGAAGAATGGTTAGTACAGAGCATTTAGGGGGCATGTAGGGGGCAAAAGGAGGAACCAGGGAAGGACAGGAAAAAAGATGGTCTTCGAAGTCAAAGGGTGAGTCAGGCTACTGCACTTTTCGGTGGGAGCTGAAGGGGAAGAAGGAGCCTATAAGAGAGACTGAAGGAAGAATATGGATAGGTCATCAGTATGTGGCGCTGGTTGCAGGGAGGTCATGAAGGTTAAGGACTTAGGGAAAAGCCATGCATTTGGTCATCAGAAGATCATTGTTGATCTTGGAGAAAAGGCTTTCAATAGAGTGGAGTGGAGTTAATGAAAAAGTGTGTGATATGAAAGTGAAGCAAAATACTAGCTACTCTGTTGGGGGGAAGTTGGGAGATAGGGAGGCCTAGCACAGAGCTCACTTTTTGCAAACTTGCCCAGAGAAGTATGTGTGAGGACAGGTTTTTAAAAACTATATGAGCCATTTACTGAGTATCTGTATTCTATGCCAGTCACTGTGCTAGGAGCTATATGAAGACTATTTATCTTTGTCTTTAAACAGTTTGCCTAATAGTATAATGGCCTCTAAAATGAATTTCTAAATTCTAGGGATCTAGTTAAGTGGTAGAACTGGAATTTGAAACTTGGTCTGTTTTACTTAAAAGCCTTATCACCTCGCTTATTCTTTTCCCTCTTTTTCTGTTTAATGCTTTTTTATATTTTTCCATCTAATTTTCACAGTGATTCTATAAGGAACATATTAAAATGTCCATTTTGCTGTTGAGGAATCTGAGGCACAGATGAAACATTTAGTGCATGGTCACATAGCTAGTATATGGCACCAGCTGGACTCCTGATTGCAGTGATCTTTCTACTCGACCACCACCACTGCCTCTCAGAATAAGTGGACGGAACCCAGTTATTTGAGTAAAGTAGGTAAGGAGGTTTCTAGTTATCTTACAAAGTTGGAAGAGGATAGGGGTTAGAAGATTACTTAGACAAAGTAGAAAACAGTAATAGTTCCCATTTTTTGAGCACTCTGTGTTAAGGGTTTGCTTTGATTGTCTCATTTGCTGTTAATAAGATTCTGGATTTTGCTAGGATATTGCTTTTCAATATCAAGAGACCTGAGAAATGAAACTTAGTAATATCAAACTTGCTTGGGATCATGGAATAATATAATAGAATAGTTTGTGGGGAAGGATACAAAAAGCTAAGATTATTGATTGCTTACTATATGCCAGGTATTATACTAAGTGCTTTGCATACAGGAGGACATTTAATTTTCCCAGTGTCCCTCTTGCAAAGTAAGCACAGTTATCCTCAGTTTACAAAAGAGGAAACCAAGGCTCTGTCCAAGCTGGTAAGAGGCTTAACTGAGATGGGAACCAAGTCCCTCTGACTTTTAATAGCCTGCAACCTCACTGCTACTGTATGCTCTTCCCGTTTAAGCTTCATGGAAGAACCTTATCCTATTGCAGAGAAGATGGTGTCATCTAGCTCCAGTATTTCTCTGCTTTGGGTAATTCTGGAGTCAAAATGGCCTCCTTTTTTTTTTTTTTTTTAAGCTTTTTCTAAGTTTCTTTGTTGACCACACTTTGATGGGGACACAGTTCTTTTTTTAAATATATTAATACTGTCATCCAAGATGTTTTGTCTTCTTATTTTTGGTTTGGAAGACATTGCATCTCCTTGGAGGGACTTTACATATCTGCAAACATTGATTTTGTGTTGATTTTATTATCTTAATTTTATGGGTTAAGTTATGAAATTCCTCCAGCTCCCAACTTGTCAACCTCCCCTACCCCCCACCCCACCCCCCACCTCCACTGGATTTAAATTCAAATTCTGAGTCTGATTTTGGAATACTTAGCCTGGCTTCAATCCAGCTATCCAATTTAGCCATGGCTCTCTGGATTGCTAGTTGTTGTTATTATCGTGCCCACTTATATCTCAAATCAAATCCAGTTACTCACTGTACTTA
This sequence comes from Eidolon dupreanum, assembly GCA_028627145.1. NCBI lineage: Eukaryota > Metazoa > Chordata > Mammalia > Chiroptera > Pteropodidae > Eidolon > Eidolon dupreanum. The sequence goes on along the minus strand of CM053506.1, from coordinate 79,897,039 downwards.
TATGTCTTTGATTTTCTACTTGGTTGTCCTTGGTTTTGTTGTGTTTTTGGCTTTGAATGTCATTCTTCCTGTGAAGCCTCCTTGTCTGATCCCTCACTGGGAGTAATCATTTTCTCTTTTGGATCACATAGCAGAAGATTCTCTTTTATGTCTCCTTTATGACACAGTATACTTTCTGCCATATATTTCAATGGTTTGTGTACATGCCCTTATCTCCTGTTAGACCATAACCTTGTTGTGAACATCTGTCTGGTTGACCTTTGTATCTCTTCTAGTGTCTAGCTCTGTTCCCTGTACATAGTGGGCATTTTGATATCTGTTGTACGAATGAATGGATAAACAGAATTTTAGACTTAAGTTTCTGCTCATTTGTTTATATTTCTTTCCCAATCTTCACTTTTCTTCTTTCTTTTCCATTTCCTTTTCTTTTAAACTTGCTGTGCTTTCCTTTGCCCTGACTCACCAAACTTGTCTTCACTACTCCCTTTTCTTACTCAGATTTTGCTTCATTCTTTCCCCATTGGTAGTCATTGAGCAGGAGTGCCACATGCTGCTGGTCAGATTTTCTCCATCCTTTTGTGGTTCTGTTCTCTCCAGGAATCATATGACCAGCGTGATTGCGTTAAGATCTTAATAAAAAGACCATGTGTAAAGAACAGTCCTTAAGGTTTGTTTGTCTGTTGATTTCAAATGGGAAACTTTCTGATCCACATTTCAAGGGGAAAAAAAATCCTTGAGTACTTGGGAGGTTAGATCAAGGCATATATTCACACTGTAGGATGTAGGATGTTAGAGGCATCCTATTTGACCAAAGAAGTAATGCAGTAAGCCACAGAAGCTTCTGCGGTTAGTGTTGAATCACTGAATTTTTTCAACAGCTGGAAGAAACATTAGAGATTAGTGTAGTCCGACTCTCCTGTTTCCAAATATAAAAACAGACCCTAAGAAGCTAAATGACATGTCCGTAAAAACGGGGATATTCGTTGCCTAGCATTTACTCCCAACACTGAATGTGACTTGCGGGAACCACTAGCTCTTTGAAAGCAATGAAAGTTTTGCTTGAAGTGGAGTCTTTGGGTTTCTAAAACTGAAGGCTTTTTTGCAGTGCCGAAAAGTAGACTTAGGTTGGTAGGAGGTTGGATTAGGGACAGTGTTCACCAAAAAGGCCTTTTTAACAGTCCTGATTACTCTGGGTGGTTCCGTTCTGGGAATCTGCTCAGTAGGGACTGGCTGAGAGAAATCTGTTCCTTCTACATTTGAAAAGAGGCCAACGTTTAATAATAAAAACATATCTATATTTTTCTTGCTCTTTTTCCCAGCCCTTATATTCCAAGTTTTGTTTAAGGCTTAATTTTCTTATCTTGGCACTTTTTATGTGAAATTTTTATTGCTTACTCTAGGTCAGATGTTAGTATGAAGCATGGGAAATCCAGAAACTGTCTTGGAGGCCCATGATTGTTTTTCGTGCATTTTAGGTGACTCTTACCTGACTCACTGAAATTCTGTCCAGTGAACCAGTCATTGACAGTTATGGAAAGTTACCTGCCTGCTCTTGGCTAGGGAGCAGCAGTGTAAAGAGATAGCCCAGAACAGGAAGTCAAGTGCAAACAGGATGTGCTTGTCTTTACTGTTACTTGTATTGGCTATGTTTTGAAACTTGCTATGGTTAAAAAAAAAACTTCTAATATTTGAGCTCGGCTGAAGAAGTCTCTGTTTCTGGTTTTAAAAGGAGCAACTAGTCCTTTCATGGCCCGTGTCTTTATACAGCAGGAACACATCTTTCTTCTAGGGATCAGGTCATTTTTCCTGGGGCATCATGGTTTTTCCTAGCTTATACCATTATTGGTTCATATACATTCTAAAATGAAACCACTTAATTGACTGCTAATCTGTTACTTTTAGTAGCTATGGGATTCAAGCTGTGCTTGGCTATTTATTTTTTTAGTAGCAATAGAAAATCTTAGCCTAGAATTCACCAGCCTTTTAAATTACAGGTTCCTTTTGTTAGATTCTAGGATTTCTAATACATCTTTTGAGTGTTTTCTGAGCATGGTAGTTTACAAATTACCCTGGTTTTAGTCTTTGAATTGAAAATTTCCTTGAGTGTTGAAGGCTGGATCTATTTTTTAACTGCTGAACTGTTTTACCTTTCGGCAAGTTACTGGAGGAGAGATTAAATAAATAGTTTGTTTTGGGGGTCATTCAGCTGGTAAACAATTTTAGGAACCCCTATTTTCTGAACTCCCCTACCATTCCTCATTGCTTCCCATTGTGAAATCTGCTTTATTACGTTCATTAGGGGGCTGGATTGACTACAGAATAAATATCTATGGGGAAATAATCTGGGATCTTTGTGGATTATTCTAACTGCTTGAATTATTTCAGAACAGGTCCATTCTGATGGTCTCAAACCATAAGCTAATGAATATGGGACAGGAAAAGGTCGAGGTCTTGTTTGTTTTGCATCCTGTATGTATCCTTGCCACATTATAAAGACGGTCATCCTTCCACTTTGTAATTCTAGGAGCAAATGGTTGAAGTAGTAGCACATCTCATCAATGAGAAAAACGTTACTTCCTCATCAGCACAGGTGTCTGTTCTCAGGAAAAAAAAGAGTGGAAAATACGAGCCAGTTTGCACTTTGTTGTGGGATATATAGGCAAAGAATAAAACCTGAAGACCAGGTTAAGTGCATGTGTTCACAAAGAAAATATAATGAGAAAACAGGTTTTCTTTGTGGTACTGGGTGAACTAGAAATCTCCATTTCTGCTTCTTGGGATAGATACTGGTCATATCATCCTGGCAGGAGCAGAAAACATTTCAGAAAGTCAGCATAATTTTCAGATTAAGAACAAACATCAAACTAAGCCAAAGGTCTATGGGAGGAAAGGGGTGGATAGTCTGAATTCATCCTGGATTTATCACAAAATCCCATTTGACTTCAGTGCAGTGCAAGCACTTATGGAACACCAGGTAGGGGCCAGAGGTGTATGCGTTAATTCTTTGTATTTGGTAGGCAAGAAGGGTTGAGGAGCTAAAGGAGAGTCTAAACTAGGATTGCTGGAAAAGTAACAAAAACCTTAGCAGTGGGTATAAAGGGATAGAAATTTTATAGCCTAGGGCATAACACCTCTGACCACTTCTGAGAAGAATTCTTCAGGGATTATAAAATTGAGAGCTTTTGGGAGGGGCCTGGAGTTTAGTTCTTGGAGGATCTTTGGAAAACTAGATTGAATCTTATTAAAGGTATCAGCATATCTAACACAAAAAGGAAGATAGAGGATAGAGCAGATAAGTTTTGTCACATTAAAAAACCTTTATTTATAGCCAACTTTATTGAGCATCTGTTATGTGCTAGGCTTTAAATAACACCAGAATCTAGAGTCCTTGTTCATTCCACGCCACAGCACATTTGGCTATAGTAATTTGTGCAGTCCACTTTGGAAAGGTAAAATGCATAATTTTGATCCTAGACATAATTTTGTTCTGTAGTGCAGCCTTTTCCCAAGGCATAGGAGTGCCAGAAACCTCACCAAGTCGCTGACTTTGTGAACCATTTTTTATCCTAGTTAATCACTGTGATAACATCTCATAGAAGCAGCTTCTTCAGTCAGACGATCCAGAATAGCTTATCTGGTTAGTCTTGTTTCCTGCACAATAGTTTGAGGAGGATCAGAGTCTCTTTATTCTTGATGAGCCTTGTTATCAGTTTTGATGGAAGAAGGGTCCTGTGGTAATTAAACTGCAGGTCTGTTTATTCTGTTTTTAGCATTGTTAGGAGATTGTACTCTGAACTGCTTTCTTTCCTGATTGATTCACCCTTTGGGGCAAAATGCCTGGGCAGAAATTTAAATGTAGGTTTCTCTGCTGCAGTGTTCAATCTGTCATCTCTCCTAAACTTCACACTAAGAAGCAGCCATTTAATTGGTCAGACCCCGAGGGTGATATTTTGGCACAGCTCCATTGGTTAGAATTACTTTTCCTTGAACTTAATAGCAGATGCTGAGGTCCCTCTGCAGATACTTGTCATAGACTAGTTGAAACCAGGGAATTTCCAAGAACATTTATAACTCGTGATTATTAAGTATGTTTTTCAGTTGTTTACAACAGTTACCACTTTAGGAAAAGAGCTCATTTATTACTAGTGGAAAGTGAAATCTCTTCTTTTCTTCCCCTTTTTCATATTATCATTTTAACACTTTATGATCCAAGACTCTCTGCTGTTCTGTTTCATATATCCTTTTGTCATGTTTCTCCGTCCACCTTACTTGTGCTGTGCATGTCAGTAGTAACAGGCAAAGCTCTGCATGGACCTGGGTATATCTGGTAGAGATCTGTCACTTTGATATCTAGCATCTCTTTTCTCTGTTATGTTGCTTCTCTATTTATTGTTTTCATTTTTCTTTGTACTCTTTGCAATTCTCATCACATTACTATTCCAAACCCAAATTCCCTGGAGGGCATTGAAGCCTCTGTGCCTTGTGATGAAGGGAAGGGATGGAAGTGAGGGTCTTGCTCGTCTTCAAGGCTCTTCCTTTCTGGTTTTCTAATGCTATAATATTTTTCTATTATTTAAAAAGTCAGTTTGTTACTATTCTTGTTTTTCAAATAATTTTAGCAGACACTTAAAAATTATCTTCAGCATGTGTGAGGTGGGCATATTACTAGTAGACTTTTCCTTACAGGTATTTATGTGGTTATATGGGCTAAAAGCCCTTAATTTGCTGATCACCCTGGAATCACGACTGTGGAATTTTCAAGCATGAATTTCTGCCTCCTTCCTCCCTTTTTAAAGCTCTAGTGCTGTTAACATTAGCAATACTTCAAATACCTGGTGATCGCATTTACTTGGCACTAAGGCTGGGGCTAAAGCTATAAAATAGACTCGTTCTTGTTTCCTGTTTCACTTTCCACCCCCTAACCATGGGAGAAGAATACTTTAAAAAGAATTACACGAATTCTTAGGTGATCGATTAAATACAGTGCTGCTGGAATACTCATCCCCTCAGAGTGTAATCACCATACAATGCAGGGATTTTGCCTCGTTTTGTTTCTCGATGAATCCCCAGTGACTAGAGAGGGCTTGCTAGACAGTAGCGCTAAATAGATAATCAGATGAATGAGTGAAAGTTGGAGAGGTGTGTTATAGGGAGGTGTACGAGATGCCATGAGAACACAGACAGGGTCACATTTCCCTGAGGAAAGAACTGCTGCATGTGTGAGCTAAGGTGGGAACAGTGGTTGAGAAAAAGGTTGAGAAAATAGCTTGAGAGAGGTTCCTAAAGACAAACTAAGCTTGGCATTTGAGGGAATAAAAAAATAGGGTAGCTGGGGCTGAGAGAAAGAGAGGCCCTGAGCCCTAAGAGTTTATTTCATTATATAATGGTTACCAGTGAAAAACTTTTAAAAGGAGAGTAATAGAGCATTGGTTGTAGTTGACGTAATTAAGTCATAAACCCCTACTCAGCTGGAACAAAGCTAGGCAAGAATAGAAACTGAAACACACCTTAAATATTAAGGACTTTTCTTTAGAAAGTCGGGAGCTATCTATAGCACTAGTACCCTAGTACAGTTGTAGTAAGAAAGAAATTGAGAGAACTTATTGGATGTATAAATTAAAATTCTGGATGGTTATTCTGTCTGTTGCATCTTTTACAAGGTCCTCAAGTGTTGAAAGGTTGGCTTGGTGGGTAGGTACCCCTTTTGGTGTCCCTAGAAGGGAGTTGAAACTAGTATTAAATACTTCTTCCCTGCTGGCCACTTCAGGTGATTTCCGTTGTCTTTTCCACAGTCCATTAACCTTGCTTTCCTAGAGCCTGGGCCCTTGAATTACTAGTGCTAATGGTAGGGAGTTCGGATGGTGAAAGATGATCCCTTCTTTCTGTAGGACTACAAATTAATCAAAGAACTTGGACTTATATCCCATCACCCTCTAGCTGTGTGACCCTGGTCCAGTTGCCCAACCCTCAGGGCCCAGCCTCTTCATTTACAAAATGAGTATTTTAATTCTGATTTTTGAAAGATTATTGTATTAAATGAGACAATAGATGGAAATGATAACAACTCACCTGGCAGGCTAGATGTTTTGTAATGTTTTTCTTTTTTCTTAAAAGATAAAATCTTCCAGGACCCTTGAGTCTGAATAACGCCTACAATTTTCTTCTTGTCTACTGCCTGAAATAACAGCACAGGAGCTAAAGCTTTGATCATTTATGTTAAAATATGACTTGGGAATTGGAGGAGAGAGGAGACCAAGCCCCAGGCCTAATGTCTTTGAAGTCTTTGCCACCTCAGAGTGAATTGAAGTTCTGGAAGCTGGTTTGGAGAAAGGCAGACATTTAACGTTAGTCCCATGCCTCATGATAATGCCTACCATTTACTGAATGTCTAGTATTGCTTTCTCTTTCTGTAAGATTGAAAGCCCAGTAACTTGCCTAGTACTTGCTTTATATCTTGATGGTAAAGTTATGCTCTGTCTTTATACTGAGCAGTTTACTTTGTATCTAGCCAGAGAGGTTAGGTAAGTTCATTCCAGTTATACTGAAGTTCAGAGAGGCAAATTTCTCAAGCTCATTCAGTTACTGTGTCTTAGAACCAGGATTTAAGGTCAGGTCTGACTGAGTCTAAAAACAAAATAAAACATATTTGGGAACTTTTTTTTTTAACTGTTCTGTTTTCTAAAAAATTAGCCCTAAAATAAAATTCTTATCTAGGAAATAAACATTATCCATTACCCACATCCGAAGGACTGCTTTGGAGGATGGAAAATGTCTATTAGGTTTTAAGACCTTCGGAAATGTTTTCCTCTGCTCTGTTCCAGCCTTGTGAAATATCCCTTGTTTATGTCCAGCCCATATACCATTTCACCAGGGCTGTTGTTCTCATTCAGTCCTTGGGTTCTAAAGTTCCACATTATACTTGTCTTTTCTGTGACTTAGGCGTTCTGAATTCTTTATTCTGAAATAAATACCTCAGAAATAATCTGAGTGTCACAGAGAACATGCTTCATTGTTCCACACCCAGCAAATGAGACCAGCCTGTAATATGGTTTACTCTGTGGGTTGTTTACTACAAGCACAACAGTTGCCCTATTTGATGCTCATTGTGTTGTCACCAGCATTTTAAACCTTCTCTTTCTGAGGTAGACACTCAGGCAAGTTTACTGGAAAATTCCAGTTAAGATTCTGAGATTCTGTTTTAAATTAAACAGTGTTGAGGGAGGTCAAGTTTTCTTTTCAGACTAACTTATTTTTAAAAGTAAGCAGCCTTCCAAGCTGAGAGATGAATTTAAATTTCAGGTGAGTTCTCAGGGTAACAGTTGAGTCTGTATTGTCTGGATGATGTGATCAGTTGTGCCAGGCCCCCCACTCAACCTAGTCCCTTGAGGGTGGTAGGACACTCAAGCTTTGGATGACCAGAGAGAAACAGGGTTTTGGACTTTCCAGCCAATAGTCAGTCACTGTTGAACATCTAGGCTGTTGCCAGAATTGTAACTTACAGCTTAATGATTATTTTAATGTGCTATTTATGGAGCACTTACTATAAGTTAGGCACTTTTATGTATTTTATTTTTCATCCCTACAATTACCTTCCAACAGGGGAGGTATTTTTTACACAGATGAAGAAACAGATTCAAAAAGCTTAGGTAACCTGCCCTAGGTTAGCTACCCTTTGTTTTTAATAAAAGACTTTTTAATAGTCACTTTTTGTCACTATAAATACTGATAAAATGCTTTGAGTCCTAAGGAGAGATAACTTGCCTCATCAGCTGTATTGATAAAACACGAGTGTTCCTTTGGCCTCAGTTCATTCCACAGATTATCTAGATGCCTACTATGAAGTGGCATTGTGAGTAGTTGATGTGGATAAAAAAGTGAAGACAGATAAGGTTCCTGCTGTAAACAGGCAAATAAATGTAATTATAGATTATGACAGTTCTCATGAAGGAAACTGAAAAGGCCATGAGAGAGTTTATGTAACTGAGGAGGACTCCTCTAAATGGGTAATTTTTGAGTTGAGACCAGAAGGATGAGAAAGAGTAGTAAGTAGTGGCAGGAAGACCAAGTGCAGAGACCCTGAGGCAGTTGAGCTTGAAAAACTGAAGGTTACCATGGCTTAAATGGTGAAGAAAATAGCATCACGTGAATTGGAGAAGCAAGCAAGGGCCGATTGCACATGCAGGGTCTTTACTCATGTAAGGAGTTGTAATTTTTATTCAAAAATGCAATTGGAGTCCATTAAAGAGCTTTAAGTGCATGTGTTTTGGGGGGAGGAGGGAAGTGGGTGATGCTTTGTGGAGAAAGAATTGGAGAGGGGCAGGAACTGAAGCTGGGAAACTAGTTAGGAGACTGTTCTTTCATCTAAGAAGCCATTCTAGACCCTGGAAATACAGTAGAGCACAAAATCCCTGCCCTCATGGAATTTTAATTCTAGTTAGGAGAGGCAGTTAAATAAGTAAATAATATTAGCTAGTACTAAGTGTTATGCATGAGATTAGAAAAGTGACATTGAAACTGAGGGATAAATGACAAGAAGGAGCCAAGTGTCTGATATTTTGGAGAGAAGAGTCTGGGTGGAAGAAACACAGCAAATTCAAAGAGCCTAAGGAGGGAAATGTAATAGATGAGAGATGGTGATTTAGACCACTGTCGGGGGTAGAGGAGATACAGATGGGAATTTAGGACTATTCAGATTAAGAATGGTATTTAAAGCCACTGACTGGGTCTCTTCCAGAGAGAGAGTGGGATGGAGAGGGTGACGAAGACAGCCTAGGCACTCCCAACATTTAAGAACAGAGGGAAGGGGAAGAACCAGCAAAGAAGCTTTGAGGTAGGAGGGAAACCAACGGTGCAGAGTTCTGGAGGCTTAGAGATGATCAGAGGGGAGAGTGTTTGTTTCTAGGAGGAGGGAAGAAGGGTCACCATGTCCAGCACTACTGAGAGGTTGAGTAAGGTGAAAATAGAGAAGTTTCACTTGGACCTGACCACTTGGAATTCCTTGGTGATCTTGCAAAGAAGAGATTAGGTGGAAGGTTAGGATAAGCTGGACACTGGACGTGAGAAGGTTGAAGAGTGAATTAGAGGTTGAGGAAATGGAGTCAAATATTTGAAGAAGTTTTGATGTACAGGAGAGCAGAGAAAAGGGCCTTTACTGAGGAGTGGGAGACATGGGGTTAGAATGTTTTTTTTTTTAATTGCTTTTTACAAATTACAACTATTCTCTTAGATGCTTTTTAAAACTCATATAAACTTTTAATTAAAATATAACTAGAGAAGTACATGTAAGTGTATGGTTTGATGAACTTTTACAAACTCAACATCTGTATAATCAGCACTCAGCTTAAGAAACAGCATTACCAGAAGCTCCCTTGTGCCCCTTCCATTTACTCTCCTGCCCTCGAGGATAACTACTATCATGATTTCTAACACCAGAGATTAGTTTGCCTGTGTTTAAATTTTATATTAATGGAATCATTTAGTATATATTCATTTGTGCCAGTTTTCTTCCACTCAGCATTATAAGATTTATCTGTACTGTTGCATATATTAGTAGTTTGTTTATTCTCATTGCTTTATTAACATACTATAATATATTTCTCCATTCTCCTGTTGATGGACTTTGGATTGTTTCCAGCTTGGAGCTATTACAATAGTACTGCTCTGAACATTCTTGTATACTTATTTTAGTGAATATATTTCTGTTGAGTATATACCTCAAAATGATGTGTGTGTATACATGTGCATGTATTTCCAAAGTGGTTTTACCAGTTTACACTTCTGCCAGCAGTGTTAGAGTTTCAGTTGCTCTATATCCTTGTCAACACTTGCTAGTATCTGTCTTTTCCCTTGTAGCCATTCCAGTGGGTATTTGGTGTGTAACACTTTGTGGTTGTAATTTCTACTTCTCTATGACAAGGAAGATTTTTTAAACTCCGGGAAATTCTGTAGCATACCTGCATGCTGATGGGGAAGCCCCAGTAGAGATGGGAAGCAACAACTCAGAAGGGAATGGGCTGCAGGATAGACAGACTGATTTTCTTCTTTGGGTGGAATCGGGAACATTTTTATCTTGTAGGCTTCAAGGTCTTTGTGACTTTGTTCAAACCCTGTTAACTATGACCTTTAGCAAGTTTTATAACTTCTCTGAACCTTGGTTTTCTTACCTGAAGATAGGAAGAACTAATCTGCCTTCCCAGAATTATTGTGAGGATTACATGAGATAACATTAAGTAGTACCTAGCTCAGAGCCTGGCAGATAAGCATTTTTCCAATGGATGGCTACTTTCTTCTTTACTATTTAATATATGTAATTTCTTATCAGTTATTTCAAAGAAGCATAGCTAAGCCATATTGATAGGCTCTTCATAACATTTTCTTTCAAAGCTATTGAAATTGCACTTTAATTGCTTTTTAAAGATAATATACAAGATGAAGCAAATCCCATTCTGTATTAATGATCCACATGTGGGGTACTTTTCTTTATGTACTTACAGCATAGATACTTTTAATAGTTCCAGGAATATAGTAGTGACAATAGGCAAACCACTCTCAATAAACTGGAGATGATTCTGTAAGGCGTGCCATCTAGCCATTTTCTGATTTGCTATGTCAGAAAGGTACTTCATTGAAGATTGAGGGCTTTTTAATTAGGTATTTTTAAAGGATTTTTATAAAATCTTATACCATAGGTTCACCAAAATGTTGCTCTCTTGCATACGTGTAAAGCCTGTTGTTGCACAAGTACCTTGGTACACAGACCGGTTAATTAAAATTGCAGTAGATTGGATGAGAACTTTGGAGACTTGATTTTACTGCCTTAGATTTTGTTGCAAGGCGGTTTTGGAGTTGCACTAATTCTACTACAGCACTGACATTCTGATTCTTCTACTCCATGGGTCCATTCTGACCCCTTCTCTCCTCCATGGGAAAGCCCACGACAACCACTGATCCACTTAAAATTATTTGACTTGGGCAGGTAAACAAGAGAAGTGACTGTGGAGAGAAATCACATTATCTTCCCTCTTTCCTCTAACTCTGACTGTGCTCACCCTACCTGGGATAGGACATTTATCTTACCCTGTGGTTAACACTAATTTTCTTGTTCAGCAGGGCTCAGTCTCCCAAGAAATACCAGCATACTTATCAAGCTGACACAATCCCATGTGCTAGCTAGCCATTCTTGCCTCATCCCCTGGGGTACTTCCATGGGGAATAGTAAATTTTCTTGTTCACCCCAGCCCTACATCCCCCATCCTTCTTCCCGTTAGGTAAAGTGGAAGAGGAGAGCCTAGCAGGTTTCCAACAAACTCAGTAGGAGAGCAGTCAGAGGCTGTATTTGAGGATTAAATCACCAAGCCCATTTTTTCTGAAGAAGGTATGGGGAACTGGAGAAGGAATTTTCAAGCCCTGGGTAAAGATCTGATAGTTTTCTTTCAAGATCAGAAGGAGGGTTGCAGATTGGAGAGGGACCCTTTTCTTTCACTCCCTGAAATAACCCTGAATATAGTTGTTATTTAGGCTTAGGGCTTTCCAGTTTAGCAAGAGAGTACTTTTAACAGACCACATTAGGAAATATGTCTTTTTTGTATTTAATATGTCAAAAAGACTAAAAGCCTAGTGTTTTGACTTTAGTGAACCTGTTCTGTTAGAGTGAGCAAGTCTAAGGTATTTTAGCAGTGGAGTCTTTCCACTTAGCCCCTTCTCTGCATGTACATATCCCCAGGGTAAGACTGTTCTCACCTACATATGGGGCCTATGGAATAACAATGGCAAATTTCAAGTCTTTCACAGAGCCAAGTCCTCCTACAAGTAGCCAAATACTCGAACGGGCCAACAGCTTTTCTTTCAGAGCTGTTCAGAGGGCCAGTTAAGATTAGAACCAAAGATGAGAGAATTAAAACAGTGCTGAGAAAGATAGGTTCTCTTTACTTCCAGCTAAGGAGGACCTTTCTTTGCTCTAGTATCAAGATGGCCTAGTTGAGCTATGCTATAGCACCTTACTGGGCCTCAGATCCCCTGGGAGCAAGGACCTTATCAGAATCACTTTTGGTATCCCCAGCACCCAGCACATAGTTGGTGCTTCCTGAGTGCTCGTAAATCATATGCGTTGAAACAGTATACAGCTGACCAGCTTTCCAGTTTTTTCCTACTGATTGTGCCTTACCAACTAACTAGGTCTACCCATTACGTGGCAAGGGCCTTGTCTCTCAGGAAAAAATTGCAACACGTAGATTCCTAGTGTGGAAAAAAAGTTTATTTTCTTCTTATGGTTAAAGTACATTTCACCCTTTCTTTTTTATTTCATTCTTTCACCTTTCGCTGCTAATATGAAAAACTTATCTTTGGTTACATCTGCCTTCACCTCTGTTCCACTCTGGTGGAAGAGGTGACTTCTGTCTTGATCAGGAGTAAGCAGTTCACTGGCATCTGATCTCTTGGTCTTTTTTCTTTCTCCTCCTGGCCCTTATTTTCACCATTTATTGCCTTCCCCTACCCTCTTCTAGTCTTTGGGAGTTTCCCTCTGCAGTCTGTGGATATGTCTACATTTACCTTAGTGACCTGGGTCCTCTTAACTACTGCCTTCTCTCTTCTCTTCACAGTCAAAAGTTTCTTGAAAGAATAATTTGCTCTTAGAGTCTGGCAAATCCTCACTTCTCATTTACTTTCCAACCAGTGGTTATCGATCACCTTCATTCTTCCTAAACTGCTCAGGCAAAGAGCACAGTCACATATTCCTAAAACTAGATCCATTGGGAAGTTTGCATTTTTTATTATATTCTACTCTCTGGGACCTTAGACAGTGTTGGTTAATTTCTTCTTGAAACTCAAAATGCTCTTCCATTTTTCCCATTTCTTCCTTTCTCTGTTCTGCTGGCTGGTTTTCCTCTGTTTGCCCTTTAGATCAGGTGTTCCCAAGGTTCACCCAGATCCGCTGTTTGCTTTTTGCCTATACCTTCCCAGAGAAATTGAAGTTAAAATACTGTTATAATGCTAGTAGCAAGAAATAACGTTTATTTAGTACTTCACAGCTCAGAGAATGTCCAGATGAGTAAAATGAAGTACAGAAAAGTTATGACTTGTTTGGAGTGGGTTGCACAGTCCATAAGTAGTAAAGCAGGGCTTCGGACCCAGGTCTTCTTATTCCAGATCCTATGTTCTTTGTACTATTACACTCTATCTCAGATGTTTCTATGAATAGGCGATTTCAAGAATTACAGAATCCCTCCTTCAGAGAGCTACTACTCCACTGTTGTCTCCCTTCTCTTGCCAACAAAGAACTCATTTAATTAACTGCTCTTTACTTCATTATTCCATGTGAACCATTAATTGCAAGTAAGGCAGATTAGATCCCTGTCTTCTGGGAACTGAGAGTCTTCAGACAAGTAATAGTGAGTCAGAAAGAAATGTTTTTGATGTGTAGGAAATGGAATGAATGTGGGCTTAGTTAAAATTTATATATTGTATGTGATTCATTCATTTGGTAGTCCTTGTTTTCACCTATCTGCTGGGCAATATATGACTGTCATGGTCCTTCTTATGGGCTCACAGGCAAGTGAGGGAGCCAGGCATTAGTTGGACCCACTTACAGAAGTGAATGAATTATATCACAGGTGTATTGGAGACCTGTTGGGAAGCTAAAAAGACCCTAGAGTTAACAGAGGCCTAAGGTTATAGCTGTGTGAACCAGGAAGTTCCTCTGCTGGGCCTCTTTCTTTTCCTCTATAAAATGACCAAGGTTGAGTCTGTTGGCTTCTTCTTAGTTCCTTCTAGCTTATCACATTTTTGAACTAGGATTTAACAAAGGCACTTTGAATGAGTCAGGAGGCAGAGCAGAAAGTACCATTCTTTTGTGTGAACTGATTATTGAGTAATAATACTAAATATTCCATTTATTATCTCTGTGAACAGGGTTCAGGCTTAAAATGTCCATATTGACTACTTTGGTTTATTAAGAAGCACACACTCTAACTTTATTATAGTAGTCCTTGGTGTTTTAGTGGACTGTTGTGCAAGCTTTAGGTTATTCTGACATTTGAGGGATTGGATGCTCTTTGTCCTGTGATCTTAAAAAATCATCAATCCTCTTGTCCCTAGTACATGTATTTGATATGTAAGATGAGAATAATAGTCTACAACTTCTTAATGAACTGACAGGAGCACTGATTAAGCAAGGAAGGAAATGTTTTTTGAGCATCTACTATGTACACGATGCTGGATAGGGTACAGTACAGACATGAATAGTCCCTGCCCTCAAGGAACATATGGTTTAGTGGTAGAAAACAAAGGGTGTACATATCTGTGCAACAAACTTAATATGTGGTGTGATGGAAGCTTATGTAGGATTGCAGGTGCAAGTGTCAGGATAGTTAGTTCTGTTGGCTAGTGGGAGGGGAAACCAAGGGAGGTGGCAGCATAGTATAGGGAGAAGAACATCGGGTTTAGAGTCAGAAGACCTGGGTTTTTAGAATCTCAGTTCTCTATTTATTAGCTGTGTGACCTTGCCTTCTTGGAGCCTGGGTGGCCTCATCTAGATAAAGGAAATAATACCTCCTCACATGGCCATTGTGAGTATAGAATTATACACATAAGTGTGTGTGCATGTCCTTTCTATCTGAGCTCTAGGGGCAAGGTTATGTTTTTGAATAAAGTGGGTGTTAGGCCACTTGTAATTGCTATGGCAAAAGATTTTATTGAAGTTAGATCTCAGATTAAACCCAAGCAGGAATTAGCAACCTTTCAAAGGCGGTATGCCAGCTTGGCAGCCCATTCTGTCGTGGCAGATCAAATGTCTGTATTTACCTCTTATGTGCAAAGTCATCTTTGGTGGTGGAGGAAGGAGGTGTCAAGAAATCTGTGGCCCCTAAAAACATATCTTCACCTCTACTCTGTGGATTGAGTTTCCCTGCTCCCTTGTGCCCTCAGAAATGGGAGCACAGTAGAAGTGTGTCTTAACTCTAACCTTTTCCCTTTTCCTCCCTTGCACCAGATTTTATCATGTGGGCAACTTGCTGCAACTGGTTCTGCCTGGATGGACAGCCTGAGGAGGCCCCACCACCCCAGGGAGCCAGGACGCAGGCCTATTCCAATCCTGGGTACAGCTCCTTCCCTTCTCCAACAGGTTCTGAACCAAGCTGCAAGTCCTGTGGAGCCCACTTTGCAAACATGGCCAGAAAGGTGAGTGTTGACTTCTCGGCCTGCTACAACCTCAGGCTCTTGGGCCAGCATGCTGACCTTTCTATAATGCCTGCTGCCTTGCCTTTGTCTATGCAATGCTGGTAACCTAGACCCGTTCTTTTCACAAAAGTATTAAAGAAAAACTAATCAAACAAAACCAAAGCGTCTCAGCATAGATTTTGAGCCAGCTAGACTTGAATTCAGATTGACACTTTCGAGCTGTATGACTTAACCTTTCTTGAGATTCATTTTCCCCATTTATAAAATGAGGATGTCATAGCTATATCCATCTCATGGAGTTGTGAGAATAAAATGATATAAGCTACGAAGGGTGCCCAGTACAATGCTTAGAATGTAGCAGTCACTCGATGTTATTTTCTTCATTAGCTGCCATCATAAAAAGCCTGGCTACAGACTAAGTTGTTCTTTTTATTGAAAGCAGTGTCAAGGACGTCTGGGGTACATCAAGACCCTAATAACACAACCACTGAGTTTATTTACTGTAGCGATTTTATTTGAAATGTGTTGTAGCCATGTGCTCCAGATTAGCAAGCAGGAAGTAAAACTGTTGGCTAGGTAATGGTCTATGGGTGTGGGCTTTCCCTCTGTCAGCGCTCAGAGGCAGTGTGTTTTCTGTGGTCAGGCATGACTGGGGCTGACAGTCAACCCTGACCTGGAGAAAGAACTGCATTCTATAACTCCTGCATTCTGTATTCTACAGAACAAGAGGTTTATAGCCTAGAATGTGATGTTAAAATGGTGATAATGGGAAATTTGAGAGGAAAAAAATCCTTTTTAAACTATCTGCTATATGCCAGGGACTGTTTTAAGCAATTTAGATTTTTTTGTTTCATTTAATTCTCACAATGACTCTATGGATGTAAGTTTTAGGGTTCTTAAACTCCCATTTTACATATGAGAAACTAAGTCTTAGAATTTAAGTTTAAAAGAAACTGTGTGTGTGAAATTCCTGACAAATAGCACAAGAGACATTAAAATACTCATTCTCTTCCCTCTACTTAGGTAGCTCTCTGAGATTACATAGTTATTAAATGGCAGAGCCAGGATTTAAACCCAAGTCTTTGACTCTCAAGCTGTCTCCCAGAAGACATTCGACATGTCAGAAATTCTGCAGCTCGAAGTGTTGACCACCTCTCTTTTTGTACCTGTAAGGTGATGGAGGTTTGGCATTTTGCCTTGTAGGTTGTATTTTGCCTACACTTCACTGTAATGCAACGAAGGTGGGCACATAGCAGAGCTTTGTTGTGATATGTGTGGCTGCCCCAGGCATTGTGAGAACTCAACCAGAGCGGCTGCTGCAGGCAGCCAGGGAGCTGTGACTTGATGGGCAGTGATACCCCTCCTTTGAGACACTGAAATGTTGAGTTAATGGTTTGAGACTGAAGGGAAGAATGGAAGGAACTTGGAACGGGGTCTTCTCAGTGATGGAGATGTTGGGGTGGAGGCAGGATCTGAGATGAGATGGAAGGAGGGCTTTGGGTACTTGTCACATGCCTGGCACTGCGTTTGGCCTATCAAATGCATTATCTCATTGAACCCTTACAACAGCCTATGAAATATGTACCATTATTTGTTCCTATTTTACAGATAAAGAAATTTTTCTCTTTATCTAAGGTACTAGATTCAAGGATTCCTCAGGTACATCAGGAGTCTGTTTGATAGCCAAAGATCTTGCTGTTTTCATTGTATTACATTGTGGGAAATGGTAGAAACAGCTGCTGGTAGAAGTGACAAAGTAATTGATAAGAATAGGGAAAACTTTTAAATGAGGCAGCATGAATTTGCAATATATTTGCTTGAACCTCTTTTTTTTTAACTTGGTGACTAACTATTGTTATTCAATAATTAAATTATTACAGTTATGTAAGTATACAACTTACAGAGTCAAAGTGTTCAACAGAGTTAGTTGCAAACAATAGAATCCCACTTCTCACTTTGCTCTCCTCAGAGGCAACTGCATTTACTTCTTTTGGATGATTTTTGTTGTTGTTGTTATGTCCACATTACTGATACACACACACACACACACACACACACACACACACAACCCTTGAACAATGTGGGGGTTCGGGACACTGACACCCTGTGCAGTCGTAAATCTGTGTATAACTTGTAACTCCCCCAGAACTTAACTACAGTTCCACAGTACCCACAGGGGATTGTGACTTTCCCCTGCTTTTAAATGTCAGCTATATTCTCAGAGTGGAAATGAGGAAAGAGCAAAGAGGGCAATGATGGTGATGATGGTGATCCAGGCCTGGAGATCAGCACATCAAGCATGTTGAAACTTGGGAGAACTAGGGCATATAAGCAAGTTCTTGACATTTCTCAGCCAGAAGAGAGAACAGAAATGAGGATGGAAATGCCCTGAGAGAAAAGAAAATGATGGTTAGGAAAGGATGGGAAGATGCTTTATTTTTTTTTTTATAGTGGTTATCACTGCCTGGCATAAATATGTTGTGGATTGCCTGTCTTCTGATGGTACATAGGAACAGGGATTTTGTCAGTTTTGTTCATAACTTTTTTCTCCAGTGCTTAGAACAGTGACCGACACATAGTAGGTAGGCAATAAAATTTTTTAAATAAAATGAATGAATGAATGAATGAATGGACAGTCGAGTTGAGAACAAGTTGAAAAAGAGGAAGTATGCCCAAGAGTTTTTATTTTTATTACTTTATGGTGGATGACTCTATGCTGGAAATTTTCCTTGAGAGCCCAGTTCTGTACCAGCAGCATGCTAGCAGCTAGAGGTTCTAGCTTTGTGGAGACAGAGCTGAGGAAGGCCTAGGCCTTTCCTTCTGGGAGCTTACTATCTGGTTAAGGAGGCCCACATTTGCAAAGAACTAGTAACAGCTGCATAAGTTAAGTACTGAGGAATCTGGCATTACTGGTAAATTGATAATTCTAGCTGGATAAAGGAAGATTTATTTGCAAAGCAGTGGCTGAAGTAAAGTCACCACCAGGTTTAGGGTAAGTGTAAGATGTATTTGGGAACTCTTGAGTGGCCTGTTTGGCCAGAGTGCAGGGTACTTTGGAAGTTAAGGTAGAACAAAGTTGAGATCAGGTGGTGAAGAGCCATGACTGCCATAGTAAGGAGCTTATAGCCCCCAGACAACAAGGAGCCATCAGAAAGATTTTGAACACAGGAACGACCTGATCAGTCCTGTTTCAGGTAGTAGATGTGGCTTAGTTAGTGGTAAGCATAGCGCTTAGGAAGCTCTTACACACCTGGTGAGAAGTTATTAGAGCCCGGTTTAGGGTGGTGGCTGAGACTGATTGATGTAGCTGCCATTTAGTGAGCATCTCTTTGTGTCAGACTCTGTGAAGTACTTGTTGTTAACCCATTTTACAGATGGAAAATATGAGACTCAAAGACACAAAGATACTTAGCTACTAAGATAGAAGGGTACGCAACCTATGAAGACAGGTGAAGTTAGGGGAAGGTTAAAAGATGATTGGATATTGGCCTGAGTGCCTAGGAACATGGGAAATGATTGAAATAAGAAACTGTTTTTCCTATTCATTAGAAAATAAATTATTAACTGTCTACCATGTGCCAGGTATTGCCTGGGCTAGGAAGGCAGAGATGAAGTAAGTTATCCCTGTTAGTAGGGAGCTTGCAGTCTAGTAGGAAGGTGAGGACAAATATATAGCCATCCAAAGAGACAAGACGAAATCTTCTGTGGCAAGAAGAGCTTTCTTGGTGGGGCAGGTGGTCAGGGGAGACAAGTTTCAGTTTGGATGGTAAAAGATGGTTATCGATAAAATATTTTCTTGCTACAAAAGTAAGAAATAATTTTGTGTAGTTCACAATGAGTTTTGTGAATATTAAGGATGTTTTCCCCATTATAAATTTTCATTTGTAATTTCATGCTTAAGTGGATCAGCATTCTTATCATAAGTGTTTGGCATTTAATTAACAGCCACAGGCTTTTAAAATGTCTTTTCTATTGAATTGTACACCTGAAACTTAACTGGACTTCATTAACTAGTCACCATAATAAAACTCAATCAATCAATCAATCAATCAATCAAATAAATAAATAAATAAATAAATAAATGTCTTTTTTAGGAGTGGTTGAATTGCTATGATTACATGGATCCTACTATCTTATTTTCTTTATTGTGATCAGTATTTTCTGAATGCTCATTTGGTGCAAAGCACAGATAACATTTAAGACTTTACAGAGAGCACACAAAGATTTAGCCTTTGCCTTCCTAGAGTTTCCAGTGTTGGAGAGAAATGGCAGGCTATAATTTTGCCACAAGCTGAATATCCCATCTGTTTTGGTAAAACCTACATGTGGTTTAATAGCAACCCTGACAATTTTGGAGGGAGTTTGGGACCCAGTCTTTTTAGTTGGACCAGTTTGAGGAAAAGGAGGAAGAGGAGGAGGTTGTTAGGAAACATGAAAGAGATACTCACATCTCAAGAGTGGAAAGAGAGGAAGTGGTTCCTAGGTACTGGCAAAAGCTCAGAGATGAGGCAAAGGGGAAAGAGAAAAAAGAAGACTGTAACCTTTTTGTGAGCATACCCACCTATGCTAAGGTGTTATATACATTATCTCATGTGATACTACCATTAGTCCTTAGAGGTAGGCTGACCACCTGGTAAGGAATCTGATGCTCTGGGAGGTTATCTGTTTTGTACGAGTTCCCTTAACTAGGAATTAATCCTGGTTTTGTCACTCTTCTGGCTGCCCTTTTTCCTCTTAGTGGGCTATAGGAAGGAATAACTATAGGAAGGATGGTGAGGCGAAAGGGCTGACAGGGTGTGAAAATGGGCCCAGCCTGTGCCAGGGAATATGGATGGGGAGGGGGTAGGAATAAGAGAAGGGCATATTAGCAAATGAGAGCAACCCACATAGCATCCCTGACTGGTGATGCTTGCCTGAGGTGCTACTATCAACTTTTTTGATGCCGGATGTTTGTGTGTCTCTTGGCATTTATGCAGGCACATTGGCTTCGCTAATTCATCTTTCATGCTACGTTGTTACTCAGTTGGTTTGCACCATTTGCTAGAATTTATACATGCGTGATTCCTTTGCTTACTCTGCCCACATTTGTTGATAGTCATTTTTTCATTTTCCTTTGTTCTCTCCTGCCTCTGAAAACGGATTTAGCCTCCAGCACTTTCTCCTTTAGGATATATTTCAGATGCAAGCTGACTTCAGAGTCTCTTGGGAAGTGGAGGAGATCACAGACATAGAAACTGGGTTGCTGTCTTTGCATTCTGATCTTGCACCCAGTGAGTCACACACATTTGAGGAAAGAATAGAGAGTTGTTTAGATCTGGCTGATTGAGCAACTCAGTTTTTTAGTTGTGTCAAGCTAGGTCTTGTCAAAGTGCATTGACTTAAGTAATGTTCCATGTCAGGACCTACAGCTTTATGACATTGAAGCCTCTTCATTTCACTATCAGTTATCCTAAACACATTTCATTTCCCAATAGAAAAGCTTTAGTATGAATGAACCCTTAATACCCCCAAACACCCATTTTCCACCGAGGGTGGCTACTGGTCCCAGCACTGTTATGATGTTAGTGCGGCTGTGTGTTCTTTTAAAAAGTCAGTCCACAAACATTTTATTGTCTGGTTATAACTGTAAAGAATAGGGAGCTTGATATGTGTTGTTTTGAAGTGCCTTCTAAGTATTAATAGTCAAAACTGGATTGTAAACATTATGCCTGTTTTTCTTTACTACATGAATGACAGTTATACAAAATTAAATATTACTATCTCAGCTTTGCAGACTCATACTTCAGTCCCACACAAGTTTCTCTGATTTCAACTATGAGAATCTGAGTCTTAGGCATTCTTGTTAGCTTGAATAGCTTTCTATACTTAGAAAAGAGGATGCAGAAATGTTTAGGTTAATACATACTTAAGTCACTATAGAATGAAAAGTTTTTTATTTCTTTAAAAAATGAGTGAGTGTGCCCTCTAGGACCATCCCAGTGTGCCCAGGAATTACCTCTCCTGTGGGAGTATAGCCTGCTCTTGCCTGCAGCAGAACTCAGATATCGCTGTGCTTGCTCAGCTTGTGGGACAAGAGGCTGAGGATTTGCCTCCTGTGAGTTGAGCTAGCCATCGTGTGTTGTGTTGTCTGTGATTGTGGGAGTTGCTGTTACCAGGCGTACGAGCTTGCTTGCCAGGTGCCCTCGTTGCCCATCTGAGACACTACTTTCGCAAACAAGAGCTCCCTAATCAGGTCCAGAGAGCCTCCTGTAGCTGTCTGAATATTTGTCTTGGATGTGCTCTTATGCACCACTGAATTCCCAGCATTTTGAGTGGTGAGGGAGCCTGGGCACTGGCTCTAGTTGGGAGTTTGGAGATAGAGAGCCAGGCCTTTGATTCAGTACTACTGTTGGCTTGAGTGGGACCAAGTTAGGCAACATGGCCTGGTGGAAAGAGCATGATCGTGGGCATTAGACAGACTTCGAGTGTGAATTCTAACTCTGCTGTTTACTGCCTGCCCTTGAATATGATACTTAGAGCTCTAGGCCTCGGTTGCTTTGTCTGAAACAGGCAGGTATGTGAGTACCTACTTTACTGGGTTGCTTTGAGAATTAAATGACAAGCTAGGTATAGCTCTAGCACATAGTAGCCCCTCGATAAATTGAATTACTAATAGTAACAAATGCTACCACAACCTTTATACATTTGCTTTCTTATCTCAGCAGTAAAGGAGAAAGAATCATAGCTCATGATTTGAATTCTGGCTCTCATCATTAGCTTATATTTCCTAGCAGTAATCATCAAAACAGTTATACTTATTGAAGACTCCTTTGTCAAATATGCTAAAATGTATTGTCTCTTTACTGTAATCCTATGAGGTACTGTTATCACTCCCGTTTTACAGATGAGGAAACTGAGGACCAAAGAAGCTAAGTTACACACTCAAGGTGACACCACAAGGAATGGAAGAGAGAGAGAAAAATGGAGGGGTTTTTGATTGTAAAGCAGGTAGTCTTAATAGCCTCCATTTCTCTCAGTAAAATAAATAAAGCCTCAAATGCGATAATAAATGTAGTGTCCTGTACATGGATACACAGATTCACACAGGGGTTTGCCACCCCTGAGTGGCTTTTAACCTGAAATCTACAAGTTAGCTTGCACCTTTAGATAAAGGAGAAAGCTTAGTTGGAGTGATTGGTGGTCTCGTTAGGTATGGCAGCCCTAAGTTCCCAGCCCACTCCATCTTGTTCTTACACTCTGATGTGGTTTCCTCTGCCTCTTGCTCTAAGCAGCAGACCTGTCTGGACTGTAAGAAAAGTTTCTGCATGACTTGTTCGAGCCAAGTGGGGAATGGGCCCCGCCTCTGCCTTCTCTGCCAACGATTCCGAGCAACGGCCTTTCAGCGGGAGGAGCTCATGAAGATGAAGGTGAAGGACCTGAGGGACTATCTCAACCTCCATGACATCTCTACCGAAATGTGCCGGGAGAAAGAGGAGCTGGTGTTCTTGGTGCTTGGCCAGCAGCCTGTAATCTCCCAGGAGGGCAGGACTCATGCCCCTACCTTGTCCCCAGACTTCCCCGAGCAGCAGGCCTTCCTGACCCAGCCTCATGCCAGCACAGTACCTCCTACCTCACCCAACCTCCCTTCTTCACCTGTACCAGCCACCTCTGTTTCCCCAGCCCAGGCTCAGGAAAATCAGCAGGTACGGGCCCGTTTGCAGTCTGCCAATCTTTGCCGGTTTGAGGGCTCATTTCCTTTCTGGCCTGTGATGTGGGAGTGGGGTGGGAGCTTAGGTGTCTTGATGATGTGTGTAACTTTTCTGCCTACTAATGTATGAGTGATATTCTCTTGACATCACAGTTAACGTTTTGGCTTTTTTTCAAAGATGATAATGCACGGTACCATGTTTTTTGTTTAATACATACATATCTCAGCTAGACATTTAAAAAAATTTCATTGTCCCAGAAATAATTTGAGAAAACTCATTGTTAACTCGAAATTTAGTTCTATTCAAAGTGCCCTCCTACTTAGTCAACTTTGTCATGGTCTTCCTTAGCTGGATGGGGACCGCAGTTTCTTAGTAACCATCACAAGGCACATAGGGATAAAGGAAGAGTGGGGAAACTGGTCAAAACAAGGACACTGCTTCTCTCACCAGTCACTGTTTGGGCAGGGGAGTGACTGGCATATTATCAAACAGTAAGCTGCTGTATCATCATCCCAGTGGGCCTGGAAATGGAAGGCTAAGAGCAGCACATTGAGTTATGAACCAGGAATAGGAAGTACTGAAATGAGTAATACATTGCCTCTGCCCTCAAAAGACTCTCCAAGAAGGAAGGTAGTGTCGACGTAAGAAACGTCCAAACACGAGGGGATTTTTATGAGTTTATTTGAGTCAGACTGATGACAATTGTCAGGAAGCAAAATCTCAGTGGGTTGAGAAAATGCTCTGGAGAATGGCAGTTTTATAGCTTATTTTATACATTAGAATCAAAGGAGGAGATGTAAGGGGGGTTATGTGAAATTCATTGGTGGCAGATTAGGGAGGCGGGAGGAAGAAAAGTGAGGAAATCTCTGAGATTGGATAAAAAGTAAAATGGAGAGACATGTATTTCTTTTACTTTGGCGGGTACAGGCTAGTACACAGATGGTATGTGGGCAAGAAGGTAACAATAAGGGGTTCTGTGGTCTCATGCTCTGGTGGGAGGTTGTACCCTGAGGGGTCTAGAAAAGGGATTACTCTGAGATTTCAAAGATATGTTATCTTAGATTAAAAAAAGACAATAGGTAGATTTACTTTTGTCAATCTTTGGGAGCTACAGGCCTAGGACTTTACTATCTATCACGACTTGCTTTTAGTTAGAAATTTTTATGTTCAGACCATGTGGTTACTTTCAGACTCTGAGTTTGTCAGGCCTGCCATGCAGGCCTTCTTGAGTTTGTCAGGTTTAGTACATGGCCACTTTTTGGTCCACAGTCGACATGCAAACCAACTGTTGGATTAGAGTGAGGCCGGTGCTGTTAACTGTTGTGTTAGTGATGGTGTCCCGTAGATGTGCTTATGTACCTTAAGGACCCTTTTATTTATGTGGCTTGGGCAGTAGTGGCGGGATTAGGACCTAGAAGATCCAGTTTCCACATTAAATATGTCACTGACTGTTTAGTCACCTTGGCTGAACTTTGAGCCTTCAACAGTGAAATGGGGTTTGGCTCTTGGCCAGGATATTGTGAGGATTGACTAGTGTGATGCCATGTCTGAAGAGCTTTGAGCTTCTTAGAGCTGGCATAGTACTTGGGTTGTTAGTTACCACATGGGATGTGGATGGCTGCTGCATCCTGTTGATGATTACCTCCTTTGTCCAGACTGGGCCCCCTGATTCAGCTCTGACAGGCACTGAGGCATAAAGGCCAGTACGATAATATACTTTACCTGCAGTAAACTTATTTACTCCTCTGTTGACTTGAGCATGCTTTCTTCCCAGCTGGACTTTGACTCTTTCCCTGGCTCTGGCTCTCTGTCTGCTGGACGGGTTTTTACCTGCTGCTATGATTTCTTCTTTTCGTTTGGTTGAGCTCTTCTCTCTGTTCATAGGGAGCTAGGAGAGTAACTTTGAGGAAATTGTTCTTCCCTAATGAACCTTCCGGTGGGTTCTTCAATGAAAGTTCTTAACTTGGTTTTAAGCTTCCTCTTGTTCACCGGAAATTTCCAAACTCTACCTACAGGTTGGTCACACAGTGTACCATATCTAATTGGGCACTTCTTCTCTGATCGCTGATATTTTCAGAGGGCCTTCATGTCAGCTCACATCCTCTGTTCCAGTGAGATCTACATTTTGCAAGCCAGAAAAACAGATGATTTCACCTAAAATGCAAACGTCCTCGTAGTACTTATACCACCAGTGTTCTCTTTAAAACATTTGATGCTCTGGCAATAGTTGCTAGGGAAGGAAGTGAATGGAATAAGCAAAACTGTGGACAGATACTAGTTGTAGATTTTGATTTAGCTAGTGGGCAAGAGAAAAGACAACATGCTTTTCAGCATGAGATCCAGTTTCTCTTTCTAAGAAAAAAGGACATATAAAAGCTGTCTGTTTAGGAACAGTTTAGGCTCTGAAAGACTTTTTGTAACTCCAAGGTGACACCAGGAAACCAGTGGGTACCACATCTTCATAAAGCAAAGAGAAAACTAGAGGTGCTGATGAAGATATTGTTTTGGGTACTTTCCCATATATGTATGCTATATGTGTGTCTTAGCATCACTTGGCATTTTGGGTGGTGATGATAATTCCTACATTTTATTCCCCCTGTAGTTGCTTGTTTCTTCTTAATTAGCTCTCTTTTTATATTCTAATCTGAAATGAGTGGCCAACGCCTGCAGGTGACTGGTTTCCTAGGTTGTCTCTTTTACTGGTGCTCTAAGACTCTAGTGGAAAAGGCCTGTGAACTCAGATACCTCTTTGCCCTGGGCTCACATTAGGCCCTTTACCTGGAGGGAGCAATGGATGAAGGCCTAGTTAAGGGGTTTGTGGCTTAATAGTGATAGAATTAGGAGGTTCATAGTTCTGAGTACTCATTGGCAAAACCTTTTGAGAAGTTAGAATTCTATACAGTATGAAACTCCTTAAGAATAGGTATTTATCTTATGTAGTGTTAGACTAATAGATTCTTAGATGCATTAAAATAAAATTTTGATCAGGGTTCAAGACAACTCCTAGTAATAGTGTGCCTTGCTGGTTAGAACATATTTCCAGAATAAAAGAGTAGTTACTTGCCAGAAGAGAGGGAATGAATAGGGTGGTGAGGCCCTGGAAACTTTGTCCCATCTGGGCCAGATGAAGAAGCCAGGCAGATTTAGTATGGAGGAAGGGAAGACATGATATGAACAATTTGATAGAAAATGGTGAACATTAGTCCAAGGTGTGGAACCAGGGAGGGTGAGTGGAAGATACAGGAAGAACAATTTGGGGTCAGTGTCAAGAAGAAAACTAGATGACCTTTAGCAGTCTCCAGCAGTGGACATGTGATCTTCCTTTAACTTGGAGTGTTCAAGCTGAGACTAAATTGATGAGTGTCGGCTAACACCATTCAGGTGGTGGGCAGAATTAATGCACTCTTGTTCTAGAGTTGAAATCTGTTTGTATTGTTTCTGTGCCTGACAAAGTCAGCATTAGAGGGAAGGCTTTTGTAATGCTGCTGTGTGAGACTCCAGATTTCTGGGGGAGTTGGAAGTACATTTGGGACATGGTGTGCGCTTGGAAGTGGCCCATGCTGTACAAATCCCTGGGACATCTCTGTGGATGTGATGGCACCTTTCTCTTCCCACAGGCCAATGGCCATGTGTCTCAGGACCAAGAAGAACCCATCTACCCAGAGAGCACAGCCAGAGCACCTGCTGAGGATGAGACCCAGGTGGGGCCTCTGCTCGGGTCTGTGCCTTTCCCTTTACCCTTTCACTGTTCTTAGCTTAGGTTGTTAGGAACCTCTCAGCAGACTTAGAAGTAGAGAGAGAAGAATCAGTCTGTGATGATAGTCCTTCTGAAATTCTGTTTTCAGGGGTGGAGTTTAGTGTTAATGTTCTTTCAAAGCTATCAGTATGTTAGTGTGGAGTTGTGAGTTCACAGTGGAGACTGGGGAGCCTCATGGCCCATTAGTTTCCAGTCTCTTGACTTTCTAAGAGCTGCCAGAGTGCAGGCTTGTGGTGCTGCTGTGCAAATCTGTTATTCTTCTGCTTCTAGCACACAGTAGCCATCGCCAGGGGAAGGAGGTCAGATAATCAGAAGGAAAGATGAGAGGGAGTTCAGGCCTCAGCCATAGTGGGGCCAGCCCAGAGGGCACAGCCATCAGGGTCATGGAGCTATATGGTCAAGGTTGTTACATACAGAGGAGTGCTTACCAGGGAAGTCTCCCTCTTCCGAGGGAAAGCAGAACTCTCTCCAGTGAAGAGAGAAAACCAGCACCATGCTCAGTGGTTTCCTGTATTGCCACATTTAATCTTCACAGGAATCCTGTGCAGTGAGACTACTGTCTCTTCATGGAGGAGCAGATCAGCTCAGAGTGGTAGTAACTTGCCTAATATTATTTAGCATTACCAAAGGAGGAGGTAGGATTCAAAATCAGAGCCATCTGATTCAAATTGATGCTCCTTCTGCTATATACACTGTCTGCTTGGTTTGTGACCAACTGTGCCTGAGCACAGAACTAACTGTAGGTCAGGAAGAGACTGATCTGTTTTGTAATGCAAAGCACCATGCCAGGTACTGTTCCTGCGCCTGTTTCTACTCTTGAGGTCAGTCACCAAAAGTATGGTGTGACAAGTGCTTTAGGGTCCTTGGAGAGAGAGCCTGGCGAGGTAAAAGCTAAACTCATGGATCTCATCTTTGCTTTTTCAGTCTGTTGACTCAGAAGACAGCTTCGTTCCAGGTCGGAGGGCCTCTCTGTCTGACTTGACTGACCTGGAGGACATTGAAGGTCTGACTGTGCGGCAGCTGAAAGAGATTCTGGCTCGCAACTTCGTCAACTACAAGGGCTGCTGTGAGAAGTGGGAGCTGATGGAGAGGGTGACACGGCTGTACAAGGATCAGAAAGGACTCCAGCACCTGGGTGAGGGTCTGTCTGGGGTGGCAGCTGCACAGAATTCCGGAGTGCTTGCTGTCTCACTCTAAGGAATGACAGTGTCTTTTAAGGATGGATTCACCTTACACATTTGACCATCTAATAATAGCTGCCATTTGGAGTTGGGTGCCAGGACTGGGTTAGGCATTGTATATGCTTATATTTAATCCTCAGAGCAGCCTATGAAAGTAGGCATTATTAGCATCTACCTTTTATTATAGAGCCCAGATTTGAAATGAGAATTTCCTGGTCTCCTTCCCTGGTCTTTCTCACCGTATGTCACCTCTACCATACTTAATACTACCTCCAACAATACTTACTTTAAAGGGTATGGAGATCAGGAAGCAAATCTTTGCACACATTATCCAAGGAAAATATCTATTCTGCCTGCACTTGGGCTTTTCCTTTTATTCATTTCCCAAATCATTCTATATATGGTATCATTTTTAGGTGACTCCCAGTAAAACATCTAGGACTGTGGTCAGATGAATTTGGGAAAAAATATATTATGTCTGCCTGTTACTGTTTCATGGTTGATACTATATTAGTAAAGGCAGAGAAGTCCTACAAAAGATACATGTGTTTATCTCCTTTGAACTCTGCATTTCTTGAGATGCTTTCCCGTAGAACCCTCCCCTCCCGTCCCATTCCCTCCCCCACTGATTTAGCTCCTGCACATCAACATTTTGATTCCTTGCGTGCTAACAGTAGTTGAAGTTAGATTTCAGGCTCTCCTCTCCTAGTAGCTCGAATTCATCAGAGTTAGGGAATATCCGACCTGTCACCTGATCAAAGACTCTCTCTTCCCTTGGGAGTGTTCCCAGAGTCTTCTTAGAGTTGTGAGGACATGGGGAATAGGAGATGGCTCCACCTGGGAACTTCATCCAGACGCCCTAGCTGACTAGAACAGACTGTTCCTTTCTTGACTTTAATGCTGGCTTTAAAAGTTATAGGAAAAGCTATTGTGCTTATGCAGTATCTTTCCTGCTTGGAAGTTTTATTCATGCAAACCAGTGGACTCCCTTTTCTTAAGACTAGACCAGACACACCAGCAGGAGCTGTGTGTGAGTGAGGAGCTGTCTGTCTGTCTGGGCTCCGGGCCATCCTGGTTTTCAGTAGGGAACTAGTCAGAGGTCAGATACGAAGTCAGAGTGGTTGGAGACTTTCCTCGTACCATCACATATTGACATCTTTCTTTTTTCTTTTTAGTGTGTGGTGCTGAAGACCAAAACGGTATGTAGTTGTTTCTCCTGTTTGAAAACGGACTTAGGCTCTTAGCTCTCTGTCCTTCCCCTCCTTCAAACCTGATTCCTGTTATTAGTCTAAGAACTCTGAGCATATCAACATCCAGACAGAGGGTGTGGAGGAAATTCACTGAGAACCAGGGCTTCTCAGCATCTTTAGAAATTTTCATTCTCCCCTCCCTGTGAAGGGAGAGGAGTGCCAGCATTACTGAGGAGGGGGAGCGGGCAGACTGATTTGCACATCTCTGGATTGCCCGCGCTCAGAAGCCAGCATTTGTAAAATATTTAACAAAGCGAGTGGTGACATGTGTCACATTTGGTTCACTTTTTCATATTCCTGTTGCAAAGGCACTCCTTCCCCTACAATTTTTACTCGGCTCTGGTCTGAGTGGTATGGTTTCTGTGTGCATTTCAGGGAGATCATTTGGGATGTTCAACAGCTTCTGGTCCCACCAAAAAGAAAGGGTGGTGACCTGAGAGACTTGTTTGTACAGGGCTGGGCAGTGGTGAGAGCTGCTCTGGGGACAGATCAAGAAAGATGTCACACACGGTGCTTTCTCGGCACAAGATGCATATCCCACCTCCACTGCCACACATGCACCTGGGCCCTTGGGTGTTTTCAGACTGTACCATGGGAATCTGACTGGATCTGGGCTCATTCTAAAATACTATGCTAGACCTTTTGAACACCTCAAGGCTATATGGTTGTGGACTCTTTCTCAATTTTTCAGAATAGTGCAGGGGTCCGCAAAACATTTTAAAGCTTTCAGAAGATCTCCAAATTTGTTATTTAGTAAATGGCTTTTCACTCAGAATGGGACAATCTTCAGGCTGATAAGTTTTCAAGAGCTGAGATCTTCTCAGTTCCCCTAAACCATTCGGAGTTCTAGATGTACTCTCACCTTGATTGTGCTAACCCACTTGATGTCTTCCTTTTCTGATTCCGTGAGGGAATGCTGGCAACTGAGTTGATGAGTTTATTGTTCTTCCTGAGAGAAGTAATCAGTAATGAAATCCTGTGCATTACTCCATTCTTCTTAGGTATTTATATAGTTCAGTCCTTTCATACTTTCCCTATTAGGGCCAATAGCTCAAAAGGTTGAATAGGTTTCACTACCTTTTACAGTCAGCCCACCTCAGGTGTTTCTTGAATTTTTGAATAGTCCAGGAAACAGAAGAGAAAGTACAGGAGCAACAGAGTACGGGAGGATTCCCCTGTGGAATGCCAGAGGTGACTGGTATGAGTCCAGTTCCCAATTTATGGCTACCTGGTTCAGGCAGCCATTCAAAACATGCTGGCTGGGAATGGCCAGGTTTTTGAATGTGAAGGTCTTTCTTTTTGTGCAGCTAAACTAGGAGACTGGCCATGCCCGCTGTGCCTCACCACTCGAACAAGCCAGTGAGCTGTTATTAAGAACTCTGTGCACTGAGCAGTTAATACTGTTATCTTGATAGTCCCTGCCCTTAGGCCAGTTGCCCAGAAGGCTCACCTGTCTGGATTTGAATCCTGGCTTTTCTACTTAGCAGCTGTGTGGCCTTAAGCAAGCCACTTAACTCTTTGGCCTCAGTTACCTCATCTATAAAATGAGTAATAAGAGTAGACTTCATAGGTTTTGTGAGGATTTAATAAGTTAAAATATGCAAAGCTCTTAAGATCCTGCCTGGCACCTGTAAGCATTTAGTAAATGTGAGCTGTTATCATTCCCTTGGGAGATGATCATTTCTCAGACATTTAGAGAACACCTACCACCTGACTGGCATATTAGGGATTCAAAGATGACTATCTGACCTCAGAATACATAATAGTGCTAAGTATATAATTGTGGAAATTGATTGAATTTGTTGAATTAAGGAACTCGCAGTGTAATAGGGGGAGATAAGTAGCAATGCAGCGCGGCAAAGCAGTCGCAGGCACATGGGCGAAGTTCTGTGGGGGGCACAGAAGAGGGCGCTCTCTCTGCTGGGCCCTTCCCCCGGGGAAACCTCCTCAGAGGAAACCCATTCATACCTACGCTCTCCTAAACCAGTTTACGTTTTCAGCATGTTCTGCCTCAGGAGATAAATGTGTACTTAATGCTACTCACTCACCCTATTACACCCTTGATTGTCTGAAAATTACTTCTTTTAAACTTTGAGGACACTGTCTTATCTAGTTCTCATGTTCTGGGATGTATTTGATCTACAAGTACTTTACTTTTCAAATCTATAACCTGACCTATAGAGGTTCACATTAAATAAGCGACTGGAATTGGTTACTGGGAAAATGTTTTCTTAGAGTTCTTTTTGAGGGGAAGTGTGTGAATTTGGGGGTTTGTTGACAGTGTGTCTGTTCTCTCCCACCTCCATCCCTCCACCACTTCATACACTTAAATAATAACATTACTTTCCCCTCTGCCCCTTTTCTGCCCTGTGTCTGTACAGGGGGAGCAGTGCCATCCAGCCTGGAGGAGAACCTGTGTAAGATCTGCATGGACTCACCCATTGACTGTGTTCTGCTGGAATGTGGCCACATGGTAACCTGTACCAAGTGTGGCAAGCGCATGAATGAGTGTCCCATCTGCCGGCAGTATGTGATCCGGGCCGTGCACGTCTTCCGATCCTGAGGGCTTGGTACCGGCTTCTTCAGTGCCTTATAGGGACATAGCGCGAAGTGTCTGGGCTTAGGGTTGGCCAGGTTGCAGAGGGGCAGGCTAACAAGAAAATTTGCAGTATTCCCAAGACCGGGGCAGGCAAAGATGCTATGTCACTTCTGGGCATGCTTGTCTTGCCACGGAGGCGCTCCTCTTGGCCGGCAGAGCCCAGGGCAGTGAGAACTGGTACAGATTGCATGGGCAAGTTCCTGTTTCAGTGGTCTTGGGTGATGACGGTAACTGATGAAGAGAGGACTTTCCAGAACTTGGACCACATCTTCTTCCCTACTGTACCCTACTCATCCCCCTAAGCTGCTTGCCTGTGTTTCACCAACCAGAAGTCCTAGTAGAAATGGTACTCTTCCTCCCCAGCACATTTGGACTTATTTCTGGTCTCTCTGGCTTTCTGTGCTTTAACCTACCTTTGCTAAAGTTTTTTTCTATATTGCCTAAAATCCATTTGTTTTTTTCAGACCAAAAGATGTTAGCTTAACACACCAGTAGTAATCCTCCTTAGGATAGAATTCGGACCAGTAAACTTATCCCTAGTGAGAAATGAAACACAAATACTATTGAAAGACTTCAAAGTTATTAAGTGTTGCTTCTTTAAGTGCTGGGATTAGAAGCTGTCAGTCTCCTGACCAGACCTTGGGAGCCAACGAAGCATCTGGTTCCCAAACTGCTGGGAAATTCCAGTCTCTGCAAGAGATGGTACATGGATCATCTGTTTCTTCTCTTAGGGCCTGACTTTGGGCCATCTTTTATTTTATGAGGAAAGGGAAAGTATTGGGTGGAAGCAATGGCTTTCTACTTAAATTTGACTTCTCCAACAGACAGGAGTTTTAAACCACTTTCCCCTGAGACTGAAGTTCCTCTCTTTGCCTTGGAGGTTTTAAATATGCCTCGCTGAAGGCATAGAGTCTTAGGCAAAGAGCCTTGCTCTTCTCTAGTCAGACTTCTCATGAAGTTCCTGATTAAATGTGTTAAGATACAGAGCACCTGAGAGGTATCAGAAGGTACTGAATAAAGCTGGTTTCAGCTCTTGAGCAGACAGTTGGAAATCTTAATTCCCTAGGTTGGTGGGGACTCCCTACTCCCTTTCCTTTCTCAGTCTACTGATTTGGAGGCAGGTAAGGAAGAAGCATTCTCTAGGCCTTTTAGGAAGGACCATGCAATGAGTAGGTCATGTTCTTGATCCTTCTTAGGGTCCTTAAACTACTGGAAGAGTCAGAGGGCTAAAGAAAAGTGCTGGAGCAGCTTAGCCAAACATAAACATACATGCTATCAGAAGAGCTGTGTGTGCTGCCATTACCAATGGATGAACTATGCAAATACTAAACACTTGAGGGCCTTAGCAGACACCCCCTGCCTTCCCCCATGAAGCCAAGATCTCAGACTAGAACCACTCATGACTCTGGAAATCAGTGGGAAACCTCTGAGGGCACCTATTTATCAGTGCACACTTATGCTTTTCCTCCATCAGTTCCTAATCCCTTTTTGAGGGAACGAAATAATGTAGTTGTTAGCTGAACACTGGGCCACTTACCTTGACGTTACACCAAGTCCTGGATGATTTGATTCTGAGCCATAGCCTTTGTAAGAATTGGGAGAAATGGAGATTTCCCTGTGAAGACATCTTTTCTGCTGGACAGTAAATACTAAGTTTACAATGCTTACCATTTTAGCAAAAGATTCAGCTACTCCTCAGTTCCACTGTGAAACAGGTCTGTATATATGCAGCTCAGTTAAGATCTAGCAATAAATAACTTCAGGGCAGAAGCTGGCTCTCTCTCTACGTAAAACTTGCTTTCTCTGCTGAGGCCTTACCTCTCCCTACCTCCCAATTTTCCTCCTAGACTGAATTAAAAATAATAATGGTTGGTTAGTAATAACCTCAGTAAGAATTAGAACTGATGCTATTTACTCATTTTGGAGAACTTGCCTTTAAGTTTTGGTGAAGGTTTTAAGAAAAAAGGTGTCAAGTAACCCTGATTTTTTAAAATTGTATCTTCCTTTATTATTACACCAAATAAAAGTTGGGAATTTCAAGATCCCATTTCAGTTACTATCTAACTTAGGTAGCAATTGATTTTATCCTTGAATGCTCCTTCCTACCCCTCTTGGATCCTTGATCTTAATTATGGAAACATCTAATTCTTCCAATTCTGGCTTTTGCTGTGATTGTTCAGAAATTTCAGTTGAGACTTATTTTAAAAGACTTAGAGAGCTGACTCGTTCACAATACATTGGATTACTTGGATCCAGACTCATAAAATAAGCTGTATAGGAATTAGTGTTCAATATATATTGTATAAACTTATTGAAATCTTTTGGATGTGAATGTGTTACTTCAAGTGGCTTATATTTTCTCTCAGACTTATTTGGGTGTTAAAAAAAAATCCAAATGTGTATTTTTTTGTTACAGAGCTCTACCTTATAATTTTGTAATAAAGTTTCCACATAGATGGCTGTCCTATCTGGTGTGAGGATGCCAGAGGTCTGATAGTTACTACTGACAAGAGAGTTGATAAACCACAGGCTAATCCCAGGCTGTGTGCGTGTTAGGCATGCTCCTGAGAGACTGCATTATTTTTGGAGATGTTTGGGCCCTGCGACTTTAGTCAAGATATCCCTGTTCAACAAATGAAATTGAAGTTTAGTGTTGTGATTGGTTTAAAATCTCATAACTATTATGTGAGAGGTCATGGAACAACCTAGAAGAGGATGGGAGCTGAGTAGAAAAAAGACCAATCAATCCTAAAACCAAATAGGAAGAAGCATCGAGTTCAAACATTGACACTTTTGGTGGAGATGGGTCTTATAGATATGGGTAGAAAGGAGTTTGAGAACAGCCATTGTGGCCAGTTAAGCGTTCAGGTGACCCTGGCAGATAGATGGTAGCTTCTGGATACAGCTGTGATAGTTGGGAGTATGGATGGCTCGGAGGTTGACCCAGCCTTATGGATAGACTGCTGTGTGTGCACAGGCCTGTACATACCTCCTTGACCAGGGCCCAGGGGGTGACCAGGGCCCAGGGGGAGGGGACTCCTGAGAATGCAGCCTTTGGGAGAGCTAGGTTATGTGCAGATCTGCCCTGTGACTGGACAGAAGAGGAAGGAATCTTGTCCAAAGTGCATAAAGGCTGGGGGCTGAGCTACAGCCCTTTGTCCTCATTGTTCTGGGCAGCTGGCCCGTTTAGCGCCCAGGATGACCTCTGTCTGCTGCCAAGCAGCCACATAAAACAAAGGCTCAAGGTCTGTGGAAATAACACGAAAAGATACAAAATTGTATATTTGATATAAGCTCAGTAGCAAAAAAAACAAAAACAAAAAACAAAACAAAATGCGTGTCAGAAAGACTGGAAGGAAATAGACAAAACACCTTGAACAGTGAATTGAAGATAATACCTAGCAAGACAGGGGAGAGCCAAAGAGCTGACCTCTTTAGTGAGCTGATCCCCTGCAGCTGGCAGGCTCCTGTGTTGTGGGGGCACACCTTGAGTGTAAGTACCCATTAAGGGCAGGTGGGCTGGGTCAGCGTCCTTTGGCAAATCTTGAGGGGAGAGCCCTGTTCTGCTCCCCTGCCTGTCCAGTTGCTTGGTCTGAGGAGGCAGGAGAGGGGGATGGCAGTTTATGTAGGTCAATGCTCAGAGGAGCAGCTTTTGTCTCCATAGAGGATAGAATAAAAACAATGTCTTATTCTCAGTACTGAAGCCAGATTGGTGCCTATTCAAAAACACCCAATGTCTTGGGCTAGAGACAGGGCAGTATCTTCCCCTCCTACCACTTCCTCCCAACATTTTGACCACGTTGGTCAGGGTTTGGCCTCCAAGCTGACTGGCAAGCAGCCTCCCAGCAGAGTATATTCCCTTAGTTGAGCATACCAGAGGAGGGCTGGGGGTAGGTAGTGGTACTCAGTCTTACAGGACAAGACACTCAAGTATGTTCCAAAGGTTGAGTCGCATTCACGTAACCTACATGGGGTGGACAAACAAGCCTACCAATTTGTCGATAAGGAAAAAAAAAAAAGAGCTGACCCTAAGGAGTCGGCAGACCCGAGAACATGGAAGCCAGTGTATAGCCAGATGGCCACCTGATGAGCCTGTAGAGTATGAGCTGTCTGTCACACACAGACAGGAGGCTATGGAAGTCCTGTGCTGTTCTGGTCAGAGACCAGGCCTCCTACTCGGTAGGGTCTGGACATGGATGCCAGTGTTGGTTGGTGTTGCTAACTCCATGCCAGGCTGTGCTGAGAGCTTTACGTAACTTACCTTTTCACTTACTTTTCACACCAACCCTATAATTTAGGTGCAATTCCTATCCCCACTCCTCTTGGAGGAACAGAGGCTCAGCTATTAAATAACGTAAGGTTGTAGCTATTAAATCTCACAGCTTGGATTTGCATCAGTGTGTATAACTGCATTGTCTGATGTGGTGGTCACTAGCCACAAGTGATCATTTAAAGTTGACTTACAATGAAAACTTCAGTTACTTAGCTGTGTTTGCCACATTTCAAGTGCTCAAAGGCCAATGTGGCTAATTCATATCGGCCAGTGAAGATTTATAGGCTATTTCCATTGCTGCAAAAAGTTCTATTCAACAGTGCTTGTCTAAACTAAATTATTTTTATAATAAATCAGCCTCAGGGTGGCATAGGAGCCTTTCTTTATAAGTAAGTTGTGTAGATTTGTCCTCAGTTGGGCTATCTTAAAGAACAGCCTTGTTTCTAGAATTTGAGGAGGCAGATCTTCCTGGAGCCTTCTTTCCCCCAGAGGAGTAGCCCAAACAACTTTCGTTTTCTTCATCAAGTCCCCATTTTCCTACCCGATTGTGATTCCCTCCCTTCAAACCGGACCCATACCCTGTAACAACACAGACATGTCAGAAAATTCATTTTATTTTCTTTCTAATGAGGTTTCATTCCTGGGAAAAAGGACCAGAATGAATACAAGTTTTGCCAAATGTAAGCATTTCTGAGGGAGGGCAGCCTCTGAAATACAATTTTAAAATGAGCCTAGAAGTAAAAGGGGGCAGGCAGGAAGAAGAAGACTGTCACTGGGATTGGCTTTGTGGACAGAGCTTCAGTAGCCCAGCCTTTACTCCTTAATCACTAGGGAAATTACATGGGGTAGAAGTGGGGAGAAGGACAGAGATAACTGTAAGATGTGTTATTTTTTTAAAGGAAAAAAAGCTTTGTAAAGAAAACAAAAAGACAAAACTAGCACACAGATCTGGAAGATCTATGTAAACCAGCAGGAGAGACGGAAGTCATTTTCTTCACTGGTGGCACCCATAGCACCTGACTCCTGGCTGGGGAGAGACCATGCATGGTTGGTGGGTTTTGGAAGACACATTGCTTGGAGAAGAAAGTCTGTCCCCATCCTGTTCTGCCCCAGCTGGAACCCGTGGTAGGGAAGGGTAGGCAGCAATCCTAGCAGGGAGCTACCAGTCTCCGTTTCCGGATACATGCCCAAATCCACTCGGAGGAGACCTGCTGGGCCTCAGGGTTCTTGTCCCTGCTACCCAGTACATGTGTAGCTGAGGCCATGTCAAATTCCTGTACCAAGTCCCCATTGAATGCCACGAAGTAGCGTCTGAGACGGCTGAAGTCTGGTGTGGAGGGCGGCAGGTAGAGCCGCACTCCAGTGAAGATGTCTAGTAGCACCTGCAAATGCACAGGGGTCAGCGTGGGGTCAGAAGTGGGGCTGGCCCTGTGCTGGCAGCAGATGTGTCTCCACCCAGATGAGCACAGGTCAGAGAATAAGGTAAGAAGAAGCGAGAAACAGCCTAGAGGTCATTATCCAGCCACTTCAGATAACATAGGACTGACACTCCCCTCCATTCCTGCCTAAAAAGGATGGAGAGGGGACAGGTCCCAACGTTAGGGACCTGGATAAGGGAAAAGCACGTCTCCGAGAACCATCCGGTGGCTGGTGGGATAGGCCACTGGCTCTCAGTGATGTTGCTCATTTGGGCAGTTCACTGTATAAATAGATGGGGATGAGGGTGGGGGTGGGGGTAGAAACCCAGCTCATTACTGTGGATGGATTCAAGAGCTTCAGGTAGGAAAAGACAGGAAAATATTATAGGTTTACTGAGGCCTAGATTCAGGGCCTGAGCTGCCAGACTTCAGTGTTTGCTCTTCACTGGTGGGGGTATGGGGTGGTGAAGTCACACTATGGTTACCACATTTCTCTATCTGCCCTTTAGGCCATCAGCTCCCCCAGAACTGAGCCTAGTTACTGGCCTCAACAGGTGCTTGGCAGCTATAATTCCCTGACAAGGGAATATGAAAGGGAAAAAGACTCCTCAGGTGGGAGGAGAGTCACCAAGGCAGTGCATGCCCTCTCCCCCGTCCTCGCTGGCTGGCACAAACTCACACTGCTGCACTCCCACACCCAGAGTGGGCTTTCTGCCCTTTAATGTGCCCGCAGCCTCCCTTGGCTAGGCTGGGCTGTTCTATCTCCTGCCTGTAGGCACAGCTCTCCTTCCTCTCTGCTTGCTGGCTGGCCGCCTCTGCAAGGCAACAAGAGGGCACAGGGTGGAACAGCAGCACTGATGGCCCTACCTAAGACAAAGGAGCAGCTGCAGGAAGGGAGATGGGTTTGGCCATTAGTCCCCAAAACACCTTTGCTCATCTCTCAAAGTTCAAGTGCAATGGGTTGGGAACATGAGGCCCTGGGCAAAACCGGCCCCCTAGTGCACTGCTATTCTTAACTCTCACCTTTGCTTGGCATGGGGTCTCATCAGGAGCCTTCCGCTTTACCCCAACTTTCACAGAAGACTTTGTGACCGGCTTCTCTCCCACTTTCACAGGAGAAGGCTTTGCAGTCAGCTTGTGGCCTGCAGGAACGAGTTGGGGATAAGAACTAAGAAGAGAGTAGAGAGACCCCATAATGGTTCCTGAAGTCAGGGCA
This sequence comes from Eidolon dupreanum, assembly GCA_028627145.1. NCBI lineage: Eukaryota > Metazoa > Chordata > Mammalia > Chiroptera > Pteropodidae > Eidolon > Eidolon dupreanum. Next base: position 79,858,483 of record CM053506.1, on the reverse strand, counting down.
GCAAAGAGAGGGCCAGGCCTTGCTCTGCTGTGTGCATGGGTGAGAAAAGAGAGAGCTCAGAGGTAGCTTATCTCTGGATCAGATGGATTCTCCCAGGGTCCTGTCAGGTTTACTGAGCAGATGGAGAGTGTCCAGCAGAATGGCCTGTGGCCCATGGCTGGACATACAACAGGAATGCAGTCACTGTCAGCTGCGGTGGACAGAGAATCAGATGATTTGAAAGCTGGAATGGGACACTGGATCCCTGTCCTTTGATCTTTGCCCTCACATGCATTTTCCATCACCTCAGCCCCCTCCCTTCTTACCACCTTTGCTGTTAGGGCTACTCCGATTTTCTTCTGCCTTCTTGGCACTGGCAGAAGGCTGCTTGGGGGAGGTTCTGGTTTTGCGAGACACAGAAGGCTTTGAGATGCCCTCATTCTCTCCGCTGCTGCCCCCTGTAGTGGAGCTCCCCTCATCTCCAGCCACCACAGTGAAGTCTGCCCTCTCCTTGGATAGCTGGTACAGTTCCTGAGGAGGGGTTGGGAGAATGGCAGGTGATTATTCCCTTCCCAGCCACTGGCCTCAACGGTGGTCTGTGTAATATGTTTTAGGCACATGTGGCTGGGGAACAAAGAGGGGAAAAAAGACAAATGGGGAAAAGCTGGCTTCCTTGGTGCTTTTCTCAACTTTGGCTGTTTCCTTGAGTAACTGGTATAAATCACTGTTCTCTGTTCCCCAGTTCTTATCAACAAAATAGAGGCTATAGCCTGGGGCCAAGTCCCCAGCAGGATGCTGTGAGAGCAGAAGCTCTTTGGGACCCAGGGCTGCTCAGTGGAGCCTGATGCCTGTGCTGCTGCTCTGGCCCATCAGCAGTTTGGACTCCCTTTCTGACTGCCTTCTCAGTGGAATGGTGTAAAGGAGAAGACAGAGGACATGTGAATGGGCCAGATGCCCAAAGTTCCAAAGCTGGGACAGTGGGGCAGAGGACATATATGCAGCTGGCACCTTGAGTTGGGGGAGGTTAGTGGCAGATTTCCAATCCTTATCATCACGGATTCGGGTGCAGCGAGGGAATCGGATGGAGATCCCATCAGCTGTGTGAGCCTCAGATTTGGAGAATTCAGCTCCTGTGATCTCCCACACTGCAGCTTTCTGTTAGAAGGAAGTCAGGTCACTCACTGGTTAAGAAGCAAACATCTCCCAATCAGCTAAAAGCAATAGAGAACAGTTAAAACCAAATAAGCACTAACTAACAAGTGGGAGACGGTTCAAGTCTCACTTTTGTTGCTGATGCTATGTGACCTTAGAGAAGTCCTGGGCCTCAAGTGTCTGTCAATGAAGTGCAGACCCTCTTTCCCTCACTATTAAGGATGATTCCTCAGTGTTGACTGGCCATCCCCATGCCTGTCACTTGGCTGAACAGTCCAAATCCATGTCCCTGGGCAGACTGTCTGTCAATGAGACAGAGATGGTGTCTCTGGCATTAGAGAATTTGCAAACTCATTCTGTGGGTTAGAGGACCCCAGGCCACCGGATTGATACCTTTGGGTCTGGGACGATAAAGTCAGGATAGTAGATCTTGTTGATTTTCAGCCAGCTAGGTATCTTGCTGGGATCCTGGAGGAAAAAAGATGCTCTCCTATATTCCCAAGCCAAAACCAGACTTAAGCCCCGTCTTGGTCATGGGATTGTGAGAAGTGACTTAGCACAAAAGGCTGACCCTCACCCCATGGGATTCTCCCTGCCCAGAGAGGGTGTGGCCTTAAGGGCATGCAGCCCACTTTCCACAAGGTAGGCACTCAGAGACTTTGAAGGCCTAATACTGTTCCCATGGCTAAGCAGCAGCTCTCCTGTCTGTGGAAACAGATAAATGATACCTGCAGTCCCCAAAGTGCAGCCTGTCTCGGTAATGATGGCCAGTCCAGAGGCCAGGGCCAACCAGATCCCTTGCTCACCTTGCTGATTTTCACCATGTCTAGCTCCTTCTGCAGGCGGGCAAGTGTTGCATCATCATGGCCACCTGAACACTTGGTGACTGTGCACCACTTCTGGCTGCTTGGATCGTAGCAGCCCATGAGGAAGATGGACATCATGCCACCTGGGAGGGGGATGAGTTAAATTGTGGGTGGAGGGAGCCATCTCTGCCAGCCCCACGTGCCCAGTTAGAGACAGCCTGTTGGAAAGGGCTGGGCCTTGGTGTCAGAGTGCCAGAGTTCACCTGTTTCTACCTCTTACTAGCTGTATAATTTAAGCTTTATGAGCTCTAGTTTCCTGTTCAGTAAATTAGGAATAATCACAGATAACTTGTTGGGCTCTGGAGAGGAGTATAAGGAATTGAAAAGTGCCTGGCACATAGTATATTGCCTAAAAGTACTAGTTCCCTAAAAGCCCAGCGTTCCCTCCAGTGAGCAAACCGATTTTCCCTGAGGAGAAGGCTATCATGCCCTGAAGAAATGGTTGGTGGTGAGCTTCTTTGCGCTAAACTAGCACAGGGTATTCTTGTCTAACCTCTCCCTAAGTCTGTAGCTCTCAGATATGGCTTTCTGAGGTGACATGGGCCAGGTCGGGGCCCCTGATCCCATGACTTTGGAAGTCATGACTAGCCTAACTGGTAAATCAAGCCAGTAAAAAGGCCAACCTCTACCTTCAGTGGTACCTTTCAAATAAGTGCCATCCCACAGGCCAGAGGCCACCCTGACCTTTGCTCCCTTGCCCATAGAAGGCCCCAAGGACCACCAGGTCAGCTGTGTCAGCCATGGCCCCCTCATTCAAATAGTCTTTCTTCACTTTCAGCCAATGCCGCTTTCCAGGCTCATATGTACCCTAAGGGGAAGCAAGAGAAACCATGAACTAGAATGGAAATTCCATGAGGGCGGGATTTACCTCTTCACTCAACGTATCAGATCAATCAGTGCCCATCCCACCCTGGGGAAGATCCCTTAGGCTCCAGGCACTATAGCAGACACACAATAACCCATTCTCTAGTTCCAGAACAGAGCTGTCCAAACTCTGGAAAGATGACCCCTCAGTACCCATCCCGCAACACCTCAGACCGCCACTGCCATCTCCTGGCCAGGGCTGGAAAGGATCAAAGGATCCTTCGAATCTACAGGAGAAAGCAAAGGATGTGTCCATCTTACCTTCACGTCTTTCAGCACCAGCCCTTCCAATCCCTCTCTGATCACCCGGTTTATCATGTCGACCAAGTCTGAGGCTTTCTGAGGGATAACAGGAGAGATGTTGAGAGTAGAGAGAGTGTGAGAATTGAGAGGGTGCTATGGGAGTAAGATGGAGGTTGTTCCTTTTCTCACACTAGTAAAGTGCCCACTGCAAACACCCTGACTTGAATACAAGGAACAAAGGGCTTGCAAAGCAGGGACCCTACCTAGGGTGTTTCATACCCTGCCCTCCTAGGTGGAGACTAGTAAACAACATATACATATCAGCAGCCCCCATAAGAAAGTAAGACTTGCTCTCCCAGTCACATCTAAGCCAAGGAGTTCTCTACTCTGCTGCTCTTAAACCACTAGGACACTGCTTTCGCTCACCATCACTTGCTTCATTTCTGAGAACATGATCCGATTGGGAATTTCAACCATGTTATCATGAAGAAACTTCCGCCGCTCACACAGAGGCCTAAAGGGGAGAGGAGAGCTGAGGTCTGGCCAGGACCCTCCCGCCCCCATTAGGAGTTCTGAAGAGGGAAGGGACACAATAAACTGCTTCAAGAGAGAGTTTGCAATGGCTTAAAGGCTTCATGTCTAACATTTCTGCCTGTCAAAGGCTATGAGGGCTCCAGTGACCAAAGACGGACAATCGTGAGCTATGGCATGGAGCTACTTCATTGTTGTGGTTCCGTTTCTACTACATCAAGTCACAGGAGAACTGGCCTTTAGCCCAAACAGATTGTATGAATTCTGGTCCCACTTGGAAAATGCCTCTCACTTTTTTTTTTTTATCCCCAGCACCCTGCCATACCACAGGCCCAAGGGTGGCTGGTTCTTGGGTCAGCAGGATGACAGGCCTCAGGACCTGAAGCCCAAACCCCAACTCCTACCCCCAACAATTATTTCTCCCTTCCACTTCCTTCCCCTTCCTCACTCAAGAATTGTGAGCCACTGTGGGAGGGGTTATGGCAGGGATACACTTTGTAAGTGCAGAAGGCCAGTACTGGTTTCTTGGGCCTAATAATGTCAACGCAGCTAAGTCAAGACTGCTCGTTTCTCTAAGACAGTCCCACCCACAGTCCCCCTACAATCATGAGCTTTCTATTGTTGGCCTCTTCTGAAAGTAAAACCTCTGACCTGAAAACCATCTGCCTTATGTCCCGGTGAGTGCTATTGTAGAAATAAACTGAAACCCTACTGTGCTCAGTCTATTTCTTGTCAACAGTCAATTTTGCTGTAGTAGAGAAAGTATGGGATGGGGGTTGGGGTTTTCTCTGTGACTTAAGCTGTCAAGAAGAGATCTAGTGAACACATCTACTCTTCCTAACACTGAATGGGGAGTTGACTATGTAATAAGCAGCCCCTGGCCCTGCCCAGCTACTGGACACAAAGAGGTATATGCTCCAGGTCCTTCTCCTCCCTCTTTTCCAATTGGAACCCCCCACCTCACCACCTAGGAAATGAAAAGAGATTCCTCACCTGTCCATCAAACTGACATCGTTGAAGTAGATACAATCAAAAACAAACAGGCAGACATTAGCATCCTGGAAGGCAGCTTTCTGTAAAGAAAAATGAGTTAGTAGATATGTGAAAGACAAAAATAAGAGGGCATGAAAAATGGGTAGTACCAGTCCACTTCTGAGGACCCTCTGAAGCACCCAATAGAAAAGTCCTATTTGTGCTTTGAAGCCCTGGGCCTTTAGGGCACTTAGCAGATGGTCCTGAGTGGAAACCAACACATCTAAACTCAGGGCTAAATTCATTAATAGTTCAGAAACAGAATAAGCCCGACCCTAAATGAGTGATGTATTCCTCCCCTTTTAGATTGATAGCACATGCACATATATGCAGACATGTGCATTCATTCTTGCACATTCGCTCTGAGCCAGTACCTTGTGTACTCCCAAAGTCCCAAAGGGCAGTGGTTTGCCTGTCTTGTTGTCAATCAGGAGCACCTCAGAATCCAAGATCATGCTGTGGCCCCCAGGGAAAGCCTGGGGGATGTAGTCCTTAAAGTGGGCCACCTGGAGGTAGAAAGGTCACTTAGGTGAGGGGGAAGTAGGCAGCAGGGACCTGAAGCTGAGCCACCAAAAGCAAAACCCAGGCCCCAGAAGGAACACAGACCACCAACATGTGGGAAGCCTAGCTAATGTGCAATATATAGATCTAGGCCTTGTCAGCCACCTGGACAAGAGGAATAGGGTATGTTTCAGGACCTCTGTCCAGACCTAGGAAGAGGTCGGCCCATGCCGAGTCACTTTCTATGGGCTGCAAAGAAGGAGAGTTTGGAGGAAAAAAGAAGAAACAATAGGGACAGGCCGACATTGAAGGGAGGGAGGAAAGGCGGGCAGGCAAAGATCTGTGAGGAAAAACAAACTAGATGGAAAAAAGATGTAAAGGAAGAAATGAACCCCCTTAAAAGCAGCAAGGAAATGTGAGGCAGGTCTTTTCTGAATGGGCGCTCTGAACCCATAGCCATCTTCAAAATGAATAATGAAAGATGGTTGGAATTGTATTTTTCCTGATAAAGGCAGAGTCTTAGTCTCTGATGGTTTCAGACAGGGAGAGATCCCACTGTAATCCAAGACAGCCTGGCTAAGTGATGCCAGCAGTGAGGTCCAAAAAGCATGACTGTGGTCCAATTCCTCCCCTGGATAAGGCACACAGGCCATAAATACTTGTGATGCTTGGACCAGAGATGGGAAAGGCCTGCATATCCATCCCGTTCTACTTCAATTCCCTTATGGACCAAAAGCACAGAATGACAGATGAATGAAACTTTGAAAAGGGAGAGCAGGGAAAGGACTCTAATGCTGGAAAGTTGTGTTCAGACTTTTTTTCTGGGTAGCAGGAGGGCCCACTGAACCACTTCCCCAGGAGAAATTCCTCATCAGTTTTTCTGTGCGCCACAGGGCAAGTGAGCCTGCATAAAGCTCCATGGGGAGGCCACTACTTAACTCTCCTCTGAACACCTGGAACAAATGGCCAGACTGCTCGGTGTTACAGCAGGAAGGCCAGATATAAGGATGCGAGCTACCCACCCCATAGGACTCTGAGCTAGGAAAGAAGGGGTAGCGGGGACAGAAAGTCCATCTATTCACAAGCTACTGGAGCCAGATGTTCTAGCTGCTTTTCCCTAAAGATACCCTCAAATGCTCACAGAGGCCCTGTGAGCTAAGAAAGGCTAAGGAATGAGGTTCTCAGTGCCCCCTGACTAAGGGCAGGAGTCTGGCTCCCAGATGTCCTACATGGGATTGTGTTTACATTGGAATGTAAGCTTCCAGAGGTCCAGAACTTTGGTCCACCTTTTTTTCTTTTTTACTGCTGTATGTCTACTACCTAGAATACCACTTAGCACAGACTAAGTCCTCAATAAATATTTGTTGGACAAATTCATGAATCATGGCCCAACAACCCTTTGTACATGAGCTGTAATTTAGCTCAGGGGGGAGGAAGCATACAGGAAATAGAAACACAAAAGATAAGCACTATAAGTCACTCACCAGATGAGCTCACTATCCCAACACCACGGTGGGCAAGAGAAGCATCACTATCCACTGGGGCTCTGTGCTAACTAACTAAAGTCTGGGCTCTTTGGCTGTGCCCCTCATTATCAGAAGAGTCCAAAAATGAATAAATTAACTAATTTATTCATTCAACAAATACAAAAAAAAATGTATTGTGTACCAGAGCTAGAACGGCTATGGAACTCTGACCTTGAGATTCTTAGAAGGAGAAGGGAAAGATAGTGCTAATAGAAATGAAGGAACTTTACCTTGTGAGGTAAGACAGGCTTGAGACTGCGGCTGAAGTAGCTGAAGTGGTCCCCATTCTTATGCACCTGGACTCGCTCCCCATCATACTTGATCTCAGAGAACATGCCATTAGGACACTTCCTCATCGCATACTCAATGGACTTGCAGGCCTCAGCCTTGGGGTGGAGAAAGAAAAGCCTGGAGACTTAGAGGTGTTCTCCCAATGAGGGACTGCTCAGCAGGGAGAGCCCAAGAGCTCAGGTTCTGGGGACTAACTGCCAGAACACACCCTCATAGCAGGCCATTGAAGAGGTGATAAGCATGGAAAAGGCTGAGCAGTATCTATCTAGAGACGGCATTTTGAGGAATGCAATTCATTGTAGAGAAAATAAAATTCCACTGAAACAGCATTTTGGTTCCCCCCTCCCCAATAATTTAGGATCTTGCAAGGCCTTTGGCTTATTATTTAACATCTTAGTTATCTCAGCACAGGCAGTACATAGAGGTAAGATTAAAAAGTGACAGTGAGGCTGGCAAAGTGGCAGTGATCAGGGAGCCCTAGGACATGGAACGACACAGGAATGCTTATTCACATACCTGTGCCATCTTAACTCAAACAACAGTGGCTACCATGTTAGGGGTATTTATATGTGTCAGATCACAAACATAATTTCATTCCTTCCTCGATGTGATATCTAATGTGACAGATACTGTTTTCATTTTATGGATGAGAAAACGGAAGTTTAAGGAAGTACTTAAGGTTACATAGCTAGTAGACGGCAGGAATGAGGTTTGAATCTAGGCCCAACTCTAAAAGCTATGTACTTAACTGCTAAGCTATATAATCTATGCCACTCTTTAAATGACAGGTTGTAGAACAGACTCCAGAAAGAATTCTTATGAAAGTCAGAAAGGCCACTACTGCAGGTGACCGGGGTCCCATCCCTGGTATGGAGATCTCACAATTCTGGTGCTGGTTGTTCCACCTTCCCAAGAGGGAGAGAACACTTCCCCATCTGAAACATAAAACCCTAAACCAAAGCTTTAGTATAACACACAAACCGTTTCATAAAAAGCACTGCACACCATTGGAACAAATCAAAGGATCTGATAGTGGGCATGGCAGCATTTATGGAAGATCCTGTAACATAGGAAGACCAATGCCAGAAAGCAAATCCCATTTCTCATGAAATAAGCAGAGGCCCATGATGCTCTCTCTCAGAGCTGGTCTCCATTCCTTAAGCTTGCTCTGTCCAGAAAAAAAGGAGGCCTAAGTCGCCCTGTCACAGAAAGCCTGACTCCACCACCAACTCTCACAGCTACTTTGGGGCAGGCCAAAGAACCTCAGGAGTTACCTAACACATCCACCTGTCTTCAGGAAAGATGATAAACCATTCTACGTAGATGCTTCGGAGGGTTTTATACATCATTCACGTAGGTAAACTAAAGATTAAGAAAAGCTAAGTAACTCATCTAAGATTTTATAGCTTATTGGTGGCAGAGCTAGGCCTACTTCCACTAGATCATGCTGACTTCTCCTTTGCTTTTACTTCCTCATTGAAAAACACCCCTCTGCATCTCTACTTTTCCTTCCCCAAACTCCTGTCGTCAACTTGCAAGGGGCTATCAGCATTCATATGCTCTCATATCTCACATGGAAGGATATTATGCTTGGAGAGGGATAGAAAGTAAGGCCAGAGCAGCTTCCTTACCAGCATGGGCTGCACTGGAGTCATCAGTGAGGCCTGCACACTTAGAGATCGTCTCTGGCCTGGCTCCTTCTCCACCTCCTGCTCATTGTGGAGGACCCGCTCAACCACATCCTGCAGGTTGCGCGAGGCTTTGAAGGCTTCATAAGCATTGGGGTCAAGGGCGTCTAACCTGCCAATGTGAACAGGAGCATGGAAATAAACACTGTCTTTGACCTTATTGCTTTGGATAGCAGTCTGTCTTCATAGAGAGAAGAGGGATCTCAATATATGAGGAAGGGGTTATGTTCTATTGTCTAAAGACTTTCATAGGTAAAACAGCTCTTGGACATGCTGCTGTAGCAAAGAGGGGGCTGGAGTAGGCAAGTGACTCATACTATGCTTACTGAACATATTCCATCCTTCGTGAGAAGAGTATTGTTATCTCCATTTTATATATGGGAAAGTGGAGGCCGAGCTAGGTCAAGTGATGGGTCCCACAGGAAAGAAGGTAGAATCAGGATTTAAATGCAGACCAGGACTCCAAAGTCCTGATACCAGCTGGCAACAAAGGAAGCTAGCAGCCTAGGCTGTCGGAAGAGCTGGTACTTACACATGTTTTGCACCTGAGTTCATCTTCAGATCATGTTTGATCAACCTGATGATGCACTTGAGGTCATTGGCTGTACACCTAGGGGATGAGGCACATTCAACTTGGTCTTTGAATAGCTCTGGACCCCCAAACTTTCCTTCCCTAGAGATTCCATCTTCCCAAGCCCATTTCTACTGGGCAGCTTCCCCAACCTGGAGGCGATGTCCTGTAGGGCTTGTTGTTGCTCATCCTCCTTGGTGAGCTTGGAGAGCCGCAGGAGGAATTCGTCTACCTCCTGGATGGTAAGGAGGCTCTTGGCAGCTGGGGGGAAAGACTTGCTCTGCTCAAAGAAGACTCTGATCGTCTCTGACACGTCACCCTGTCTCCAAAAACCAAATGCCACTGCAACAACCCCTGAGTGGCCAAGTGTGTTCCCCAAATCCCCAGGGCTTGAATCAGAGATTTCAATCATCACTCCTGTCCACAGCTCACACATATCGACCTTAATTCTTTGAGAATCTATCCCACCCACAGTCCTGGAAAGGGTAACCCCACCCACCAAGGGTTCTGGGCACCTGCCTTAACTGAAAAATGAAACAAGGACAAATCCAGGGCTGAGCCAATTTGATTCCTGTTAGAACCTGAACTAATAGACCAATACAGTCATCAGATAACGGGGTACTTGGACAGAAACTTTCCATGCAGTCATGAACAAACCAAAGCTGAATGGTAAGCCCAAGTTATAGGGGAGAAAAAAGCAAGAAAAACTACAGTCCAGAATAAGAGTCCCAGGACGGACAGCAGGAAGTCTCAAATCCTGACCCTCGAGAGGTAGGCTTTTATGGCTCAGCAGTATAATTTCAGTCCTCAGAACCTTGTGAAACTAACAGCTGTAGCCTCACATTCAGCTCCTCTCATAACGGAAACTTGCGCAAATCGGTTTCGGTTTCCTAAAAAAGTATGTGCCCCAACCAGAAAAAAGAGATTGCAGGTGCTTGCCTTGGCAGAACCCCACCTGGAATGCCCCTGACCCTGCCCTTCCTCTGACCTGCTCTAAGTCCCTTGCCATATCATCTGGGTTGCAGTTAAAAATGCGGCTAAAAAGCTTCACGATCTGCTTATCATTCAAGTTGTAAACACTCTTAATAACACCCGGTAGAAGCAGCTTCACTGTTAGGTACACATCACCGTGGAAACCATCTGGAGACAGAAGAGAGGAACCCTTCATGAGAAATGAAGCTTAAACACACACATAAACTCAAGGAATTGCATGAGATGTCTACATTACCACCTGTGATGCTATAGTACCGTGTGCATTTTATGACATTAGCAGAGGCCACAGTGTTCTCTGGTGGTGACTGGTGGTTTATGTGTCTGCATCCCCAAATTTAGCCCCTGGATGAACTCTTGCAGTGCAGAGCCATGACTTTTACTTCAGTGTGCCCAGTGACGAGCACCTTACAGATACTCAGTGATGATTTCTTAGATGAATGAAAATAGGGTTAGAAGATTGTTTCAAGCTGTGCATGTGAGTCACAAAAACCTAATCAAACATGTAGGATAGTGAATATTCCTCTTAGTCAAATGGAATAGAGTCTTCTGACTTCCTGGGGGTAGAACAGGGCAGGGGAAGAAAGATGCCAAGTGCTCAGAGCAGAACTGGCTACATCCTTTTTGCGGCCCAGCACAAAATGAAAATGTAGGGCTCTTTGGCCAAAATTATTAAGAGTTTCAAGCCAGCAAGAGCAGAGCAATTAAACCAAGCATGGGGCCCCATGAAACTGAACAAGTTCATATGCCCATGAAACTAGTCATGGCTCTGGGTTCTTCAGGGTAAAAGCCCACCCACGATGCTCTAGGTCCCACCTCCTGCTGAGCCTTTCCGAAGGAAGTCCTGGATGATCTGAGTTTTCATGTTGTAGCTAGGATTTTCAGCCACTGTGGCGCACAACTTCCGAAACACACGTAGCAAACAATCCTTGTGCTTAGGGTCACATTTGCTTGAGGAAAGACTTCTCCTAGGGGTAGGGCTTGAGCGGACTTCCCCAGAGTTGTTGGGCATAGCTGTTGGAGAGAGAAAAAGGGAGAAATAGTAGAGATAATTCATTTTGCCTTGCTGAAAAGGAAGAAAGAAAAACTAACAGGCACTCTGCTGGTGTTCTATGTGTAGCTTCATTTAATCCCCCCAAGACTTACAGCTATTAATGGTAAAGAAACAATGGCCTCACACCCAAGCAGAGGACTAGCTGATGTACATCTTTTCATATGAGCACTTCACAGAAGAACAAAGGCCACCTTCATGCCAAGAGTGGTTAGAAGGATCTCAGAACAATTGTAAAGCTGAATCCAGAAAAGTTGGGATGAAGAAGGGGAAAGAAATCATGGGACATATTAGTCAATGTGAAACCAATGCTATCATAGATTGTTAGAGCTAGAAGAAGCCTTAAAGATTATCTAGTTTGATCTCTTCTTACTGATGAAAAGACCAAGGCCTGAGAAGACATTCCAAGCCCCTTGCCACTCTCACCTATCACCATCACCATGGTCTTTTCTTTCTTATTGTCAAAATAAAAGGTTTTCAACGAGTGGGGTTTTTCTCCAGGCACCCCAAAATAACTGTGTAACTTTGCAAGCTTGCAGGAGAGCCATCAGCAAGCAGGATGCTGATGTAAGCATCTTCATGTCTGGGCTTTGTAAATTATAAATGCATCCTCATCTCTGACCTGGAGTCTAAAGAGGATTTAAGGGGACAGAACCTCCAAAGTGTTGATGTTCAGCAGGTTATAAGCACCAGAATACCTTGTTCCCTTTAACTTCTTTCAAATTCCTTCCCCAGGACCAGGGCCCTTCCAGAAATATGTTATTGTCACCTGAACTCTTCTGTATTTCTATCTTTGGCCTACCATTAAACAAAAACACAAACCTCGGAGTTTTAAAAGAATAAAAAATCCCATAGAGTCAAGCACCATGTTTACAACCATATCTCCTCCAGTCATCGTGAGAACACTGTGGAATAAATGAGGCAGGTGTTGCCATTGCCACTTCACAGATGAGGCCACAGAGGTGCAGAGGTGAAGCGACTTGCTCCCCTGAGCATGTTGTCAGGTGATACTGCTGGAATTAGGACCCAGGTCTTCTAAACTCAATTCTAGGTTTCTTTCACTACTACCCGAAGCAACTTCTGAATCCATGCATTTTGGCTTCATTTTGTTTACCTGAGTCAGTCCTGGAATGTCTCCAAATAAAAGACATAGCAGGGTGTAGGGTAAAAGAGCACAAGTGTTGAGAGTTAAACAGACTTCGGTGTAAATACTAATACCATAATGAACCTGAACATAAGCTTTCTCATTCATAAAATGGACCTAATAAAAGTTCTTTCAAAGGTTAACTGAAGAACAAATGAAACTACATATGTAAAAGCCTCTAATCTAATACTATCTGTTACACAGGGCATGTAAGACATCTGTCTTCTTTCACACTTTCTTTGGTATGGACAAATTTAGGGATGCCATTTTTCAAAATTCTTTATCAAAAAACAAGGAAGTAAAAGGCAGGTAATAATAATCTGTCTGACCTAAGTAACTACTGTGAGAAAAGCCTTGACAAAACAAACATCTTTTTGCTGCAATAGAAATTAAAGTATGCAAAGAAATGCCATACAGCTGGGGTGTTGAGAATTAGCCATTATCTGTCTCTACTCAGATGGAAGCAAATTATTGAGACGAGATAGCACAGAATTTTCACTCTTAGCCAGAGTCCCAAAAAGGACACCAAATTAAAAGGTGGACCATTAACAGCTAAAGTAGCCTTAACCTATCTATCTTACCTGAAAAGCCAGAAAATTTCCGGGTATTGGTACTGGTAACAAATGAGGCACCTTTCACTGGAGATGTCACCTGGCCAGTAGCTGTCAGCTTAGCCTGGACAACAGCTTTCTTCTTTGGTGTGCTTGCTGTCTTAGAAGATAGATCTGTAGGACCCCAAAAGAAAGGAAAATATCCTTCAGTGAAAGATCCCTGAGAAAGCTTCCAAAGGGTCTATCAACCACTCTTAGAGTCTCGCTCGTTACTACCACGGCATCACCTCAAAGCTGGCTGCTAGCTGGCCAGTCTTTTTGAGTAAAGGTAGTAGGTAATTGGAGGGGAAGGTTTTGGAGGGGAAGGTGTTCTGGGGAAAAAGACTCAGTTACCCTTTACTTTTATGAGTAATAAATTTTCACCAACACTTTCCACCTCTTATCTCACATTTAATAATCTCCAGATTATTTGTGGGGGGAGAGTGGAAATCACATTTTATCAATAGGTAAAACTTGAAAAGCTTAGCTCCATGGAATTAGCCCCAACTTATAGATGCACAAGAAAGTAAAATGAAGATGGATAATAGAGAATGTTGGATTGGCATGGACACGAAAACTTCCAGCTGCTGAGTTATCTGAGCTATAAGACAGTTTAACTCTACCTTGTATTTCTCTTCCTCTGAATTAATGAGTCAAGAAGTAACAAAAGCTGAGGCCAATGGCTGACAGTGTAGGGCAGGATGGGGGCTTGAGAAAGGAATTATGAGAAATAGTTTTCTCTCCTGGATGTCTTTTTTCCTTTCAAAGAACAAGGATTAAATGCCCATTTTTAGAGCCACTGTTATTAGTCTTCCTACAGTGACAAGAACTATACTTAATTGAAACTATGAATATTACTTTAAAGTTGAAGACACTGATGGTCATAAAGGACTAACTGGATTTGGAAGTATCAGCATAAAATTTCTAAAATATGCATACATGTAAATATGCATGTATGTGCACATATATCATATGTACCTGTGTATGTACGTGTTTTTTAGTACATACATAAATTTTCTAGTTCTAGTCTGCTAAAAGGGCTTAAGTAAAGATACTCATGGCAACAAAGACACGTAACACCCAGATTATGGTCTTTAATGCTATGCCACACTAACAGGAACCAGAACTTTTCAGAGAAATGGCTGATTCCAGGGCAGGAACAGGATACACAGAAGGTAAACCTAAGAGCATACTGTTATGCCAGAGAGTAAGGAAGAACTTTAAAACATTTAAAAAAAAAAATGATAAGGGTATCCAGGACACAGAAACTAGCTCAAAGGGACTCCCCAACTGGCCATATATGGAACAAGAAGAATCAAATTAATAAATCACAGTAAAATTATGACCCATCAGGAAAAAGAAGTAATCTGTGAGTCCATTCAGATAAACTGATAGATAAAAGGAAGTGGTGGTAGGTATAGTACCCTATTCTTCAAAAATGTCAATATCATAAAAGAAAGACTACGGAAATGTTCCTGATTAAAGGAGGCTAATGAGACATGATCACCAAATATAATATCTGATCTCAGATTGGGATTCTATACAGAAGGAGGAAAAAAAGCTATAAAAGATATTATTTTATCAACTGACAAAACTGGAATACAGACAGAAGATTAAAGTGTTATATTAAGAATAAATTTACTGAAATTGTTAGCTGTATCTATGGTCACGTAAGAGAATATTCCTATTCTTAAAATATATACATTGAACTATTTAAAGACAAAGGGCCATGATGTATGCAACTTACACTCAACGGTCCAGGTAAAAAACTCAATGTGTGTGTAAGGAAAGAGTAATAAAGCATATAAGAACACAAATGATAAAGTAAAGACAGCAAAATGGTAACAATAATTAAATCTGGGTAAAGGGAATATAAGCATTCTTTGTACTATTTTTATTCTTGCAACTTTTTGTGAGTTTGAAATTATTTCTAAAAAAAAAGTTAACAGAGGAAAGGAAGAAAGGGAAACTGGACTCTATTCTCCTTATCACTTTTTCTTTCAGCACTAGCAAGATGAGAAAGCAGTATTCTTCACTCCACCTGTAATGTGCTGGTTTATCTGTTCTTTCTCATTCTCTTCCAGCTCTTCCCAGCCTTCCAGCTCTGTGAGGTCCTCGATTTTTTTTGTGGTGGCCCGGGCCCGCTCCAGTTTCTCAAATATGCATTTAATGTGGTACCACTCTTTCATATCACCCCCGGACTCTGAGAAAGGATTAGGTACCACTTTGCCGATTCGGCACACACCCTTTACAATCTTTTCCTTGCATTTTTTGCAGCCGGCTGTGCCACGCTTGGCATAGTCCACACAGAACCGTTGCTCGGCCATCTCACAGGGCCCACTGCAGAGTCCCACATGCGACCCTGGCAAGAAGACAAGGCAGGTGGCACGTAGTCTTAGATTGCCTTCCTGGAATGACAGAACAGGCTTTCTTTTCCGGAGTAGGCAGGACCCATGAAGCTTAACTGTTTCTGACCGCTGGCTAAAATGTTTTACGTCTGGCCAGAGATGTTCTCGGAATAGGCACAATTCTTTTCGGATTAGTGCACGGAGGGTTGATGGGAAGAGAATCTTGAAAGCCAAAGTCATACAGCTGCACGATAGGGTAAAGAACAGAAAAGGTGAGATATAAATGAGGGGCGAGGCTTCCCATTTACTCAAAGGTCAAGGTCCTAGTACAGTCTATGCTGACTAATCAAACACTTTCCAAAATATTAAAGATTTATTGCCTACAGGATAAAGAAGAGTTCCAGTACAGGAAAATTCAGTTTGCAAAAGGGTGTTCAATTAACTACTGCACACATGTATAACTAGTAAATCACAATCAACAGAATCCAAATAACATAAAACCTTTCTTAAGGCCTCAGCAATACCTGATATTCATAATGATGACCCCTAAATATTACAAGACCTGGTTTCTTTTTAATCATCAAAAAATTACATTATGTTCATGAAGTTTGTAATGTAAGTATAACATATATGCCATCCTTAGAAACTAATTAAGCTACTATAAAGATCTGTGATTTAATCAGAAGCCCTATTTTGAGCAGCAATTAAAGGGAGTCTAGAACCAGAATGCTTGGGTTCAAGTCCTAGCTCATTAGCTGTGTGACCTTGGTAGGTTACTTAACCTCTCCATTCTTGAATTTCCTCAACTCTAAAATATGGGTAATAATAGTACCTAACTCAAGGGATTGTTATTCTAAGAGTAAAGCCCTTAGAACAGAGCTGGACACACAGCAGAGGCTCCGTATGTGCAATTAGCCTGTTTATATTTCAGCAACTTGAATCATGGAATGCTGACATAAATGGACAGCAAGAATCAAATAAACTGATAAATCAATCCCAATAGAAACAAGGAATAATATCTGCATGGTATCCTTCCATCTGCTTAGATTAATTATTTTCTTAAGTATTTTCATAGTTATGATTTTAAATGTACTGGAAATTATTTCAGCCTGCACACCACTTTGTAGTGAAATTGCTATTGGAGTACAATGAAAAGCAGGCTTTACTTACTGTAATGAAACATGATGCAGAGGAAAGTAGGTGGATGGGAAACAGGGATGGGAGAAATCCTTTAACTCCTCTCAGTTTTCTTATTTCTAAAACATGGAAAATAATACCTACCTCAAAGAATGGTTGGGAAAATTAAACTGAGTCCACAGATGGGGTGGGGGTGGGAGGCTTTGAATTCCTTTATATATAAAATATGCATATTAATGTATACCTTTTTGGGGGAAAGGTTTATGATTTTCATGAAATTCACAAAGTACTCTATACCCCCTCCAAATTTTAATAACCACAGAGGTGAAGTATGTGAAAGTATGGCAGGCTCATAAGTGGGGCTCTGAATAAATGAGGTTTCAAGATGTTCCTCAGGAAGAATGATTTATGAAGTGCCCCTCAAAACCCGTAATGAAAGGTACCGACTTCAGAGCACCCCAACCTCCGCAGGGCCGGAGGCCCAGAAAGCACCGGGCCACGAGGAGGCACAATGCTGCTTTGAGGAAACCAGTCCCCAACGGCCACTGCTCAGAATTTCATGAAAAGAAGTCTGTCTAGAAGGAAACCATTGAGGCCTGAACGCAGCCCGGGCCGCCTCGGGCCAGTGAGCTGCACCAGGCCGGGAAGTGAAAGCCTTGCTGCCGCTTTTCCTGGAGGGCCTTTCCGCGATGCTTTCGGGACAGTGGGCAGGGGTTACTAGCCAGGTGCAGACCCCGGGGTCATCGGGGAGAAGGTGGGGAAGCGAGTCCCTTGGCTTCGACAGCCGGGGACCAAGCAAAGAGCCCTGGGATGGGGAAAAGGACGCAGCAGCAAAAGAAAGGAAGGCTTCAGTGTGCTGAGTCGGCAGGGGCCAGAGCAGCCCCCGCGGGGGCACCTTCCTTGGCGCGGACCCGTAGGGGCCGGAGAGAGCCGCGAACCACCCCCATGGGCTCCAGGGGGGCCATCACGTCACGGAGGGTGTGCCCTGGAGCTCTGCGGGCGGGGGAGGAGCCGAGGGGGCTGGCTCCCTGGCCGCGCCGAGCCCCGGGCCGCCTCTCTCCCCACTGCCCAGCTCCGCCGCGCCGCCACTCACCTGCCTCCCCGGCTCCGGCGCACAGTGTAGGCCTGTGACCTAGCGACTATTGGCCGCGCTCAGCCACAGCGGTGGTAGCGCCTGTCGCTTTAAATCCGGGTCCTTGAGCGGGCCGCAGCGCGCAGGCGCGAAGGTCCCGGCCCAGGCTGCGACACGCGTCCGCGTCCGCTTCCCGCCCCCCGCCTGCCACGCGGGCAGCGGTAGGGTTCGGACTAATTAGGCTCCGGGTTTGATGTTGGGGAGCGGGGATGCTTTCCAATCTTCGGTCGCGGCCGAGGAAAGCGGAGGTGCGGGCAGCCGGTGGCACCCAGGGGTGCAGCCTGATTTGCTCATAATGTTAGAGATTATCTAGTCCTCAAAGGTAATGTCTCAATATAGTTGAGAAACTATATTATAATAAGTTTGGTAACTGCAACGATCACGTCAATTCTCACGCCAATTCAACCTACTTTTCTGTCATGCCTTGTCCCACACAGTGCCTAGCACATATTAAGTATTCAGTAAATATTATTGAACTGAAAAGAGGCACTAGATAGATATAAAGTGTAAAAGAGTGATTAGGAGAGTAACTCCTTGATTGCGTATCGTTTAAAGTGTGTATTATTTCTAAAACCTCAAGTCAACTTTGAGAGATTAGGATCGCTATTTTTACAAAAGAGTAGTAGGCTCAGGGAAGGTTAAGTGAACTTTTTCTGGGTCCAGGAACAGCAAACAATAGGGCATTGTTAGGTAAGCAAAAGTGAGATCCTGCAGGGAGTTCTGTACTAATGTGAAAAAGCTTGGCCTTTATTATGTAGGAGATTGAGAGCCATGTAGGGCTTTATGAAGTAGTAATTACTTTTGAAGCTGAGTGGAAGAGAGATAAGGGAACCAATAAAGGGGATCTCGGTGCTGGCTTTGGCGGCATTTATACTAAACTGGAACAATACAGAGAATAGCATGGCCTCTGCCCAAGGATGACACACAAATTCATGAAGTGGCCCATAATTTTAAGCAAAAGTTTTCTCTTTTTTTCTTTTTATTTTATCTGCATGAGATGATGGATGCTAAATAAACTTATTGTGGTAGTGATTTCGCAATTATGTAAGTCAAACTATTATGCTGTACACTTAAGCTTATGCTATGTGTTGTGGCGTGACTGAATCTAAGACCCATGGAGCCAATTGAGGTTAATTATGAGCCTTTATTAGCCAGCTGGCGACTGACTCTCTACCACGCAGGGTTAGAGGAGATCAGTGCTGGGGTTTTAGAGAGAGGCAGTTATAAAGCCTCTCACTATATCCTAGAACAAAGCAAGTAAGAAAGTTACAAAAAGCAGAAGTTAGCCGTTAATGTCCTTTACAAAGATAAATGTATCTGGGGAATTGCTAGATCAAACATAGCCTGGTAGACAGTCTTGTTATCTGTATCCTGGAATGTTGCGCCTCCTCCTGGGGGCTCTGGTGCCTAGAGGTATCGCCTCCTTGTTACTGATTTACTGGGAAATCTTCACCCTTACATTCCCAAAAGAGGCAGTTTATAAAGCCTAAAACTACATCAAGCAAGTAGATTATAGAAGCAGAAGTTGGCCATAAGCACAATATATCACCTAGTACCATACTCTGGTTAATAAGTGAGCCGATTACAGAAGCAGACAGTACCCATCTTCATATCTTATACAATATATCTCCTAAAACCACACCCAAGCAAGTAGGACAACTTCTGGTATCTAAAGATATTTCTTCCCTGTAGCTGACTTAGCTAGTTGGCTCACTTGAAAATTTTCCACCCTTAACACTATGATGTATGTCAATTACATCTCAATAGAACTGGAAGGAAAAAAGAGTTCTTGTAAGTGATGAAAGTGGCCTGAACAAGCTCAGTTAGTTGAGGTGAAGAAGAAGGTGCATTTTTGATAAGAATTTAGATTTTAAATCACCTTCTAGATATAGGGCTCATTTACCTAAAGATGAAATGAGGATGACGCTAGTCCAAATTGAGATGTGCTACAAGTGTAAAATACACACTTATTTCAAAGACATTACCAAACAAAAAAAGACTGCAAATTTGTTCATTAGTCTATTTATGTTGAAGTGATTATATTATAATATGAAAATATATTATGATTTTATTTTTTTATTTCTATTTTTTATTTATTTTTTGCATTAAATTATGTTAAAATTAATTTCAACTGTTTATTTTTACCTTTTTGAAAAAGCAGTGACTAGAAAATATAAAACTGCATACTTGGCTTGCATTAGACCTCAAATCTGTTTGTGAAGAGTGACATCTGTGCCTCATGCATTTTTTTATCCTCAGTGCCTAGAATAGTACTGGGCACATAGTAGGCACTCAACAAATATTTATGAATAGATGAATGAAACCCCTGAGTGAATGGAATGAAACCCATGAGTGAATGAAGCTCTGAAAGGGATAAGCTCCCTCAGAAGGATGTTCAATACATTGTATCATTGACAATGTTTGATATAAATGTATAAAAAGACTCAGACTCTAAATGTCTGTTTTGCTTGATTAGAGCTTCAAGGAACCCCTAATGAAGGATCTTTTTTACTCAGGCTCCTACTTTAAAATGAACTACCTGACAGTTGCATATCCTTAGGAACAGCTACCAAGAGAATGAGGTAATGTGTGGTGAGAATAGCAGGGCTTTGGAATCCCACAGACTTAAATTTGAATTATGATCCACCACTGGCTGTGTAACTTTCATCTGTTTTCATAACTTCTCTGGGCCTCAGTTTTCATGGGAAATGGGAATAAAAATACTTCTTAGGACTCTGTGTGACAATTAAATGAGGTGACTTATATTACTTGCAAACTGCTTGAGAGATATTTCAGTAAATGTATATTCCCACTTACTCCCCAGCCTGGATACATTACTACCACTGCAGAATTTAATCATTCAGTTAGTCATCAATTAGTCAAGTATTTATTGAGTGCCTACTCTGTGTTAGACACTATTCCAGGAACTAGAATACAGCAGTGAAACAAAAGAAAAATCCCTACCCTTCTGGAGCTAACAGGTTAGTGTGGGAGATAGATTACAAACATTAAGTAAAAATGCAGAGTATGTAAGATGATGGTGGGTACTATGGAGAAAAAGTAGAGGAGGATAGGAGGTCCTAGGCAGGGCAGGGTGGGGTTGCAGTTTTAAATACAGTGGTCTGGAAGCCTTCACCAACAAAGTGACAATTATGTAAAGACTGGAAGGAATGAAGGAGAGTGCCACATGGATTTCTAAGGCAGAGAGAGCAGCAAGTAAAGGCCTGTGTCTATCATACTGGGAGATCAGTAAAGGAGATGGGTGTGGCTAGAGTGCAGGAGTCAAGGTTGAGAAGAGCTGGAAATGTCAGCAGGGTATCCCCAAGACAAATCTTGTAGGACCTTGTAAACCACTATAAAGATGTTGGCTTTTATTGCAGGTGAAATGGGAAGATAGTGGATTACATCGAGGAGAGAAGTAATATGATCTGACTTAGATTTTAACAGGATTGCTATTACTCTGGCTACTGTGTAGAGAAATTGAGAGCTGAGTTAGGTAGCTACTGTAAAAATGTAGGGGAGAAATGAGGGTCACTTGGGTGCTAACAGTGAAAGTAGTAAAAAATAACCTGAGGTTCATGGACTTCTAGGAGATTTGTGGATAGGCTCTGGGGTACCCATGAACCCTCCTGAAATTTTATACAAATATTTGTGTGTAAGTGAATTTTTGGAGGGAGAGCTTTTATTGGAGTCTCAAAGCAGTTTCATGATCCAATCAAGAACAACCTTGGTGGAAAATAAATAGGATACCTCCAGCCTGTTCCTAGTTATCAAAGTCCCCAGGTGAAGTCCCTCCCTCAGACCTTGATCCTAAATCCCCCAGGGCACTGATCCTGTATTGTAAGCCTCTCAGAGCTTCTGCCACCTCCTTTAAGAACAGAGAATAACTTGCTGTTTAGACTCATCAGGATTCTTAAGGAGAAAAAAAATTACAGCGAAATGGGTGGATATTTTTTATGTTACTCACTGGAAGCTTGGCAGCCACAGGCAGGAATAAGAAAAAGGCTTCACACCTTCTGAGAGGTGGTGTGGGACACTCGAGGCTAGTTTGCACTCAGTGGATTCCTTTTTTAATAAACTCTGTTCTATGAATTACATAAATCTCAGTACCGAGAGCCAATTTTATGGTTTGGTTTGCTTAATAGCCACACAATTAAAATAAGTTGTAAAAAACGGTGGTAGTGTTTGCCAGGATAAATATTTAATAGGGAACAGCTGTAGAAAGATATAGTAATTCAAATCAGCCCATGGCTCTTCATTCTTATAAAGGCTGTGGAGGTTGGTTCAAAGTAGAGGTTTCTTGGCCTCTACTTTGAATATCTTTATGCTGCAACTGCCAGGTTGAGGTAGGACAGAGCAAAGAGGAGTCAAGTGTGCCTTTGGGAATAGCTGATCTATAGGATGGAGATGGGGCTTCTAGGGTAGGGTCGAGGTCAGAGATATGGAATAAGAGACTCAAAGTTGCTACCATCTCCTCTGAACTTTTAGATTGGGTTTTCTAGTGTGAAATCCTGATAATCGTAATTTTTAGGAGGCAAGTTAATAATTTTCATAGGGGAAATTTATTTTACAAAGAGACAAGGCTGTATGGGAAGCAAAATTAAGTTCTCTCTCCTCTACTGGGCTCTGAGCTGGTTAATAGGCTAGCATTGATGACAATTGGTTTTCCAGCCTGGTATGGTGGCAGAGGTTGAAGACTGGGTTGAATGCTTCCTTCCTTCCTCTCTTGTTCCTCATGCCATTTCCTTTATACCAGCAGAGCTCTCCACTTCCCTCCCCTGGGAGCTTCCACCCAAGCCCTCTTACTGAAGCCTTCCTACCATGTAACCCAGTGTGCTCTCCCTCTCCTGCCTTCAGCTCCAGTCTTGGTCTTGGTGTTTGTAAAAGAAAAAACTCTCATTTCCATTTACATTACACACAACACTCTCGGAATACTACTTAACTTCTGACATGAGACATGTAGGTTTTCTACATCAAGTAACTCTGTGACACAAGCTGGGTGTCTTACAATTTTACTCAATTCTGTTACTTTCTACCTGGAATTAGTGTCAGATTTCATACGTAGGTTAAGGGCTCAAGTGCACAAGACTGCTTCTTCCCACTACTTTAGATGCTAATCATCAAATCCAGGATGTTACCTGTGCTTCTGACTGACCAGCTATAGATCAGAGTTTCTACAACCCCCTCTTTGGGTTTGATTAATTTGCTAGTACAGCTCACAGAACTCAGAAAAAACAGTTTACTCATTAGATTACTAGTTTATTATAAAAGGATATAACTAAGGAATAGCCAGATGGAAGAGATGCGTAGGGCAAGGTATGTGGGAAGAGGCATAGGGTATCTCCACATGTTCACTAACCTGGAAGCTCTCAAACCCCATCCTTTTGGTTTTTTTAAAATATTATATTATTAGTTTCAAGTATACAGTATGTTGGTTAGACACTTGTGTAGTTTATGAAACAATCCCCCTGATTACTTTCTCTTCTCTGGCTCTATACCTAGCCATTACGTTACTGCTGACTGCATTTCCTATGCCGTGCTCCTCATCCCTGTGACCATCTATCAACTACAAATTTGTATTTCTTTAACCCTTCACCCCTTTCTCCCAGTCCCCCCAAACCCCTCTCCTCTGACCGTTATCAGATTATCCTCCTGATTTGTGAATGTTTTTGATTAGTTTGTTCTTTTTGTTCCTTAGATTCTGCATTTAAGTGAAATCATATGGTATTTATCTTTGTCTGACTTATTTCACTCAGCATAATAACCTACAGGCCTATCCATGTCATTGTAAATGATTTCATTTTTTTTATGGCTGAGTAATATTTCATTGTATAAATGAACCATAACTTCTTTATCCAATTGTCTGTTGATGGTCATTTATGTTGCTTCCCTATCTTGGCTATTGTAAATAGTGCTGCCACCTTTTGGCTTTTTGTGGAGGCTCCATCACATAGGCACGATTGATTAAATCATTGACCATTGGTGATTAAACTCAGTATACAGCCCCCACCCATCTTGGAGGGCAGGGCTGAAAGTTCTAACTCTAATCTTGTAGTTGGTACCCCAGGCAACCAGCAGTCTTTCTCAGGGACTTTCCAAAAGTTACTTATTAACATAAACTCCTTGGGGGCTGAAAGGGGCTTGTTTTGAATAACAAATACCTTTATTACTCTAATCATTTAGGAAATTCCAAGTGTTTTAGGAGCTCTGGGAGGAACTAGAGAAAGGTTAAAATATATACAGGTATTTATTATAAATCACAGTATCAGTGATTGACAGGTGGGAAGGTCCTTAGGGAATACTCAGAAAGCAAAACACCCAATACCCAGAGAGGGTAAAACTAAGGCTCAGGGAATAAATTAACTAGATTGATACCACAGCTAGTGAGTGGAAAAGTTATAGACTCTAGACATGATCAGCCCTCTTTCCACTACTTACCAGTCGTTTAATAAATAATTGGGTCCTGCCCAATTTGTTTACAATACAACCAGATTATAATTTTCTTGTCTTCATTCATTTATTCAACTAGTATTATTTGAATGTCTGCACTTAAAGCATTTATTTACATGCATTTAACTCATTTAACCCTCTCAGTAATCCCAGAAGGTACAAACAATTACTGTTCCAACTTTATAGCTGAGGAAACTAAAGGTGAAGTTAACTTATCCAAAGTCACGTAGTTAAAAAGTTGTGGACTACAGGGCACATGATATAACTCTTGTTTCCTAGTTGGAATGTCTAGGAACTGAAATCATTATTCTTGCTTTCATCAGAGACCATTAAGGAGTAAAATTTATTGCTGGTGAAATGGGGAAAGACAGGGAAGTGTGAAGAGAATCTGATAAACTTCAAAAAATATGGCTTTCCAACCCAGCCAAGTTCTCTGAACTGTACCCTTAACCTTGAAGGTAAACTTTTCTAATCTTAATTCTTGCTATTTTGGGAGATCTTCACCCATTTTCCACATTTCGTTATTAAATAGTACAGAGAATGTTGGGCCAGGAATCAAGTTATACCTAGTCTTATCTTAGCAGTGAATTTGCTGAGTGACCACTAGCAATCATTAGACATCTAAAATGGAGGTGATAATTGCTTTACCTTTGGGAGAGAGTGTTAAAACTTGAAAACTATCTGAGGTTGGCGAGTAAACAGTACTCTCACTATGCAAATATAAGGTAATGTAAAATAATAATGATGCAGGATAATAGAAGGATTTTGAGATTGTTGCCTTGAGCAAATTCCTTCACTTCTGAGCATGTTTACTCATCTGTAAATGAATATTTTATACCTTACAAGGTTGTTGTGAAGATTAGAGATGTAACACACTAGCGTACTGCCAGACACATGGTAGGAATCCAGTAAATGGTAACTATTATTAATAACCTGACAACCTGGCTTGGTTGACATTCTCTTATAACCACACGTGGCAGAACAAGCAGACAATACACATGCATAACAAAAACAATACCACCACCATCAACCACCCAGTATGGTCCTCTGAACTCCTCTAAAGGTGACCACTGGCTCCCAAGTGCACTTGAAGCCTGCCAAACGCTGTTAGCAGAATGGTGGTGCAGCCAGATAAACATCCTTTTCTCCTCTGAGAGACTGAGAGTGCTTTCAGTGAAGGATGGCTGAGTGCAGACTCACTCTGAAAAAAGCTTTGACTACCAAGTGACAGGAGTGAGTCAAACGAAACGGCAATGGCAGAAAAGGGGACTGAAGGCTGAGAGTAGCTGGGAGGCAATGTGTACTTGCTGACTTTCTGATCTTACTCTACTACTGATTCACTTTATTCCTCCTTTTCTCCATTTAAGAGGCCTCTCAGCAGCGAGGGCTGCCTACTAGCTCCCGCTGACATATGGGCATCCCTCTTTGCTTGCTTGGTGCCATGAGGAATTCTTACTAGCTGCTAAATGTGGAGGTGGCCCATTATACTCTTGAACTTGTTGTGTATGTCTCCTGTGCTGCTTCTCAGAATAGGTAAGGGATTCATGCGTTGGAGAAGGGAAACACAAAGCAGGAAGATTTTAGTCCTTTAAGCCGTTGAACTGATTTGTTCTGGGACTTCCATGAATCAATCAGCTTAGTCTTTTTACAACTTTTCCAAGCAACTTACTGCTATGTGGGTATTATTCATTCAACAAATATTTAGCGAGTTCTATTATGTGCCTGGTATTATTTTAGGTTGTGAACAAGACATACAAGCTCCCTGCCCTTACGGAGTTTACATTCTATTGGGGAGAAACATATTTTATGTATAAATGAACAAGCTAAATTAAGGTAGTGATGTTTAATGAATTCATAGAATAATGCGATAAAATGAAAGGTGGGAAGATGGCTGTTTATGTCATCTGTGAAAGAGCCATTAGGCTGAGAAATGAATGATAAGACTGTCATGCTATTTGAAGTCAGTTCTAAGCAGAGGGAACTGCAAGGTACAGGTCATTAAATGGCATGTCTGAAGAATAGAAAGTTAGCCAGTGAGAAATGAGACATGGAGAATAAAGGGGAGGGTGTAGCTGATTAAGCTAGAAGATAGGGTCACAAAGTGAGGGCCAATGGATCACATTCAGTCCACAGCGTTTGAGATTTCACTAAAAACAAAGAGACAATCTTGACTTGAAATTTCTCCCGAAAATTAAAAAAAAAAACTCGGCCATGCCAGGCTACTATTTCTGAATGATAATGATTGGTTTCAACAAAGAGCAGTTATGCTTTCATGTTCCCTCCTATCCTCCTTTCATGGGAGAGTAGTCATCAATTCACATGTAGTAGACATTTGAATTAACAACTACTGAGCACCAGGTAGGCTTAATAAGGGCCTGATTTCTTTTTTTTTTTTCCCAAGTGTAATGGAAGAATATAATGAAGTTTTAAGTGAGAGTGACTTGAACTAAATTTTTAAAAGATCACTCTGACTACTTTGTTGATTGAAGATTGTCGCTAGGGTGGGGGAAATAGGTAACAGTTAATGCAAGAGATGTTGGTAGCTAGGGCCGGTGGAGACAGAAAAAAGTGGACAGATTCTGGGCACGTTTTACAGATAGAGCTGCCAGGACTTAACTAATGTATTAGATTTGGGGGCTAAGAAAAGGGAATGAAGGATAACTTCAGGAGAAAGGTCAAGTCTGGAGATATAAATTCGGAGTCAACAGTATATAGGTGATATTTAAACCCATGGGAATGGATGAGATCACTGAGGGAGGAAAGGTAGATAGAAAACTGAATGTAGTTTTAGGATTTTCATTTTTCCTGTTTAAATTTAAAGCTTCTAAATTCCTGGTATCATTTAGGCTAACAGACTCTTAGCATTAAAAAGCAATCTAAGGTCACTTATCTAGCCGCACCATTCCTACTCATACATTTACTCATATCCCCCTATACAACATCCAGCCAAGTAGCTAGCCAACTGGTGCAATCAATTAATAGGAAACAGACTATTTCAATTAAGACTTTCCAGTCTGTTCATTATAAAGTGGTTTTTCCTCATATAAAACTTTTAGGTAGGCGAGTCTGTCTGTTTCCAAAATAAGAGAGTATTGAGGGTGAAAGGAGGCACTATTCATAATTACACTAAGACAACTGGAATTATCCTGGGCAAACCTTGCAAGCAAAAGTAATAATACTTTAGCCATCTCGCCAGATAGTCAACCAGATGACTTTAAAAATCTTTAAAAGGTGAGACACTAGTTGTCTTATGGTAAAATTAAATATCTGGAGTTAAATTTCAAAATCACCTGTTTGAATTCCCTCAATTTAAAGAGGAAGTTAAGGGGCACTGAATTATTACCTATAATCAGCTTAGTAAGTTAGTAGCATGGGGCAGGGGAAGACCAGAAACTACTAGTAGAAATACTTTTTATCACACTTCATTTTTGAAACCCCTTTTACATGCATGTCATTTGACTCTCACTACACCTTGTGAGGTATCATCACTTTACAGTAGAGTGAACTAAGGTTCAGAGAGATTACTTGCTCAAGATCACTAGCCTTAAAAGGAAGAATGGGAACTTGAACCTGTGCCTTCTGTTTTCTCTTGCTAACTCCCTTGTTCTTTCCATTACTCCACACTAATCTAGTGATTGTTACTATTAAAGGTTTTAGATCTAAATTATATTTTTCTTGCAATTTTAATTCTACATTCTCTTGTTGTTTCCTGATATGAAAAAAAGTAGTCATTACCTCCATCATTAAATGAAATATATATGAAAACACTTTGCAGATTGTAAGGCACTGGGCAAATGCACTTTTGAACGCAAGTGAGATCAGCAATTTTTTTCCTCCAAATTAGAGTAACTGTACTAAATTGGTAAGTGAAGTGGGTGAGAGGATTACCTTTGTAGCATTTACAATAATTCTAATACATTGTTGGCTGAATTAGGAGATTCTCTAAAGACAACAAGTGACTGGAACCAATCCTTGGACTAATTCTTTCAAGTTGGGAACCCTGATGATGATATTCATGGTCTAATGCCAAAACCTATTTGACCCAGCTCAAAGAGGTATAAAGGAGCTCTCCAATGTGTGGAAGATCAGGAAGGATCTACCAGCTCTTACAGCTGTTTACAATGACCTCAGATTCAACAAGGATTCACTTAATTTTGGTTAAAGCCCTATCGCTCATGTCCTTGGACAATGGACTCCAATCCCTGAGACCCCAAGTGGCCTGTTAGTCACCAGGCCACATAGCAGGAGGTGGTGGCAGGGGAGTGAAGTTTCATCTATATTTGCAGCCGCTCCTCAGTACGCAAGGATCACTGCCTCAGCTCTACCACAGATCGTCAGGCATTAATTCCCACAGGAACACCAGTCCCTGGTGCTGAAAAGGCTGGGAGCCGCTTTTAGGCACCCATACTAAAAAAGCCCCAAACTCTTCAATTTCATCTCTCTCTCTCCTGTTTTTCCTTTACTTGTAGTTACTAAAATGTTAGCTTCTCCTGTGAAATTTTCAATTCTATTCCTTTTCTCTTTATACCTAATCAAAGTCTTCGTCACCTTGCTTTTAAAATCTAGTTTCCCAATAGTCTACCAGCTTCCTTTTCCTCTATGTTCATTCTATTTTATATACTGCAATTTAAATCATCTCCTATATATTTTTTGCAGATGTAATTCTTTATTCAAAAACTTCCACTTTTCCCACATTGCCTACAAAAAGAATTCTTTCATTTAGCATTCAGGGCTTTTTCATATCTTAATCTTGGTATTCTCCATAAAACCTGGGCTTTAAGGAAACTAGACTTAATTTACATAAAGCACTTAGAATCCTGCCTAACCTATACAGTAAGAACTCTGTAAATCTTAGCTATTATTATTACTGCTCACTTTTATTGGAATGTGCTATATGCATTTCTATCCCCAGAACACTGCTAATTTTCCTTTTTCCTATTTGAATATCTCTATTTCCAAAGGGAGAAGGAGTGATTTTAACTATTGGATCAGCACAAGGCAACTGTTACTCCTGGAGAAAACAACTTATACAGCAGGTCTTTCAATAACATTGTGTTAGTTCTTTCATTATAAGGTTGATGAAATGCTGCAGGCATTTAACTCATTTATATCAATTACCTATGGTAAAATTGGTTTCATTATGTGATTCTGCTGCAGTTCTAAGAACCTATTGAGGACACTGAAGACTTACTTCCTACAATGGACAGAACCTATAACTCTGAACCCTAATTTACCACAAAAATCTAGTAATAAAAGACTGAATGGAATGTAAATAAAAGGTAGTATTTTGTACAATAGACAGTAAACTTATGGAACATGTTATTTAAAGAAAAAACAAATCCTGAAATATTAGAAATGGGTTCGAGATTTAGGCTCCCCGAATTTGGTGTAATTAGAATAAATTGGGAAGCCTTCAAAACTAATACAGATGCCTGGGCCCCACCCTAGATTTATGAATCTAATGGTAGGGCTCAGAAACAGGAGTTTAAAAAAAACTTTATAGGTGATTCACATGCACCCTTTTTTGTTTTGTAGGTGATCTCCATGTGCACCTACATCTGAGAAGTGGTTTAATCAAGAGAAACACTGGGTTAAGAAGGCTGGTCATGTTTGGCATATATTTTCACCATGTTCTCCTACAGCAAGTTTATGAAACAGAAACAGAATACTCAGAGAACTGATTAGCCCTGAATGAACTATGTATCTACAAGTAGTATTCTTAAAAACAAAAACAAAAAACAAAGCCCCCTTCTACCTTCTTGAGTTTGATTGAAGGAGTTAGAAAAGAAAAATACCACACTTGGTATGCATCTAAAAGCTTGCCTGTTGGTTTCCTATTAATTTACAAATTTCAAGAGTTACTTAAATATATATTTAACTATGTACAGTATTTACGGCTTACAGATTTTCAGACACAAAATTATACATTTAAGTCCATAAATGTGAAAAAAATTGGCATTTTGGCATGTAATACTTAAAAATTTCAAAACGACTTTACCTCAAAAATATTTCACACTAATTTTCTAAAGTGCTATCTTCACAGGCTCATTGTACCGCAACAACTCAGGTAAGATATCAAACCTCCAGGCATAGAGTAACCGATATTATATTGAGAGACAGCACTTTTTACACAGTCGCGGGCGGTGTTAGAAATCTTAGGTCCTTGAAACCCTATAACAAAGCCCCTTTCACTCTCCAATCCTGAGACAACAAATCCTGTAGTTCTCCCTCATCGTCGCTGTCAACATTCTCTTCTTCCTTTTTCTGCAGTTCTTTTATGGTCAGAACCTCTTTAAGTTTATTTTTTATTTCATCCTGGCGATTCCGCAGCTTTTCCACCCGACGGTAACACTCTATTTGCTCATCGATCTCCCCAATCTGCCGGTCCAACCGTCCCTCCTCATCCTCTTCAGCAACTATGGCTTCGGAAATAGTGTTGACCTGTCTCATGGCTTTTTGAAATTCGTCCCACTCTTTGTCCATCTGATCTTTTGGGGCATCAACCTTTCGTACTCTCGCATCTATCTCAGGATCGTCAAAAAAACCTTCCGGTAAGGCTTCCGCGGTGTTTTCTCTCCTTTCCACTACTTTTTCCTGTATTTCTGCTTTCTCAATTGACCCTGAATGAGGAATTAAAGGGGCCTTGGGAGGATTTGTGTTCGAGAAATCGCTTGGCAGCATGTTATTTGTTGCCTCCCGGGAGGAGGAAAGTGAGTGTTCCTTGCCTTGTGCGTCGGGAGGCTGCCTACTGGCGTCCTCCCCTTTTCTTTCTTCTCCTTCCTCCTCCTCCTCTTCCTCATCTTCATAATCAGGGAGTAAACCGAGTACCGAAGACTTACCAAGGTTCGCTCTAGTGGACTCCTTTCCTGCTTTGTCAACGTTGGTGGGCAAAGCGGACGTGGAGGGCTGTACCTGGGGGACCGGAGAGGCCTTCGCTCTTTTGGCATCGTGGCTATCTGCGTCCGGTGCCTTCCTTTTGGCGGACTGAAGCACTGCGCTGGCAGACGGCCCCTGGGTGGCTTCCTTTGCGCCTTTCAACTCGGCTACTTTCTCTCGGTGCTGCTTTCCCAGGACATGAGTGGGCCACAGGAGCTCGCTCTTAACCGGAATGTTACACAGGACACAGCTCAGCTGCCCCAAACGGTTGTACTTCGCAAGTGGAGATTCTATCCGTTTCCGGTTGGTGCTCAGACGCTGCTTCTCTCTCATCAAGCGCCGCAGTTCATCCTGACTCACTACTCGCTTCCCAGCGGAAGGGCGAGCGGAGGCGGAGGACGCCATCTTTGCGATATGACCCAAGGCGATTCTGGTTTCCGTCTTGGCGATGCCTATTAACGTCACTTCCTGTCTGCCTGGGGATTGGCTGAGACTGCGGAGCGTGGGCCACGGCGCCGGGGTTTTCCTCCGAATCGCGGCTCAGACTGTTTTTGTCGGTTAGATGGCTCCTTCATCCGTTGGGCTATGGCTGCGATAAAAGCGATTAACTCCAAGGCTGAGGTGGCGCGGGCCCAGGCTGCCTTGGCCGTCAATATATGCGCTGCCCGAGGGCTGCAGGATGTGTTGCGGACCAATTTGGGTCCTAAGGGCACCATGAAAATGTGAGACGGCCGTTGGAGCTGCGGTTAGGGCGCCGGGGGGTTATTGGGTGTCGCGACGCGCTCTGAGGCAAACGTTCCGCGAAGGGATTGGAGCGATATAGACAACTTGGTGGGCCTGGTTTCCCTCATTCTCATACCTGCTGTGAGGTCATTTCTAGCCTGATGGAGGAGGAGAAAAGCCTTCCCAAGGAAAAGGTCCCACGAATGAATCTGTGGTCTCTGCGCCCCCAACCCCGCCCCATCAATTTTCATTAAGGTTCATATGCAATTAGAAAGTCAGTTAATGTAGTGTTTCAAATGAAACGTAAGCCATCTACGTCACCTGCTCTTTAACACTATATATACTTCGTGGTTTTTTTTTTTTTTTTTTTTTTTTTTTTGTAGCGTGTTATAGTGGGGGGAAGGTATGGGCTTTGGAGCCTGGCTGGCTAGGGTTCAAATCCAAATTGCCCTCCTAGCTGTGAGTCCTTAGACAAGTCTGTTGAATGCTCTGTGACTATGGTTCTTTACATCTGTTCATCCTTTCCGCATATATTCATTTAGCGTCATTATTTTCCTCAAGAGAGTGAGAGGAAGAGGCTAGTGAGGGCAAAATGGTGGAAGAGGAGAGTCTCAGAGGAATGAGCAAATAATAATAGTAAAAGAGGGCACTTATATACTAACAGTAATGCTAGGAACCCAGAGATGACCAATATAGTTTCAGTTCTTGAGATTTCGTAGAAATGAATGTCCTAATTTGTGTGTGTGTGTGTGTGTGTGTGTACAAATATACACGCACACATACACATAGTTATACTAAGGAAAGGGACTAATTATTGATGGGAGAAGGGAGAAGAAAAACTAACAGAATTTTTTTTTTTTTGGTCTTTTCCCAATTAAAACAGTGGAATGACATTTATTTTTTATTTTTCTTTCACAGTTGACATTAGTTTTCAGGTGTGCAACATAGTGATTAGGCATACAGATACCTTGTGAAGTGATCACCCTGTTTGGTACCTGTCTGACATCATACATAGTATTATTATATTATTGACTATATTCCATATGCTGTACTTTACAACCCTGTGACTATTTTTATAGCTGGCAATTTGTACTTCTTAATCCCTTTCACCTTTTTAATCCTTCCATCTCCCACCCCCACCCCCAATCTGGCAAACATCAATTTATTTTCTGGATCTATGAGTGTGTTTCTGTTTTGTTCACTTATTTTTTTAGATTCCACAATAAGTGAAGTTATGAGGCATTTGTCTTTCTCTGTCTTATTTTGCTTAGCATGATACCCTCTAGGTCCATCCATGTTGTTCCAAACTGTAAGATTTCATTTTTTATGGCTTAGTAATATTCCATTGTATATATGTACCACATCTTCTTTATCCATTCATCTATCAACGAACGCTTAGGTAGCTTTCATATCTTGGCTGTTGTGCTACAATGAACATAAGAATGCATATATCATTTCGAATTAGTGTTCTGGATTTCTTCAGATAAATACTCAGAAGTGGAATTGCTGGGTCACCTCGTAGTTCTATATTTATTTATTAAAATTAATTATTTTTATGGTGACATTGGTTAATGAAATCCAGTAAGTTTCAGCTGTACATTTTAACAGTAAGTCATATATATGT